>PISX010001681.1:0-130875 GCA_004024625.1 Mellivora capensis | reverse complement strand
TGGTGAACCATGAGAGACTATGGACTCTGAGAAACAAATTGAGGGCTTTGGAGGGGCGGGGGGTGGGAGGTTGGGGGAGCCACGTGGTGGGTATTATGGAGGGAATGCATTGCATGGAACACTGGGTGTGGTGCAAAAACAATGAATTCTGTTATGCTGAAAAGAAATTTTTAAAAAAAAGAACAGAGGATTGTTGGTTTAGTTGTTGCTATTATCACTATAAGCCCTTAGCATCTTTGATTTTAAAAAATCTATGCTCATATGTTTACTTAGATACAAAATAATCATTAAAGACAATAACAACAACAATAATACATTTATTAATTTCCCTATGAAAAGGTCATGTACCACAAATATGCAAAGGCACTTCTATCGAGAAACAAGTGCAATTGTTTCACATTTATCCACAGTAATCCAGAATGTTTCCTCAGGGTTCAGATAGACATAGTTTTCATATGATCACTCCAGCTGATAAACCAGTAATATATTCAGCAGTCATACAGAAACCATCATATAGGTATTTTATCATTGGTGAGATTATCAAGTGATATGTAAGTATTAATAAGTCTTCCTACTTTTGGGCATTCATTTCAATCTTTCAAAAGATTGAAATCTATAGAGCAATTGTAAGCCTTTTCTTGAACATCATTTGTGTATGAAATTTGTGGTAATGATGATAACACTTCTATGCCTGAAAGGGACAAACTTTTGACAGAATCTACCTATTCTCTCTGAAATCTGTATTTAGTCATGGAAACTCTATTTTGTTCTCAAGAATTAGATATTTGGACTCATTCAATGCTGCATCAGAGAAGAACAAGATTTTTAATTGTGTTTATGATGAAATATATGTTAATAAAAAAGTATAAAGTATGGTAACAATCTATTAAAATGATTAAGAGCTTCTAGAATAAAATATATGGTATACCTGGTATATTAGAATACATCTGTACACATCAATATTTCTATAGGTATTGTGTTAAAACCCATCTTTGGGATTCAAACTGATAACCAATGGACCTAGTGAAATATAAATGTTAAAATATATTAAAGACAGAAAAGCCCAAACAAAGATTGATCCAAACTTTAAGATGTAACATTTTTCAAAAAAAATAAAAAATAAAAAATAAAAAAAGATAAATAAATTTTAAAAAGATGAAACATTTTTCAACTCTGAGCTTTTAACATGCATACAGAGCAGATTTCCATGCACCATTTTTTGTTACATATGCAGAGCCCACTTGAGAGATGGTCTTTTATCCTATACTCTTGTTGGGCCTGCCTGCCAGAAGGGGTCAGGCCATAGCCAGGGTGGAGGGTTTCCGTTTCCGTGTGTGGTCATTAAAGAAAAAGCATTGCCCTTTCCCTTCTAAAGTTGTTAAATCTTATTTCAAGGTCATGCTTTCTCCAGAGATATCATGTCCCAGATTTGGAGGCCTGGGGTTTCAATGTGTTTGTTTATGGGCTAAATATATCAGCTAAAGTAGTTATCACCTGCGCACGGGGTTTCTTTCTTTATTTACTTTATGTGACCTACCTGGACAACTTAAAAAAAAAAAAATCCTAATGATCTTGACCTTTTTTTTTGTATTCAGCAGCATCTCTTGGCATGGTTGCAGATATATTCCAGTTGAAATACTATGAATCTCAATTTTAACATATTCATACTATGTACACTTATACACATATGTTAGAAAAGAGTCTAAGAGTTCTTGTGTGAGGACTTGGACTTGAATCCCCGCCATCTCTTGACCATATGACCTTGGGAAAGCATTTACATCTTTAAATAGTTATAAAGATATTGGCTTACCAACAGGGCACAAGAATTGAACGTTTCCAAAGACAGAACATATTTTAGAGCAATCATAAACTCCAAAGCATATTAGATATGACTTATTTTTAATCTTTCATTGGTTAGCTCATTTTCAGCTTTGGTTTACCTTCGCTGCTTCTCGGGAGCAATTCATATGCTTTAGAGCTGTCCCCAAAGGCTCATTAGTGTTGGAGACCACGTCAATGTAGTTTCAGCTATGGGACTCCCAACAATGCTTTCTACTTCCCATTTGTCCTTTCTCATATTTTCTTGAGTCATATGTGCTCCCTTCCCTCCGATGGACTTATTTTCGTCTATTTCTTGTCTTCCATCCAGTGCTAAAAATACTCACTATTCCACCTAGATCTTTGACACATTTGTTTTATTTCCCCCTACATTTCCCCAGCAGTACAATGAACAGACACTTTGAAAGCCTAACTTTGTAAAAAAATGGCTTGTGTTCAGTTAAAGTTTTGCAGTGTGATACTTAAAAATACATTTTTCCTGGGGACTCTAAAATGTCTAACCTGTTCCACTCATGTATCATTGGCCCAAGGCTCACTCATGGATGTCACCCAAGTTTCCTTTTCTGGCTCTTTCTGCTCCTGGTCACCTTTCACAGACTGCCCAATTCTCACTCTTACTGGATTTAAGCCCTGACATAGTGGCTCCGTGTTTACACACACACACACACACACACACACACACACAGCACTACCAGCACCACCACCACATGTATATAAATATATGTATATAAAATGAATAAAATTTATGCCAAGTGGCCAAGATTTTATCAAATTTAACAGCTAAATAGCCTAAGAGACTTGAAAAAATTTCCATTCCAGCCACCTAAATTATATTGCAAATTTGTGAGGTCAGTGAGCATTGGTCTGTGCTTCTGGCCTCATAAAGAGATTCCACAGCCCCTTCTATAATCTGTTCCAATGTTTAACAACTTTTATTCCTTAGAAGTTTCTCTTTATTTTTTTTTTAAAGAAAAAGGAAACCTGCAGAGTGTGTGAATAATTCATTTGCTTTTCGCATTTACATGCTTTCCCATTTGGTTAGGTTTTCCTCATTTTGACTTTTCAGCATTTTCAGCTTTAGTTGTTCTTGAATTAATGCTGAAAATAAATATGGGTGGTGATATGCTAAGAAAAAATTCAGGGAATCCTTACTTCTGAATGAGGTTTCCAATACTGGAAGTTCAGCCAGATCTTTTTCTCCTACTTTGAAGATAAAATATGCACTGGTAAGACTTATTAACTAAGTATTAAGTTGACCAATAGCCACATGTGACAACTCACATTTTACTCTTTTTTCATGCTTTTTAAAAAATTTTTACCATTTTTCACCTATGTAGAGTATGCAGCACTATGTGCAGCCCTCTTTCTGAGTGGCAGGAAAAACTTCAAGAATGGAAATACAAATGCAAATGGAAAGCAGGAGAAATTAGTTTCTGAGACCAACTTCATCTAATTTGGATTAGGCACTAGGATACAATGTCAGTTGGCATAGTGGGAGGGAGTCAGATGGTCCGTAAAAAGCTATATTATAGGCTACTCATCTAAGGGAAAGATACAGATGTTCATAACTATTGATATTCAACACATGCAACCTACAAACAAGATACTTGAGATACAAGTAAATTTCTCCAGCTATCATGTTTTCCTTGCATTGATGGAGGACTCTGGATGCAAAAGGACATAACCTCTGTTCCAAAACACCCCACACTTTGAAAACCAATGCAGACCCTTCCTTTCAAGGGAGGTGATTTTGTGAAACTTGGAAGTAAGCTTGCATAGATAAAATTTGCTCCTTTATGAGCCAACCCACCAAGTATTTCTGATCTTACTCATTTGCCTATAGCTTCTGACATACTTCAAGCAGATTCCCCTCCATGCCCAACAACTAGGATGTTCAGAGCACTCACCTACTTCTGCCTTGGAGGGATAGATGCTCTTTTGCTTTCTCATTTAAGAAACAGACTGGAACTTCTCAATTTAAGCAAATCAACAAGACCTGTGAAAATTGAGGACACACAGTATGACATGTATATACTGAGGTGGCCCTGAATTTCCCCATGTTGATGAATCTACTGAGTCGAATCATGAACCCAGTTTCTGCAGAAGGAGCACAAGAATTTTTCCTCCAAATAAAAATCAGTTTAGCTTTACCAATTCATGAGTATCTTGTGATAGCTTTTCTGCATTGTAGGTTATCTACCACAAAACTTTAATACTGAACTACTTTTTTTCTTGACATCCAATCAGCATGTCTTCCTGGGAACACACACTCATTTTAATATTAAGTTAAATAAAACCACATAGAAAAGGGGGGGGGGAATTGAAAAGTTATCATTATATCTGAAAGCCAAATATAAATGACTTTGGGATCTCTCTGCATCCCTATCACTTTCCATTTAGGCAAGTAATCAAATATTGGCACCAATTTCAGGGAAAACCTGGAAATGACAAAAAATATATATTTGCATTTCCAGAGCTCCTTGTCCAATTCAGTGCCACAGAACTAGAAATGGCCATGGTACAAATATTTCTGGATGAAATGTCTATTACTAAACTAGCAAGAGACTTCTCAGTCACCCTGAGAAAGAGCCTAGCATGGCAAAGAGGAAAGATTAGCATGGAAAACTATATGTAGAGTCCTGGTGGCATTATAAATTGCCCATTCCTGGGACGCCTGGGTGGCTCAGTTGGTTAAATGGCTGCCTTCGGCTCAGGTCATGATCCCAGCGTCCTGGGATCGAGTCCCACATCAGGCTCCTTGCTCAGCAGGGAGCCTGCTTCTCCCTCTGCCTCTGCCTGCCACTCTATCTGCCTGTGTTCTCTCTCTCTGACAAATGAATAAATTAAAAAATAAAAATAAAAAAAAATAAATTGCCCATTCCTTTTGGTCATACTTTTTATTATTACCACTTTAGTGACTGATTGAGTCATTGGACCAATAACCAATGCTGCAGTTAGATGGACAACATCATTCATCATTATTTTTCAGTGCCATTAAGGTGTTTTTATGTGTGCCCTCATGTGTGTGTGTGTGTGTGTGTGGTGCCCAATATAAATTTAAAAAGCTATTTGTCCTATGAGGAGTGTTCCTCATTGTAATCTGGAGATTTACTGGCTTCCTGATTGTAGTCACATTTCAAACATCAAAATACCCAGAATTTTTAGTCTGGTACCAAACTGTACGTAGTGTGATATTAACCTAAAAAAAGTATGTTGTCTCCTTCTAAAATGCCTGCCCTAAAAAAATAAATAAAAATAAAATAAAATGCCTGCCTTAAAGGAATTCATCATTACTATGGTTCAGTGACTATTCTGTGTCTCCCATTCCTTCCTCTAAAAAAGGGAAATTTTATATCATTTTAATAGTCCTATTAGGAGGCATTTAGTGGGCAGGTAATGCTACTTTGGTTGATAAGTTGCCAGATAAGAAAAGCCATATATGTAACTGATGGAGAGGACTTTGAACAGGTTGCAAAAATTGGGTTTGATTTTGGGTTGGCCCCCTTTGTGAATCATATATTCTATGTGTGAGAAAAAAAGGTATACATGTATACTTGGTAGCCAGAGATGAACTGTGGCAAAGACAACAGCTGTCACACAACAATGCATGCTTTTTAACAAATACACATATTTTTTTATTGCTGGGAAGTGGCTGCCCATCCAGGGAATATTTTCCTCAGTGTCCTTTGCATAAATTGGGCCATGCAACTAGTTCTTGCTGAAAAGATATGAGCAGAAGTAAAATATGCGAGTGGAGGTGGAGGTGACCAACCAGGTGTGACTCCACTCTCTCTTCTCCCATTTGCCACCTGGATCGAAGACTCAGCAGAGAATCCAAGGTGTTGGAGATGTTAAAACCAAGTAGTCAAAGAAGCCTGGGTCCATGAATGACAACCATGAGGAAAGCTTCTCAGTAGGAAATGACTGTTTCAGACGCAACTAAAGTTTTAGGAGTTTAACCATCTCAAACTTGGGGGTTTGCTGGTTATAGCAGCAAATGTCACTTTAACTAATGTATCATACCTTTTTTTTTTTTTAATTTCTTTTCAGCATAACAGAATTCATTGTTTTTGCACCACACCCAGTGCTCCATGCAATGCGTTCCCTCCATAATACCCACCACCTGGCTCCCCCAACCTCCCACCCCGCGCCTCTCCAAAACCCTCAATTTGTTTCTCAGAGTCCATAGTCTCTCATGGTTCATCTCCCCCCCAATTTCCCTCAACTCCCTTCTCCCCTCCATCTCCCCATGTCCTCCATGTTATTTGTTATGCTCCGCAAATAAGTGAAACCATATGATAATTGACTCTCTCTGCTTGACTTATTTCACTCATCATAATCTCTTCCAGTCCCGTCCATGTTGCTACAAAAGTTGGGTATTCAACCTTTCTGATGGAGGCATAATACTCCATAGTGTATATGGACCACATCTTCCTTATCCATTCGTCTGTTGAAGGGCATCTTGGTTCTTTTCACAGTTTGGTGACCGTGGCCATTGCTGACACTGGGGTACAGTGTGGAGATTCCTCAAGAAGTTAAAAATAGAGCTTCCCTATGACCCTGCAATTGCGCTACTGGGTATTTACCCCAAAGATACAGATGTGGTGAAAAGAAGGGCTATCTATATCTGTATCATACCTTTTAACTCACAAATTCATTCTGAATATTTTCTATAACATCTTCTAACACAGAAAAGACCTCTAAAAATATTCTATACATTTCATTCAATCATCTAGGATTTATTGAGTGCTAAACATGTGGCAGACTATTAATACATCAATTTCCCTTATGCAAATAGAATTAAAATACCAGATCAGATTACAATCCTAATAATACATATACACTTTGAGGAATCAAAAGAAAGTGAAACTGATACTAAATATGTGTTTTCTCTTTCTCAAATTTAACCCTTACCTCTACTTCTCTCTTACCACTAACCTATCACTGAAATGATATTCTCACTCTTCTTATATCAGAAACCAATTTTGCCATTTGATGAAATGGGGAGGTAATGACATTTGTTCCTTGGTACTTACCATTTCTAATCTGCACAAATCCTGCTAAATCCTTTCAATGTCAATGGAAAGGGGTTTATCCTCCATGTGGTTTTCCATTATTAGCAAATTAAGATGCCCTTTGGGATCTGATTTCATCACATAAGTCATTTAAATACTGTATAGAGAAGAGGTTTAACCTCAATACTAATCTCTTTGTGTCTGTGTTGAAAATCACCAATGTGTACTCTCCATCTCCTGAAATTCTCTGCAGTACTGACTTCCAAATAGGAAAATATATATTTCTTGATCAGAGTCATATTCAAATCCAATTAGATAAAGTCTCACAATCTCATGAGGGTAATATCTTTCACTCTCAAATAAAAACTCAAATCAACTTTGGAAACAGAAAATAAAAACATTTTTAAACTCCATTCCAGTCTGGAAAATGACTGACAAAATTGCAGTGCCTCTAAGTGAGTCTCCTATGCTGGCTGTAGAAATAATTTCTAAAGTTTCTAAGACACCAATTTGGAATGAACTGAACTGTTACTAATTCTCTTGATCTTAAGAAGGCTGAAATTAAGACTGGGCCCCCCTCATATTTTATTACAATAATGCCATTACTAAGAGTTTGCAATTTCCATGGTTCTGTTCAAAACATGTTTCCCACATTATTGCAAAATAACTAACAATTCTATTTTGTTACATTCCTGGCAGCAAAAAAGAATAGCTATCTTCAGAATAAGTCTCTCAGTCAGAGAACTGAATAAAAGACACATAGCCAAGTAAATCTCTTCCACTTCCCCTCTCTCCTCTGCCAGCACCTTGCTGTCTCCTTCAACATTGCTCCAGGTGATTTGTGCCTCAGAGTATATTTCAGAGGTTCTGGTCCAGTAGAATTGCAAAATGGGTTTTGCCAGGAGCACTTTTTCCTATTCATTTGAAAGAAAATTGCAACCACACATTTCTGACTCATTTACGCTTAAATCATCAACATTTTAGCTTCTGGGAGATTTCCAATGTCCAGCTAGACTATGTTACCTTTTAATGAGCTTTTAAAATACATTTTCTTTAAGAAACAGGCTCATAGAGTACTTACCATCTCATTTATTATGCAAAGTAAGCATGGTTCACGTGGCAGTAATGATTTTAAATCCTATTCAATGTCTTTTTTTCCCCATAAAATCTATTCCTTCAAATTTATAAAGCATTTGCTGTATGTTTTCCCTCATGATTTTCATCTATCTTCCTTCTGGCATTCTGACAAATATGGAACTCACCCTTATGGCTCATGTCAGAAATCTTCATAATTTCAGTATCAAGTATAAAATATCATGGTTTCCTCGACATTCAGTTGACATTTAAGTAAGGTTACCTACGACCTTCATGTTTTCTAGATCAAGCCACTTAGCCTCATTCAACTTACTTTCTTTCATTCTTTACCTCAGCCAGGGTTCTACTCCTCACCTCTAGCAAGATGGTTGCTCTTTCACCACCATGTCTGAGCCACTGAGGCAAGTAAGGGATGACAGAAACAAGATGAGGTGAATTGAAATTCAAACTTTCCAGGGTCACCACAGGCATTTATGCATGGAAGGATATCTGTTCAGTCAATAGTTCCATTCCCTGGTAATCAAAGAGGACTTGTTTCAATCCATCTCAGTAAATAACTCCTCAGCCCATCTGAAACAATGTTTCTCTTGTGCAGAAATACTTTTTGAAAATCTATTTGAAATGTGTCTGAAGTGAAAATTAGAAGAGCTGAAATCTAGTTCAATTCCTGATACCAATTATCATTGTGATGTAATGGTAATAGGTAACATTTAATGAGTGTTGATTATATAGTCTAGATACCATAGAATCGCTCATAATTTTGTGAAAGAGATATTATTGCTGTACTCATTTTGCAGATTGAACAGCTGAGGCAGAAAGAGGTTAGATAAGTTGTGAAGTCACAATTTCAACCTGGGCATTCTAAGTCAACAGTGCTTGATCTAACCAGTATACTCTCATCTCCCATAATCTCAGTTTATAACATTCCATTACTCACAAAGAAATGGTGGCATTAGGCTGGTTACATTCATTCTTTCACTGAGCAAGTATTTTTTAGGCATCTAAAATGTCCAGGTATAGTTCTAAAACATGGGAATAAAACAGCAAACAACGCAGAGTTTCTGAGCTCACATTTCAGAGAATCATAGAAGATCTTTCTCACTTTAATGTCTACTTAATGATTTTATGTAAATCCCATGTATCCCTCCATGCATAACTCAAGTTCCACCTCCTTTATGAAAACTTATTCTGACTATGCTCACTCTTGCTGATCTATTTTGAATAATTATTGTCTGTTTTCCATTATATTGCCATTTAATAGTTATATTTAAATCAGGTCACCATACTAAAATTTAAAAGTTATCAGAGAATGAACACCTCAGGAAAAATAAAAATGCCTTGCACACAGCAGGTTTCAATAACTACTGTTTTGGATTCATTTGATGATAAGAGTTTCTGGAATATTTAAGCTCATTCTTTGTTCTCTTTTTCCTCCATGGTCTCCCTCTATTTTATTTTCATCTCAGCTTCTGTGTGGTTGGCCATTACCCTTGACTCCTCTCCAAAACTTCATGTTCTCTGCAAATTCTTCAATTCAATCATTCAGCAAATGTCTCCTTATCAAATGTCTCCTAAGAGTCAGATACCACGTAATGTGATGCAAAGACCAACAATCCTTGCAGACATTGAGGAAATCACAGCTTCTTGGTAGACACATAGGTAAATAAATGAACTAAGTAAGCTAAATAAAGCAAACAAATAAATCTCAATATAATGTGGAAAGGGTCACATAAGGTAAAAGTAGTGCTGTAAATCATAACCTAATACTAGCTGGAAAGGGAAAGATGGCTCAAGAGCTACCATTGACATTGTCTTCTGAATGATAACTAGAAATTTTCTTGGAAGAGAAATAAAGCCATGAGAATTTTAGGTAGTGAGAATAGGCTGTGAGAGAGACTGATGTGGCAAAAATTTTTTAAAAAGTGTTTGGCAGAGATAGAACATTAGTGGGTGGCTGGGGATGAGATGGCAATTATATGTTGGGGCATAGTTAACAGACTTAGTAAGATAAATTGAATGCAGGAAGCAGTGGGAAGCTAACAGAGGTTATTAAACAGAAAAGTGCCATTGAAAGGGGCACTGGAATTTTCTAGTTGGGGCATTATGTAAATTGTAATGTTGCTAATCATCTAAGAGACTCACTGCCATAAACTCCAGCATATCCTGCTTCTGTACCTCAATACCAAGCACCCTAGCAACAAGGTCTGCAGAGAATGCTGGAGCATCAGAGATTGGAAGCTGGGAACTCTGAGACCCATTCTGGACTAGTGTTAAGGGGGAAAACACCTGAGCAAATTCCCATGCCTTCTCATCAAATTATTTATCCATAGATCTCCAGAGGAGTTCAAAAGATTAACAAAGAAAATTTAAAGACAAGATTTTTGAGATTCTCTTATTGTACTTGGTCTTTCTGGGAATTATAGTGCCAAAATCGGATTTCTATACTTGACAGTGGAAGGTTAGAGAGACAAATTCCCTTTTTATCTAATCATCACAGGAAACATGATCCTACATTTATTATACTTCAGGTTACTAAAGTTGTTGACTTGACTTTGGAATATAAAATTTCAACCCATAAACCATTTTTTTGGTCTTCCATTTACCCATTGTGCCATTATTTTTGACATTTTTCCCCGTGTATTTTTTTCAGGCTTTGTATTAGTCAAGACTGTTTTTGTTTTGTTTTGTTTTGTTTTGTTTTTGTTTTTTTGTTTGTTTGTTTTAAGTTAGAAAAACCCAACAAGAAATAGTTTAGGCCAAACAATGGATTTGTTGTCTCATATAGTTAAGAGACCATTAGGCATGGATGGATACAGAAGTTCAAACAATGTCGTGATGTTTATTTCTCTTCCTCTCTCTTGGCTGTGCTTCTCTCTATATGTTGGATTTTTTCTCAGGCTGGTTCTCTCCATATGGTAGAAAACATGGCTGTTAAAACCTACAAGCCTAAACCCATATTGTCTGCCAATTGAAACAAATAGACCTTCTGTGTTCAAATCTCTGTATCTTCTCAAATAAGGACTTTGATTGGACCTGCTTTGGATATTTCCTCACCCTTACACATCACTCTATTTATGAACTGTGTGTGGTATACTTATTCCAGGTACAATGGTTGGTCTGGTTTAGGCTATATGCCTGTGGTAAGGGTGGTGGGAGTGAGGGGTAAGGCTGAGATAAGTAAGTCCTACACTGGGGGGAGCGGTTGTTTGCCCTAGGACTGGAGTTTGGCAGACTGTAATGTCATCTGCGTAAAACCTAATTTGAACTAGTTCCTTTTCTATCTTTCATAGCATAAACAACCACCACCATACAAAAATATTTGCTCCCTTTCCATTCCCAAACAGAAATAAAAGACATATTCTTTTATTCTATTCAGTTTCATATACAGACTGAGTGCGATGCATTGCACTTATGAAGCCTAGATGTAGTTCCTTAGCATCTAGCTATCTATGGATGGATAAACAGAAACATTACTTACTCCCACAATTCACAGTAAATAATGGTGGAGAGAAAATAATTACAGTTAAACTATCATATAGGCAAGTGGCAACAGTTTGTAGGATTTATTGCCTCTTAGTAGACAGGGAAAACAAAGATTGTCTCCCTTGGAAGTGTGGTGGACTCCTTGATAATTTATCAACTAGGAAGAATTCAACAGTGAATAGAAAGAAGCCCTATTGAAATCAGTTTAAACAATAAGGAATTTGTTATTTAATAAAATAAGGGATCTGTAGGTTGTCACAGTATCTCAGGGATCCAGATGCCATTGTCTTGTCTTTGCTCCCCTTCAGTGTGATGGCTTCACCCCCAGAATTTCCCCAGAATTTTCCAACAAACTCTCATCCCTCTCCCATTCTTTTTAAAATTCAGTTCCCAAGAATTGGTCATATGCATATACCTAAGTAAATCATAGCCAGTGCTAAGCTCCAGCTAAAGCTGGAGAGCTGTTCAGTATATTGTGAATTTTATACTATGTGGAGAAAACAGGAACACTTGAACGAAATCAAGATTTTGTTAGGAAGAAAGGGGATTAGAGTAGATGTCTTATGTACAATCTACAGAGTCAACTATCTAGTCAATCAGCTGACTCTTGTTGTACACTTCAGAGTTTCTCCAGAGTTTATTGTTCTTCACAACAATACCTATGATGAGGTGGTGATTCGTGGGTTTTTAGATTGCCGTCACACATCCTTGTTTATCAGACTTGAGAAGAAATCTTGCAATATGCCTGCTTGAAAACTGTGACAGTAAATACTTCACCAGAACTCTGGTGGTAAGGTATTTACCTTTATGGTTTTTTTTTTTAATATTTTATTTATTTATTTATATGAGAGAGAGAGAGAAAGAATGAGCAGTAGGGGGCTGCAGAGGGAGAGAGAGAGAGAGAGAGAGAGAGAAAGAGAAGCAGACTCCCTGCTGACCAGGGAGCACGATGTGGGGCCCAATACGGGGACCCCAGGATCATGACCTGAACCGAAGGCAGATGCTTAACAGACTGAGCCACCCAGGCGCCCTGCCTTTATGGTTTCTACCTTTCAGAAACAAGTCTTTCACCACTTCCTAAACCTTCCAATAATGAATCTGGAAGCACCTCAATGTTTAAAGCAGCGATCATTTGTCCTCTTTTACCCGATTGGATTACTGTGGAGAATGTTTTGCAGGGGAATGAATATTACCTACCAGACTATGAGTTCATGTACAAAGGAAGTTTGGGGAGGAGAGGGTATATATGACTTCTTCCATTTCTTTATTTTCTGGCTCTAAATCTTATCTCCTGGCTTGTTTTCCATCTTCCCACCTTTTCTCATATCAACTACAGTATAGGACACAAAATTTGGTGCTTTTCCAATTACCATTTGGCCTTTGCTAGTGATGTTTCCTTAGTCATAAAGAGAAAGGGCCGTTCTGATACATTCTATTCCTTTTCAGGAAGGCAACTGAGATAGATAGATATATCTACATTGAGATGTTAAATTCATCTACATATCTACATCTACATATATCTATCTATATATATATATGTGTGTGTATATATATATATATATATATATATATATATATATATATGTTTGCACCTTACCAAAGGCCAAAACAGAATTTAACATCTCAATATTTTTTACCAAATATCTCAGTGATCTAGTCTAGCACCTAGTACGAGTAAGATAAAATAGTGAGAAATGTAACCAATTGCTTCACTCCCACATCACAAAGAATGTCTATTTTCTGGCTGAGAATTGGGGACAGAACAGTGACCTTCACCTGATCTCAACCTGGTTCCTATTTTAGACTATCATTTGTAACACCTTACATAGAAAACTAATTTCAATATTTATCAGAACTCTTTTAGTTTGGAATGTTTAAAAGCCTTATTAAAACAAGTTTTCCAAAAATCAAAGTTTATTTTCCTATTTGACTGGAATTCTAAGATTGTTCAGACTTTGGATATGGTTGGATCTAAGGATGCAAAGGCTATCACCAGGACTCTAACTTTCTCTATTGCTTGGCTCTGCTCCTCCCTGCATGATGGAATCATTCTCAATCAGGTTCTTTCCCTGTGTCAGAGAAGATGGTTTCTGGCAGCCCCAAGTCTATATTTTTAGGACTTGCAATCCAACAGGAAGAGAGACCATCTGTCTTCCATATCCATATATCAAATCTATCCAAAACTCCATTCTAGTGAAATCGCTGGGGTCATGTGATTCCACCTGGATAATTCATGTTGATCGAAGGCAGGAACACATATGATTAGATCAGTTAGGTCATATGATACCCACTCCTGTGGCAAGGGTGGTGGGCTGTCTGGACAGACACATCAATATCACATGGAGGTTGGAAGTAGGTTCACAAGGCAGATGCACTGGGACAAAAAAAGCAATGTTCTCACTAGAGGTAGGAAAGAAGGGGAGCTTGGCCAAGGCTAGGTTTGGCTACTGCATTGTGCCCCATCCGTGGTATCATTTAAGCACCCAGCGTCATCCTACTCTCTCACACTTAACAGCCAATTTATGCTATGTGGGAAGATGCATTTGCCCAGTAAGTGAAAACAATCATATGGATGTATTTTAAAGAGTTTTTCAGATGAATGCTGCTTTCCAAGTGTGAAATGTTGTTATAAGAAAACCTCTGCAACTTGAAGTTAATTTATGCAAAGGGTAGGTGGGGGTTAAAAGCAGCAATACACAGCCATTTCTCAAGCTGTCTTTTTCACAGCTTACATTAAAAGACCCTCCCTAACTCCCCTAATTAAAAAAAAAAAAAATCCACCACAGAATAAACCTCACTACTCTTTTCTTCCCCAACAATATTGCTTTCCATCTTCCTGATTTTTCCAGTGAACAGATCATGTGAAAGCATTAATGATTACACAATGCACAGAGTTAGTAAGGTAAGTGAAGCTCATAATTACCTCATTTACATTCTTTTATTCACTGAAACAGAATTCTTAATGACTTTTATGTGAAGTGTGGGGTAATCAGCCCAAATGAAGCACCCTGGTGCAGGACAGAGAAGGGAGCCAAGTCGCTGGCTCTTCTCAGCAGAAAACGCCTGATGAATGGCCAAACAGAACCCAGTGCGGAGGCCTGGATGTTACGATTTAAGAGACAAAACAAGAGGCTAGCACGGCTAGGTTGAGATGTAAGGGGAAGACCCTAAAGGCAGAAAGAACCAGTGTATTCTCCTCACATCCATGACTCTCTGAAGGACAAATCACCAGCTGTCTCTGCTGAAACTATTGGGGGGATAAAGAACAGTAGTCAATGAATGGGAAGACCTGTGCTCTGGTCCTGGCCTGGGCACAAGGTAGCAATGAAATGTTAAATAAATCGTTTCACCCTTCTGGATTGCAAATAATCCACTTATAAAACACAAGGTGCACACTTCAGAATCACCTAAGGAAACTTCCTTAAAACAGCTTCATTTGGCATTTTCTAGTAGTTCACTCTCTCCTGGGAAACAGTTACAATTGCATTTTGAACAAAAACCCCGGGTGATTCTTAAACAACCAATATGCAAAATGAAAACCTTTGGGGAAAAAAAAATCATGTGTGTAAGAAGCTCTTTAGGTGAACCATTCTTGACATTCAGAAAAAAATCCTCAAAATATGGGAAGGATAAAAACAGTATCCAATTAACAAGTGCACTTATGACAGTATGGGAATTGAAAAGACAAAATGAAATATCTCAAATGTGTTGGCAATCATACTGAATTATAATGGCAGCATCAGGCAGCTGGGGTGGAAGACAGAGACCATTTCCTAACATTAAGAAGCCCTAATACTGGAGAGATGTTCCATATGAAACAGTTACCTGGCTAAGATGGGTAGTCATTGATACCGACATTTGAGCCCCATCCCTGTAACTTTCTTAAGGTGCTTAGAGCAATTTTGCTTAAGCAAAAGGTGCTTAGAGTATTACAGATTTTAACACCATTAAGGGCTTGGATCTCAACCCACCCAGTTTCTGCCAATGTTTATAAATTGTATAAATGAATTTATGTATTTCTAAGTCCTTTCCACCTCTAATATATCATTACCCTGTTGGAATACGTGTGTAATGTTGACAGATATTCCAACTATCTAGAGATATTCTAGAGTTTTCAAGAACACGATGCTGATGCTGATTTTTAAATGGTAGGAAGTAATTTAAGATTATTTTAGGACACACAAAACTTTGGGCCTCTTAACTTTGTGAGACAAACAAATTTTATTCTATGTATCACCTCATATTTCTACAAGAATAATATGCATTAAGAAAACCTATCTTGACATTTTAATAAATAATCTCTGTCAGTTAATTTTGTCTGCATACCTTTAAGAGTTCTGAGAGGAAGGATATGACTAGTGCGTCTTCCTAATATCCCTAGCCTCCATGATTTTATCCATAGGCATCTGTTGTCATTGTGGGGGGGTGGTATCATTCGTGTACAGAGGAAAATGCACAAATAAATATAGTAACCAAAGCAATGTCTTTCTCACACTAGGTAAAATGTCAAGTGTTCCAGTTTGAATAGCAAGGTTAAGATTTCACTCACCACATGCTGAATGAGTGTGAGCTCCTCCCCACAAAGCTATCGCAGAATATCTATTTGATTATCAAATTTTGTATGAATGACTGTTGTATTTCTGTCTTTTTCTCTCTGATCATTATTCCCCTCTGTAAGGTTTTACAGGCAAGATACACGCGACACCAGGCGAGATAGGCGCAAGGCAAGATTTATTAAAGGCGCTCTTGGGCGAAGTTCCACAACTCAGGAGAGGGGGTCAGGGAAGTCCCGAGTGGGAGGGGTCGAGTGGGTCCTTTATGTGGGTTAAGACAAGGCATAGGTTCACAGCCATATAAGGTAAGGTATTCGGGGAGTGTGTTCACAACTATATATGGTAAGGTATTTGGTGGTTGGAGGGTAGGGGGAGCCCTGATGTTCCTGTTTCCTGCATAGGTATCAGTTGACTCATGGTGACGTGTCCGCAGCATACGTCCTTCCGGCGGGAGAGTCGTGGGCAAAGGAAGAGGGTGGCCTGGAAGAGGACGGCCGGCGGCCATTTTTATTGATCCTCCTGCATTCCCAGAGCTGCCGACCCAACACCCTAAACACCCCATTATATCTTCAAGGGTATGCAATTTACCTATACAGGTAGCCTGATACGCCCTAGCTTCCGGTATCTATCAGGACCACAATCAAATAGCTTCAGTGTCCAGAGGCAGATGGAAAAAAGACTTGGAATCTAGACCCCAAAGAGGTTAGACAATGGTCAAGGGACCTGCACGAGGCTACCTGCAGCCCTGGTGTCCCAACCAAGCAGAGTCGATTTGTTCTTGCTGTCCGCTGAGTCTGACCTACAGAACTTGCCTGGTTGCTGTGAATTGGTTTTAGGAAAAAATTCTCTTTCCCTCTCGAATGGTTGTCAAACTTCCTATGAAGGCGAACACGGGCACTCATTTCTGCAGAGGATGCTTATTCACCAAGCGCAACAAGCAGCTAAAGGAGTCACAGTCAGGGGCAAAACCCCCACATCCTTACCATTCTGAGACTTATGACTGCATGGATGATAGGCTAGGCTATAGGTACATAGACCGTGGCTGCTTTGTTGTCCAAATACCTCAACTCATGTAGTTGAGTCATGTAGCACTGTCTCTGGTTCTGCCTAACTGCTAAGTCTCTTGCAAATATTTCTAAAAGTTAATCGGTTACTGTTCCACATTTGCTTAGGTGAAACTAACTTGCACAGCCTCCATACCACTTTTCTAGGTATTGCTTCTGTTGTGGATGACACTTTTGGGTACCTCAGTCTCCCTGGGCTATTCTGCCCCAATCAGTGTGTCCACTAGTGTTCTCCACTATTCCACCACATCATGGCAATCCCCACCGGGCATGGCTGCTGCTAGCTACTACCACACTCCCTCCCATTGCCCCTGAAGCTCCTTCGTCTCTGTACTGCAGCCATCCCCATTCCTAAAACACCTCCCTGGAGACTCAGGCCACCACAATTTCAAGTTGGACTTGATTCCCAAGTGTGGAGAGTGTTCTTTTTCATTGGTGGTGCACTCTTTTAAAAGATCCTAAACAACAAAAAATAAATTAAAAAATAAAAAAAAACAACAAAAAAAGATCCTAAACAACTGTTTTCTGGCCTCATTGGATTATAGAATTCAGTGCAACAGATTTTCAAGGTTTTAAAATCTTTCCTCCTAACACTTAGTGTAATGAGCTGCTGGTGGGTTCAAGCAGCAGCTGTTCTGTGGTCATAAGAATCCCTTTGGTCATAAGAATTCCAACCTATTGGTCTGGAACTCCTTTGTCAAGTTCCTTGTGCTGGGCTCTGTATTTTCTTGGGTTTATTTTCTCAAAGCCTTCTCTCCGGGTTCTCTACAAATAGTTTATCTATCTTATCCATTCCTCTTTTGAGCTAAGCATACCAAGGTATATTCTGAACCTACCCTGCACAACAAGCAGAGAGTCTCAGAAATTGGAGGCACTAAGCACCTTTAAACATGGAGATAAAGTATAAGGCTAAATAAAGGAGTGTGTGTTCTGTGTTTTTAAAGTAAAGGGGAAGATTTCTAGATATCCTTCATTTCCTGAGCTGCCAGTAAGTGTCCTCCCCTTGAGGTGGACACAAAATTTATTCCCAAGAAAAGCCAAAGAAGGGTCAGTGACAGCAGGCATAACAGAGGAGGTAGGCTCCATAATTCCAAAATAAAAGGATTAAGTAAATGTCTGTATATATAGAATCCCCTTCCCACCAGGCACTGCTTGTCCTTTTTTTTTTTTTTTTTTTTTTTTTTAAGCTCTAGAAAGATTCTAGCTTGGTACAATCCTAACTCCCACCCACAGCAGGACTTGTAGGTTTTTTCCAATTAAATCTTTAATGGCTTACTCTTAAGAAAATATAACATGCAATTACCACATCTTAAGGAAACCAGTAACAGGAAAAACAGAAACCAAAATAACAGGACAAAACAACAACAACAACAATAAAAAAAAAAAAAAACTTTGACAACAGAGACACTGCCTTGGAGCCAAAGAAAATAAATCAAAGAAAATTTTATCATTAGAGCAATCAGGCACTTTATGGCAACTATAAAAGAAGAAGAGAATGCTATGAAAAAAGAAACACAGAAAGTTTTTAAAAATTATTTCAAGAATAAGATATTTGATAGAAGGTTTGGCTGATAATTGTGAGGCCATAAAAAAAAGACAGAGTTAAAAGAAAATGAATGAGAAAGAACATGAAAATCAATGGGATCAGTGAAGTGGATCATACATAAAATTAAAAGGAGTTTTAAAAACAGAACAGGGAGGAGGCATCTGGGTGGCTCAGTTGATTAGGCCTCTAACTCTTGCCTCTTGATTAAAGCTCAGGTCATGATCTCAGGGTCATGAGATAGAATCCCCATGTTGGGCTCTGCACTCAGCATATTGAGTTTCTCCCTCTGCCCCTCCCCTTCTCCCTCTACCTACAACCTACCCCCCACCCTGCTCTCTCTCAAGTAAGTAAATAAATACTTTAAACCCCCCCCAAAAAGGTGAAAAAACAGAGTGAGAAGAAAATTTGCAAAGCAAAATTTTTTAAAATTGCGAGAACTGAAACATGAATTCTGGTTTGAAATGACCCACTGAGTTATTTACCTCAGCACTCTGATTTTTTCTAAAAGTTCTCCAAGTCACCTCACCC
This sequence comes from Mellivora capensis, assembly GCA_004024625.1. Taxonomy (NCBI): domain Eukaryota; kingdom Metazoa; phylum Chordata; class Mammalia; order Carnivora; family Mustelidae; genus Mellivora; species Mellivora capensis. Next base: position 111,752 of record PISX010001681.1, on the reverse strand, counting down.
AGAAATATCAAGGAAAGGGAGAAAAATTACACTATTACAACTTCTCAGAGTGAGTAAGTAGCACATACAGAAAAAGAAGTAAATGACATGGGACTGGTTAGTAGAAATAATGAAAGTGAAAGAAAATGGAGAAGTGCCCTCAAAAACCAAATGGAAATTCTATTCTACTCAAACTGTCAATTTAAGGAAACTGATGACATTTTTAAACATGTAAAATCTTGAAAATTTATATTTTAAATGTTCTTTACAAGAAAATTACTAGAGTTAGTGTGTGCAATTAAAACTAGGGGATAAGTCAGGCAGGGGAAGAGACCTGATCAAGAAATGAACTGCTGTGGACAATATCAGTCAAAAAAGATAAATACTTTAAAAATGCCTAGTAAATATGCAGAATCTTTATGATTAAAACATTGAAACTCAACCAAAGATTTTAAATCATGACTTGTATAAATGGAAATATATATCTCTTACTGCATATGAAGAATCAATATTCAGAGGATTTCGTTTCTTTGTAGGTTAATATATGATTTTAATGGATTCCATTAAAAATACTGATTGGTTATGTATTCGTGAAACTAGTCAAGTTGATTAAAATTAAAACTCAAATAGAGGGACGCCTGGGTGGCTCAGTTGGTTGGACAACTGCCTTCGGCTCAGGTCATGATCCCGGAGACCCGGGATCGAGTCCCGCATCAGGCTCCCAGCTCCACGGGGAGTCTGCTTCTCTCTCTGACCTTCTCCTCGCTCATGCTCTCTCACTGCCTCTCTCTCAAATAAATAAATAAAATCTTAAAAAAAAAAAACTCAAATAGAGAGAAACAAGAGAGAATAACTAAGGAATTTCTTGAAAACAAGAATAATTAAAAGGTATTCACTCTAAGATATTTAAATTATTATAAAACTATAGCAAATAAACAGTTTATTAGAGACAAATAGATCAACGGAACAGAAAAGATCCGCACAGACATGAATACATAGGAGATTTAGAGAACATAAAGACTATATTTCAAAAAAATGGAAAACAGATGGAATATTGTTTTCAAGGGGAAAATGAGTTTTCATGTACCCCACCACCAGTTTCCTTCATTATTAATGTCTTATATTTGTATGGTACATTTGTCACAAATAATGAACCAATGTCAATACATTATTACCAAAGTCTTTTGTTCTGATTTCCTTAGTTTTAACCTTTTTTTTTTTTTCCATTCAAGTATACCACATTTCAGTTAGTCATCAGGTCTCCGTAGGCTCCTTTTGGCTGTAAGGGTTTCTCATTCTTTCATTGTTTGTTATGATCTTGGCAGTTCTGACTACTAGACAGCTATTTTGTAGAATATCCCTCAACTTGGATTTTTCTGAAGATTTTCTTATGATTTGACTGGCATTATGGATTTTAGGGAAGAAGACATCAGAAGTAAAATGCCATCAAATCAAGGTACATACTATCACCATGACTTCGCACTATTAACATTAACCTTGACCACCTGGTTGATACAATGTTTGTCAGGTTCTCCACAGTCTTTTCCCCCATTTTTCATTCTGTATTTTTGCAAGGAAGTCATTCTGTTCAGCCTATACTTACTGAGTGGAGAATTATATTCCACCTCTTTGAAGGTAGAGTATACACCTAGATCACGTAGAATCCTTCTGCATAGGAGATTTATTTCTTCTCCTTATGTATTTTTTTAAGATTTTATTTATTTATTTGACAGAGAGAGAGAAAGAAAGATCACAAGTAGGCAGAGAGGCAGGCAGAGGGGAAGGAGGAAGCAGGCTCCCTGCTGTGGGGCTCTATCCCAGGACCCTGAGATCATGACCTGAGCCGAAGGCAGACGCTTAACCCATTGAGCCACCCAGGTGCCCTTATATTTTTTACAATTTTAATTGTGTTTACATTTTTATTGAGATACAATTGACATATAATACTGTGTAAGTTTAGGGTATATAAAGTGTTGACTTGATACATTTTTATATCCCAGTAAAATTACCACCACAGTGTTAGCCAAAACCTCTATCATGTCACCTAATTGTAATTTCTGTTTTGTGATGGGAACAATTAAGATCTAGCTCTTAGCAACTGTGAAGTTTATAATACAATATTGTTATCTATAATCACCATTATGTGCATTAGTTATTCAGGACTTAGTCATCCACTAGATGCAAGTTTATACCCTTAAACAATATATCTTTAATTACCCCACCCCTACTTTATGGTAATTATCATTCTATTCTCTGTTTTTATGAGTTAGACTGTTTTAGATTCCACATGTAAGTGATATCACACAGTATCTGTCTTTCTCTGCCTTCCATCTTTTACTTAGCATGATGCCCTCAAATACCATCCATGTTATAGCAGATGGCATGATTTTTTTTTCTTATGACTGAATAATATTCCTGTGTGTGTGTGTGTGTGTGTGTGTGTGTGTGTGTATCCCAATTTTTCTTTATTCATTCATTGAAAGACACTTAGGTTGTTTCCATATCTTGGCTATTGTGAATAATGCTGCAATAAACATGGGAGTGCAGGTATCTTTTCTTTTGACTATTTAAGCAAGAGTGGAATTGCCAAATCATATGGTAGTCCTATTTTTAATTTTTTGAAGAAGTTCCATATTTTCCATAGGAGCTTAGCCAATTCTCATTCCCACCAACAGAACACAAGTGTTCCCTTTCTACCATATCCTCTCCCACACTTGTTACTTCTTATTTCCTTGATGATAGCCATTTCTAACAAGGGTGAAGTGATATCTCATCGAGGTTTGATATGCATATCCTTGATTACTAGTGATGTTGAACACCTTTTAATCAACTTTTTGGCCATTTTGATGCCTTCTTTGGAAAAATGTCTATTCAGTTCCTCCACTCATGTTTTACTCAGATTGTTTACTTTGTTATGAGCTATATGAGTTCCTTATATATTTTAGGTATTGACCCCTTAATCAATACATGGTCTGCAAATAATTTCTCCCATTCTCTAGGTTTTCTTTCTACTTTTTTGATTGTTTCTTTTGCTGTGTAGGAGCTTTTTAGTTTGATGTACTTCCACTTGTTTTTACCTTTGTTGCCTTTGGTGTCATAGCTGAAAAATCACTGTCAAGACCAATGTCAAGGAGCTTCTTCCCTCTGTTTTCTTCTAGAAATTTTATGGCATCAGATCTTACATTTAAGGCTTTAATTCATTTAAATTTAATTTTTGTGTAGGTTAAATATTCACTTTGATTTTTATGCATGTGGTTATCCAGTTTTCCCCCAAAACATTTGTTGGAGAGACTATCATTTTCCCATTAATTGTTCTTGACTCTCTTGTCAAATATATACATGGATTTATTTCAAATCCCTGTATTCTGTTCCATTGGTGGATGTGTCTAAGTTTACACCAGTACCATATTGTTTTAATTACTATGGCTTTGTAGTATAACTTGAAATAAGGAATTGTAATGCCTCTGGCTTGATTCTTTTTCTCACGAATGCTTTGACATTTCAAGGTCCATTAGGGTTCCAGGCAAATTTTAGGATTTCTTTTTCTGTTTTTGTGAAAAATACCAGTGGACTTTTGTTAGGGATTGATTTGAATCTATAGGCAGCTTTAGGTAGTATGAACATCTTAACAACATTAATTCTTCTGACCAATAAACACAGGATATCTTTCTACTTGTGTCTTCAAATTTTTTCAAGGGTCTTGTAGTTTTCAGTTTAGAAATCTTTTACTTCTTGGGTTAAATTTACTCCAAAGTATTTTGTTTTTGATGGTACTATGAATGGGATAGAGTTTTTTGTTTTTTGATACTTCATTGTTAGTGTGTAGAAACACAACTGATTTCTATGTTGATTTTATATTCTGCTGAATTTGTTACTTAGTTACAACAGCTTAGTCTGTAGGATATTCTATATATAAAAGTATATCATCTTCAAATAACAATTTTTCTTCTTCCTGATTTGGATACTATTTATTTATTTATTTATTGTCTTTCCTAATAGCTTTAGCTGAGCCTTCCAATACTATATGCAATAGAATAGTAAGAGTGGGCAAATTTGTCTTATTACTGTTCTTAGAAGAAAAGCTTTCAATTTTTTAAGCAATCAAGTGTAATGCTAGCTATGCATTTATTGTATATGACCTTCATTACGTAAAGTGGGTTCCTTCTGTGCTCAGTTTGTTGAAGGGTTTTTATCATGAAAGGATGTATTTTGTCAATGTTGTATTTTGTCAAATGCTTTTTCTGCATCTATTGAAATAATCATATGATTTTTGTCTTTCATTCCATTAATGTGATCTGTCCCATTTTTTGGTTTGTGTATGTTAACCACCATTGCATTGCTCCAATAAATTCCACTTGATCATGGTGTATAAGCCTTTCAATATACTATTAAATGGTTTTGCTATTATTTTATTAAGAATTTTTGCCTTAATATTTATCAAGGATTTTGGTCTACAGTGCTCTTTTCTTGTAGTGTCCTTACTTGGTTTTTGTACTGGTAATGCTGGCCCCATAAAATAAGTTTGAAAGTGTTCCATCCTTTCAATGTTTGAGGATTGTTGTTAATTCTTATTTAACTGTTTGGTAGAACTCACCAGTGAAGCCCTCTGGTCCTGGGCTTTTCTGTGTTGGGAGTTGTTAAATTACTGATTCAAATTCAATCTTTATACTTGCTATAGGTCTTCCAAGTTTTCTATTTCTTCATGATTCACATTTGGATGGTTCTATGTTTCTAGGAATATATCCATTTCTTCTAGGGTATCCAATTTGTTGACATATAATTATTCATAGTAGTCTTTTATGATCCTTTGTATTTTTGTAGCATCAGTTGTAATGTCTGTGCTTTAATTTCTGACATTATTTGAGTCTTCTCTTTTTTCTTAGTAGTGTTAATCTGTATAAAGATTGGTCATTTTGTCTATTAAAAAAAAAAAACAACAGTTGGGTGTTGTTGATTTTTTTCTTTCCACTTTTTTCTATCTCCTCTTCACTCATTCCTGCTCTGATCTATGCTATTTCTTCATGCTAACTTTGGATGTGTGTTGTTGTTGTTGTTGTTGTTGCTGTTTTTCCTTTCCTTTTTCCAGTTCCTTGAGGTGTAAGTTAGGTTGTTTATTTGAGATCTTTCTATTCTCTTAATATATGTACTTATGGCTATAAACATCCCTCAGAACTACTTTTGCAGGACCCCATAGGCTTTGATGTATTGTGTTCCATTTTCATTTGTTTTATTTTTTATTTCCCTTTTGAACTTTTCTTGACTATTGGTTATTCAGGAGTGTTTTGTTTAATTTCCACATACTTATAGATTTTCTAGCTTTCCTTTTGTTACTAATTTCTTTTTTTCATTGTATTTATTTTTTTCACTGTTCCAGAATTCATTGTTTATGTACCACATCCATGCAGTAGGTATGCTCCATAATACCCATCAACAGGCCCACTCAACCTTCCCCTGACAAAACCCTCGGTTTGTTTCTCAGAGTCCACAGTCTCTCATGGTTTGTCTCCCCACCCAATTTTCAAATATGATACCCTCCTGGTCTGAAAAGATGCTCAGGATAAGTTTAATCTTCTTAAATTTGCTGATTGTTTAGTGTCTTATTATGTGGCTTATCCTGGAGGATGTTCCATTTGCACTTGAGAATAATGTGATTATACTTCTGTTGAATAGAATATTTACAAGTGCTATTAGTTCCATTTGGTCTAATGTATGGTTCAAGTCCAATGTTTCCTTGTTGATTGTCTGTCTGGATGACCTATCCATTGATGAATGTAGGGTACAAAGTCTTACTACTTTGTTGTTATCTACTTCTCTTCAAATCTATTTCTCTTCAAATATGTTAGTATTAGCTTAATATATGTAAGTTCTCTGATACAGGGTGCATATATATTTAAAATTGTTATATCTTCTTGATGAATTGACCTCTTCATTATTTTATAATGACTTTGTCTCTTGTCAGTATTTTTGGCTTGGTGTTTATTTTGTCTGATATAAGTATACATACTTCCATTTCCTTCTGGTTTCCACTTGCAATCATTGTCACTTTTTTTCATCTCTTCACTTTGAGCCTCTGTCCTTAAATTTACAGTTAACCTCTTGTAAGTAGCATAGATTTGGCGTGCGTGTGTGTGTGTGTGTGTGTGTGTGTTTAATCCACCCAGCTACTTTGTGTCTTTTGATCAGCAAATTCATTTCATTTATATTTGGAGATATTATGAACAATAAGGACTTAGTGATGCCATCTTAATAATTGTTTTCTGGGTGTTTTCTATTGCCATTGTTTCTTTTCCTCTTGGTTTCTCTACACCTTTGCAAATTATTTTCCATGGTGGTATGCTCTGTTTCCTCTTTCTTTATTTTTTTCTGCATCTACTTTAGACTTTTGCTTTGTGGTTACCATGAGGCTTACATAAAACATCTCATAGATTAAATGGTCCTTTTTTTTTTAAAGTTGAGACCCATATTCGCTATGAAGCCTTCTTTAATTCTTCAACCCTTTAAGCTAGCTCTCATTTCTAAGTGTTTATTCTAATCACCATCATTACCGACTAATTTTCTAAATATTCTCAAAGGAGGTTTTAACATGTTAGTCTTCAGCCATAGCACCATGCTTTCAACAGTGAATACATTCTGGGCATCCCACAAGGTATGCTTTGCTTGGTGTCAAGGATACATAGATTAATAAAACACAGTCACTGTCCTAAAGTCATTATGGATGAATGGGTTATTCACACCTGGAACTCGCTAGAATTCTCCAGTTATCTACAGAGTGAACTAGAAAAAATTCCAAGGCCCTCCACAGTCTATCTTGAATTTATTTTGCTTATTTTATGTCCCATTATTCTCTTTTCTTTGGCTCAGTAAATTGGGCTACTTGCCACTTCCCAAACACATCAGACACCTTTCTGTAACTCTTACATTTTCTCACTTTGATCTCTGTTTCTGAAGTGACCTCTTCACATATCTACCAATGTCAATTCTTATATACCCTTAAGGACCTAGCTTTCAAATTCCACCTTTTTACTGAAATGTTATGATTGTTCATGAAGTTTCAATCAAGACATTTTTCTTTAAAAACACTTCACATACCACTAAAGGCAATGACTAGTTCTTGAACAAATTCTGGTTTGAACAAACCAGCTCTACGAGATGTTTTGTAATAAATTTGGAAATTTGAATATAAACTGGGTACAAAATGATATTAAGGAATTATTATTAATTTTTTCAGGAATTATAATGTTATTATAGTATGTAAAAAGTCATTTTTAAATATGAAAACTGAATTAATTACAGTGTAATGATATAATGGCTGTAGCTTAAAAATGGATAAAGCAAATATGGCAGAATGTGGAAATTTGATAATAGAAATATAGATTTTTTATTATCTACCTTTCTGTGTATTTGAAAATGTTTCTAATCAAAAGTGAAAACAAGAATCCCAAAGATCTTTTGCCTATAGAAATAAAACATGTTAATTAAAGAAAATTTGAAGGAAAAAAGTAACATGAGTAAAAAGCAACTATTATCCTACCATGCAGAGAGAATAATTATTCATATTATGATGCATTTCCTTCTATATACTTACAAATATAGTCGCTTTTATTTTGAAAAATTGTGAGTTCCTTGGACATATAATTTTGTATTGATTTCAGATTTCATTTATTATTTTTAATTGAGATATAATTGACATATAACATTGCATCAGTTTTAAGTATACAACATAATGATTTGACATATGTGTATACTGCAAAGTGATTGCCACAATAAGTTAAAATATTCCATTCTGAAATGATGGGAACTTAACTTCAACAATCTACAAAAGTTTCACCTTTTAGTCCTCTTCTTTTATACTTTTGATGTCATCATTTACTTCTTTTTCTATTCATTATGAAATTCATTAAGAAATTATAGTAGCTATAATATTTTTAATACTTTTCTCCTTTGACCTTTATATCATTTATAAGTGTCTAAGTGTTAAGTGTCTAATATCCATCTTATTACAGGATTAATAAGTGGATATTAGACACTAATTTAATTTAATTTAATTAAATATTTAATTTAATATCCATCTTATTACAAATTAGAATTTTCTAATCTGACTTACATTTACCTTTACCTGTGTTTTCTTAACTTTTGTATATTTTCATGTTACTGATTTGTCTTTTTATTTCAGCTTGAAGGACTCTTTTCATCATTTCTTGCAAGGCAGGTCTAGTGATGAACTCACTCAGCTTTCTTTGCCTGGGCAAGTCTTGCTTTCTCCTTCATAACTGAAGGATAGCTTTCCAGATTGAGTATTTGGCTGGCACTTTTTTTTTCCCTCTCATCACTCTGAATGTCAGTCCACTCTCTCCTAGCCTATAGGGTTTATGCTGAGAAATCTGCTGATAGACTAATGGAGGTTCCTTTTTAGGTTATCATCTTTTTCTCGGCTGTTTACAGGATTATCTCTTTTTTTTTTTTTGACAGGTTCATTATAATGTGTTTATAAAATATATTTATATTTTTTGCATTGAGATAATAGAGTGACTTGTTAGCTGCATGAATTCAGATGCCCAATTATCTCCACAGGTTTGGAAGTTTTTAGTTTTTATTTCTTTAAACAGACTTCCTGTCCCCTTCTCCCTTTCTTCTCCTTCTATCTAGGAATCCAGGTAAAGCTAATATTTATTCTTTTGATGGAATCTCACAAATCATATATGTTTTCTTCATTTTTTTCCTGCTTTTTCTTAGTTATCCTCAAACAGCATTATTTCAAAATTCTTATCCTGTAACTCACTTATGCTATCTTCCATTTGCTTTACTGCTAATGCTCTGTTACATATTTCATTTCATTTATTGAGTTTTTCAGCTCCATAATTTCTGTTCAGTCCTTTTTTTAATGATTTCTATCTCTTTTAGAAAAATTTCGCTTGAACATGTATTTTTGGAAGATTTTACTGAATTGTCTTTTTAAGTTTTCTTATAGTTTGTTGAGTTTCTTCAAAAAAGCTATTTTGAATTCTTTATCAGCTAGATTATAAAATTGCATGCCTTTGAGCTCAGTTATTGGTAAATTATTAACATCTCTTGATGATATGTAAATTTCTTTTTCACATTCCTTGTAGTTTTGCATTGCTTCTTTTGTTTTTGAAGGCACAAACATCTCCTTAAATCTTTTCTTATTGCCTTTAGACTGGATATTCTGTTTGTTGGTGTTGTTATCTGGGACTCTTTGCCTTTTTATGGATATACTGTTCCCCTTCTCTTGTTTCTTATTGTGGCTGGTTTCTTAAACTTTTCTATCTTTTCCAATGCTTACAATTCACTAGGCTGGCCATTGGAAACCTTTCTTGTTACAGAAGGTGGTGCCATAACCAAGTTTGTGGTTTCTTCTTGCCTACACACCCTAGCTTGTTTTCTGAGCACACTCCTGGTGTACTACAACTTGTTTTCACCTCTTCCCTTGGCAGCATGTGCAAGGACCCCGCTGCAGAATTGGGGAGGTGTGGGTTTAGCACTTAGGATGGTGGAAGTGCCTGACTTAGTAGGGAGATTCCCAGGTGTGGTGCTCACAGAGGCTCATGAGTAGACTTTTGGCTAGCACAGTCAGCAGGAACTACATATCTTTAGGGCCCTTTGATATTCTTATCTGCCTCTTTCCCAATCTTTCCTTTCTCCCAGTCATGGAGTTGCCCCCTCAGTACTCCATATGTTGCTGGAGGAAAATGGATTTCTTTAGCTGCTGTCTGCACCACTGAGTTAGCTAGATACTCACTCTCCTTTTCCCCTGGGGGAGATATCACCAAGCCTAATAGTTTAGCCTCATAAACTGTTGCCTTGGTAGTGGGGGCAGGATGGTTCTCGTAAAGTTCTTGTCATTTCCACTGCATCCAAATTCTCTTTTTTCTGCAATGTCATTGTTCTGGAATCTCTCCTGTGGATGGACTTTAGCAACTTATTTTTTGTCTGGACATCTGCCCAGGTCATCATTTTCCAGGCTTTTTTTTCTGACCATAACAAGAGTAGTTGGGGCAGGTCAGCTGTACTTTTGGTTTCACAGCCCATATTTGGGTCCATCTGCCTATTATCAGATACATACATGGGCAGAACTCCTGATCGGTCCTTTCATGTATACTGCTGGATCCCACATTCCCACAAACGCACTTCTGATCACAGATGGAGGTCTAATTTCTTGTGGGAAAGAGTGAGAGCAAAAGGGAGAAATATCTTATACCACCATGAAGCTGATGTCACCATCTCTTCCCATGTAATTTTTATTCAATCATTTATTTGTATCAGTGTGGACACATGAGTTATTTTATGCTTGACTTAGAACCCAGTAGTACATTATTTATTTTGTTGCTCAACTTGTTCCAACTTGGCCATTGGGAGCTCTCTTTATTTGGCCCTTGTATCCTGTGACAGTCCTCATCACTGTGTTTTGTTGTTGTTGTTTGCTAGTTTGTTTAGAGCACTTTCTTACTGGCACTGAAACATGCTCCAGGCTAACCTTGTACATTTTCTACCCAGTTTAGAATCAGTCATTTATTCATTTGTCCCTTTTATTTAAGAATGGTATTAGAAAACAAACAAAATCTAGACACTGAGTTTGCTCAATGTCACTGGGACACCATTGTTTTTAGGCTCTGTCTGCTGACAGATCAGGGAAACATATGTATGTATACTAAGCCCTCCATATATTTATTTATAAATATTTTGATGTTATGTATCCATCTGTATCTATAATAAGTTAAACATTATTTGACATTGATATCTACAACTATAATCCATTATCACACTGATTATTCCAGATTTCTTTCTTTATTTACCTGTTCATCTACAACATCCAACTTCAATAGTGAGAAAACTGGATCCCAGTTTCAATAGTGAGAAAAATGGATCAATCTGGATTCATTTACTTAATTGTTCAATTACAGCATACTATTCAGTAATGCTAATCTGTACCCTCATGGGGTAAGATATTTATTAACCAGAAGACATTGCTCTATATAATCCTTTTAGTTGACAGTTGAAGACATTGCTATGTATAGCCCTTTTGGTTGATAGTCCATTCATTTCCAAAGTTACTTAGGACAGACCCCCTCCCCACCAACCCATTCAGTACAGTTATTTCGTACAATTGTAATATAGTTAGATTCTTTTATCACAGTCTCCATTATATCCTGGGATCCTCTAATCCTCTAAGTGATCTTTTTATTTGCAAACATTATAGGGCTATTCACTTTATCCATTTTTCCTTGTGACAGTTGTGATAGTTTTTGTATTTCAAGGAATTGGTCTTTTTCAAATAAGTTATCAAATTTATAGGCATGGGGTGGTTCAAAGTATTCTTTTATTATCACTTTAATGCCTATGGAATGAGTAATGATTATCTCTCTTTTTTTCTAGTATTGGAAATCTGCATCTTCTCTTTCTTCCCTGTTTAGCTTGGTGAGAGTTTTATAAATTGAATTAATCTTTTCAAAGGAGCAAACCTTGGTTTCATTTCATTTTCTCTATTATTTTCTTGATTTCAATTTAATTGATTTCTTCTCTAATTTTTATGTTATTTTCTGCTTGATTTAAATTTAAATTGCACTTCTTTTTCGTTTCCCACAAACTCAGGCTATTGATTTCAGATTTTCCTTCTTTGTTACTAGGTGCATTTAATGGCACCAACTTCCTTCTGTTACTTTCATTGCATCCCACAAATTTTGATGCTATATTTTATTTTCATTTAGTTCAAAGTATTTTTAAATTTCTCATGAGACCTCTTTGATGCACACACACACACACACACACACACAAGTCTATCATCTATCTATCATCTATGTATATTAGTTGATATTTGAGAACTTTCTAGCTGTCTTTCTCTTATTGATTATTTCTGGTTTAATTCCATTGTGAACTTAGAATATACTTTGTATGATGTCTAGTTATTTAAAGTTGTTAAGATATGGATTACAGCCCAGAGTATGGTCTATTTTGGTGAATGTTCTATGTGAATTTTAGAAGAATGTTAATTCTGCTGTTGTTGGATGAAGTTTTCTATAAATGTCAATTAAGTTGAGTTGATTTATAATGCTATTTCGATAACTGTATCCTTACTGATATTCTGCCTACTTGATCAATCAATCCCTGACAAAATAATATTAAGGTCTCCAACTAGAGCAGTGAATCTATTTCCACTTTCATTTCTGTCAGTTTTTGCCACATATATTTTTATATTCTGTTGTTAGGTGCATTTACGTTCAGGATTATCATGTCTTCTTAAAGAAATAACCTCTATCACTATATAATTCCCCTGTTTGCCCCTGATAATCCTTTTTGTATTGAAGTCTGAATTTTCTGAAATTACTAGAGATACTCTAGCTTTCTTTTGATGAATGTTAGCATGGCATATTTATATTTTCACTTTTAACCTATTAGAGTTTTTATACTTAAAGTGAATTTTTTTATAGACAACATATAGCTGTATCTTGTATTTCTTCCACTCTGGAAATCTCTGTCTTTAATTGGTGTATTTAGACCATTCACATTTAAAATGACTATTGGTATAGTTGGATTAATACCTACCATTTTTACAATTGTTTTCTATTTTTATATGATTCTATTTCGTATCTTCTCTCAGCATATCAATTAACTACTTTTTAAACACAGCTAGGAGTTGCCTTAAAATGTACAATGTACATTTTTAATACAAATTAATCTTTAAATAACACTATGCTACTCATGTGTAGTGTAGGTTCCTTATAACAAATATTCCCCATTCATCTCTTGTGATGTTGCTTCATTTGTTTCATTTATTCATGTGCTATAATCACCAAATACATTGTTTTTGTTGTTACATTAAGCAACCCGATTTTGTGGGTAAAATACATATAACACAAAATGTATCATCTTAACCATTTTTAAGTTTGAATGTACTCACATTGTTGTGCAAGTATCACCACCATAACACTTTTTATCTTGCAACACTGAAACTCTATATCCATTAAACAATAATTTTCCTCTCTCCCCACAAACTTCGGACAACCACCATTGTATGGCCTTTATGATTTCAACTACTCTAACTCCTCATATAGGTATCATACTGTATTTGTTTTTTTGTTACTGACTCATTTCACTTAGCAAAATGTCCTTAAGATTCATCCATATTGTAGCATATTGCAGTATTTCCTTCCTTTGTAAGGCTGAATAATAATATTTCACTATACATATATACACATTTTGCATATCCATTTTTCTGTTAAAAGACACTTGGGTTGCTTTCATGTTTTAGCTATTGTGAATAATGCCACTATGAACACAAGTGTACAAGTATCCTTTGGAGACCCTGTTTTGAATTCTTTGTGGTATTTACACAGAAGTGCAATTTTTGGATCAAATGATAATTCTACTTCTAATTTTTGGAGGAATTATCATATTGTGTCCTACAGTAGCTGTACCATTTCACATTCCCATCAGTAGTGCCCAAGAATTTCAATTTCTCAACATTCTTACCAACACTTGTTTTCTGTTTTTGTGATAGTATCTATCTTAATAGGTGTGAGGTGGTATCTCAGTATAGTTTTGATTTGAATTTCTCTAATGACTAGTCATGTTGAGCATCTTTACATGTGTTTATTGACCATTTGTATATCTTCCTTAGAGAAATGTCTATTCCACTCCTTTAGCATTTATGAATCAGGCTGCTTTTGTTATGTTTTAGGAGCTCTCTATATATTCTTCACATTAAATATCAGATCAAGGATTTACCAGTATCATCTTCCATTCTGTGGTTTGCCTTTTTACTTTGTCAATAGCATCTTTTGGTGCACAAAATTTAAAAATTTTTGATGAAGTCCAATTTGACTCTTTTTTTTTTTTTTTTTTTTTTTTTTTTTTTTTTTTTTTTTTTTTTTTTTTTTTTTTTTTTTTTTTTTTTTTTTTTTTTTTTTTTTTTTTTGTTATTTGTGCCTTTGGTGTCACAGACAAGAAATCTTGACTAAATCCACAGTCATAACATTTTATCCTTGTTCCTTTCTAAGAGTTTTGTCGTCTTAGGTCTAAAGTTTAGGCCCTTGCTCCAGTTTGAGTTAATTTTTATATATGGTGTTAGGTAGGCACACAACATTCTTTTTGCATGCAGATAGTTTTTCTTAGGACAAATTGTTGAAAAGACTACTTTTCACATTGAATGGCCTTCATACTCTTGTCAAAAACCATTTGATCATATATACAAGAGTTTATTTCTGTGTTCTTTATTCTTTCCCATTGGTCTACATGTTCATCTTTATACTAATATCATCCTGTTTTTATTACTATACCTGTGTAGTAAATTTTGAAATCCAGAAGTGGAAATCCTCTAGATTTGTTCTTTTTCAATATTACATTGGTTATTCAGGTTCTTTGAGATTCCACTTGAATTTTAGATTTTTTTTTATTTCTGTAAAACATGTCTTTGAGATTTAATAGGAATTACATTGAATCTGTAGATTGCTTGGATAGTATTGAAATTTTAACAATATTAATTCTTCCCATCCATGAACATAGACTATCTTTCCACTTATTTGTTTCTTCAATTTCTTTCATCAGTGTCTTATCATTTTCATTGTATGAGTCTTTTATCTCCTTGATTAATTCAATTCCTAAGCAAGTATTCTTTTTTGGAATATTATAAATGGAATTGTTTTTGTAATTTCCTTTCAGATTGTTTATTGTTTGTGTATAGAAATGCAACTTATTTGTGCATGTTGACCTTGCTGCTCTTTTGCTGAATTCATTTATTAATTCTTCCAGGATTTTTTGATGTGGACTCTTTAGAATTTTTTCCATATAAGACCATATCACTTGCAAACAGAGGTAATTTTACTTCATCCTTTCATTCTGAATGAATTTTATTTCTTTTTCTTGCCTAATTGCTCTGGCTAGAAGTTCTGGTATTATGTTGAGTAGAAGTGTTGAAAATAGAAACCTTCATCTTGTTCTTAATCTTAAAGGAAAAGTTATCAGTGCTTCACTATTGAGTATGTTTGCTGTGTATTTTTTAATATATGGCTTTTACTATGTTGAAGTGGTGTTCTTCTCTTCCTGGTTTGTCCAGTGTTATTAACATGAAAGGGTGTCAAATTTTTTTCAGATGTTTTTTGTGCATCAACTAAGATGATCATGGGTTTTCCCTCCTCATTCTGATGTGGTATATTATAATGATCAATTTTCATATGTCAAACCATTCTTGCATTACAGGAAAAATTCCACCTGGTCATGGTGTAGGAGCCTTTTAATATGCTTCTGAATTCTGTTTGCTAGTAATTTTTGAGGATTTTTTTATCCATACAGGATATTTGTAGTTTTCTTTCTTGTATTGCTTTTTTGGCTTTGGTATCAGGATAAGGCTAGCCTCCTAGACTGAATTAAGAAGCATTCCTTTCTTAACTTTTTGTAAAAGTTTAAGAAGGATTAGTATTAATTCTTTTTAAAATGTTTCATAGAATTCACCAGTGAAGCCATCTAGTCCAGGGTTTTCCTCTTTTGGGCAATTTTTTGATTACTGATTTGATTTCTTACTAATTATAAGTCATGCTATTATAATTTATTATAAGAAATATATATTTGGTCTTTGTCCCCATTACCAGCATAGAGGTCCTAAATCTCTTGGAATTTCCTTAGTGGTGAAAGCAATAAAACTATCTTTTTATGTTAATAAGGTGGCTTTTGGAAAACCCCTATGTATCCATAGGATGGTGCTGGTTGCCAGGGGAGCTAACCATGTGATTAGAGTTGGAACTTTCGGTCCCACTCCCATTCCCAACCCTTGTGGAAGAAGGGGGTGAAGATTGTATTCAATCACCAATGGCCAATGATTGACTCAACCATGCCTATGTAGTGACGCTCCTATTAAAAAAAAAAAAAAAAAAAAAAAAAGACAGGGTTCTGAGAACTTCCAGATTGGTGAAAACATGGAGATTCAGGGAGACTGGTATGCTCAGAGAATGGACATTCCACAATCCTTCCCACACACCTTGCTCTATACATCTTTTCCATCTGATTGTTCATCTGTATCCTTTATCAATCATATCCTTTTATAATAAACTGGTAAATAATAAGTAAACCATTTTCCTGAGTTCTGTGGGCCACTCTAGCAAATTAATCAAACCCAGGGAGAAAGTCGTTGAAACCACTGATGTATAGCCAGAAGGTCAGAACCATATGTGACAACCTAGATTTGCAAAGGGCTTCTGAAGTGGGGGCAGTTGAGCAGTCTTGTGGGATTGACCCCTTAACTGGGATCTGATGCTATCTTCAGGTAAACAGTGTTAGAACTGAGCTAACTCTGTGGTGGTATAGAGAACACACATACACACATACTGGAGGAGTCTATTCAGATTTTCCATTTTTGTGTGTGATTTTGTTTTGGTAGTCTTTTGTTTGTTTGTTTGTTTGTTTCTACCATTTTATCCATTTCATCTAGGCTACCCAATTGCTTGGCTTATAGTTGTTCATAGTACTCCCTTGTAATATTTATTTCTCCAGAATTAGTAGTCATGTCTACACTTGATTTCTCATTTTAATAATTTATTTCTTCTCTTCTTTTTCTTAGTCCAACTAACTAAACCTTTGTCAGTTTTGCTAATCTTTTCAAAAAACCAACTTTTGGTTCCAGTTATCTTTTAGATCAATTAAGAAAAACAAAAGATTCTATTTTGCCTTAATTTACTCATTCTTCATTCTATCCATCCTGTTTAAATTCATGTCTCTGAACTATATAATTTCTTTTCTGCTAAAAAACAATTTATTTTGTCATTTCTTATAGGGAGGATTTTCGGGTGATGACTTTCCCTCATTTTTTTTTTTTGTTTGTTTGTTTGAGAAAGTAGTTATCCTTCAATTTCAGAGGAGTATTTTATTAGATACATAAGTCTAGATTGGTGGTTTATTCTTTCAACATTTAAAAAAATTCACTATACTCAATATTTGCTTCTGTGGTCTATTGAGAAGTTCATAGTAATTCTTATCCTTTTCCTTTTAATAAGTATACTTTTTTGATTCTGGAAATTTTCAAGATTTTCTCTTTGTATTTGTCTTTTGGCAATGTGGGTATGTTATGTTTAGGGGTGTGTGTATGTGTGTATGTGTGTGTGTGTGTGTGTGTGTGTGTGTGTGTTATTAATCCTGCTTGGTGTTCTCTGAGCTTCCTGGCTCTGTAGCTTTGTGTCTATTATTAATTTTGGAAAGTTCTCTATCATTACATTATGTGTGTGTGTGTTTGTGTGTATTTTTTTTCCTGCTCCATTCTTTCTTCTTGAATTCTAATTATTCATATGGTATACCTTTTGATGTTGTCCCAGAATTCTTACATGTTCTTTTCCATTTGTTTTTTTGTATATCTATTTCTTCTCTTTGTCTTTTAGTGTAGGAAGTTTCTATTGACATATATTCAAAGCCACTGATTTTTTTCTTAAGTATATAGAGACTACTGATCAAATCTGCTGATCAGCCACTGTCCATTTCTACCATTTTGTTAGAAAGGAGGCTCTGGTTGTATTTTACAATAATTACTTCCACTCCTTTTGTTAGAGTTCAGGGATATTTCTCGATATTTAGCATGAGAATCTAATGAGATTTCTGGAAATAAAGCCCACAAATATGTGGGGTTCCTTTAAGATTATGGCCCCCAGGATTTCTTATTAGTGGTGGTCCACACTCAGCCTCCAGCAACTCAACATACTATTTAAATATTCCCACTCATTAATTGATCTAGTGGTTTCTGCAGGTAAGCAGATATTTTTGTGTTTCTCTGGATATTTCTATCTCTCTAGATTTGGGGGTGGCAATTTATCTGATTAGTCCAAGCAAAGTCACTGGTTTTTAGTTTATCCAGATTTTTCTTGTAAAAATGGGAATAATGATTTCCAAGATCCATAAATATTGAAATATTGAAGCTGGAAGTTTTATTATGTTTTTTTATTTAAACTGCTCCTTTTTCTAAGATCAAGTAAAATGCTATTTCTTGTATCCTTCGGTTCAGATGGATTTGCTTTCTAATTTTGTTTTCTACCAGAACAATAAGGAGTTCTGTTTTTCCATTCCAGCTTTGCTAGCAGTGGCTCAATAAGGTTGAAGTCTCCTGCTACAAAAAGCCACTAAATTAAAAAGACCATTTTGGCCACCTTTTCACATACAGAGCAAAATAGAGAAAATAATGTCTACTTTCATTACCCAAATTTTTCTGCACCTTAAAAATTTCAGTTGAATAAACTGAATAATTGGTCCTTTTCCTTCAAATTGGGAAAGGTTAATAGTAATAATACATAATTTCCTGTCATCCGGTGACCATTGTTTATATCTCCTATCTAGTACCTATGCTTAAAACCAGTACTATATTATTTCAATTGTAAAAACAATGCATAAAAATGACTTTAAGGAAATTCACAAAATGAAATCTCTATTGTTTCTATCTCTGTCTCTACCTCTAACTCTGTGTATATATATATATATATTTTTTCTTATTGTGGCTATTACCCCACTAGATGATAACCTATGAGAGCAAGTATTATATTTTCCTACAGTGTGCCCAGGTTCTAGAAGGTACACAGTTATTTAATGGACTGGTAAATTAACAGACGAATGAGTTAATGAATGGATCAGTGGTGATATTTCTGGGTGGCTATGGGTGATATAATTTACTTTCACTTATATAGTTTCCATCTAAAGTATTCATAATGCATATATTGTTATGAGAAATGTACTTTAAGTCAAACTGATCAATAGAAAAAAGAACTACAGTTGGACAAAACAATTATAATAAAATATATTATGAAATATTTCAAATATATTGAAAGGTACATAAAAAATATTACAAATACATATATACCTACCATGCAGATTTGTTATATGGTAACATTGTTTGCCATTTTAATGTTGACATTTTTGTAAGGAATAAAACATTAGATAGAGCCATATCCCCACTCATATATTCTAGCCAGAGCCTTATATTTAATCCTGAGAAAAATATTATCCTAAAGGTTGTTATATATTTTTCTTATCCATGGATTGTATAATGTTTTCTGGTTTTAAATGCTATGTAAATGTTATAACATGCATAATTTTTGTAAACAGTTTTTTTAACCTTAGAATTTTTTATATTTATCCATGTTTAGGAACATATATTCAGTTTTCTTAAAATATTAATTTCCTTTTATTAAAAATATTACATTGTAGTCCTGGTTTTGGATACCTAGGTTTTTTTAATTGTTCCCTTTATACACAATACTGAAATAAACATATTTGTTTATATCTCCTTGTGCACATTCATAAGAATCTCTACTCAGTGAGTAGAATTATTGAGTTATAGGATATATGTGGCTTCGCTTTTACTAGATATCACCCAATTGTTCTCAAAATAGTTAAATAATTTATGCTTTATTGGTAGTAATTAAGAATTTTTTAACTCCTAACTTTCACCAATGGGTAGTTAAATAAAATAAAAAGGCAGGAAAAAATGATACTTTACTGTTGGAGAGTAAAATAAAATGAAAATGCAGGACAAATGATAGAAGTTGACTTAAAAGGAAGAAAACATACCTGTCCCCCCAAATAGAATCAATTATAAAAGAGAAGAAAACAAGAAAGTCAATTTAACACCTGTACTGTTAATATGACATAATGGAAAGCAATTATCTGGTTCTGTATGTAATTTTAATAATAGCAGCAAATCAAAATAGAGTGAACCCACCATAGCCCATCTCTGCCACTGATTAAAACTAAACATTGTGGGTAGAATACAAAAAGCAACTACCTACGGATTCTGAAAAGTAAACAATCACCAGTAAATTGGAAGTCAAAGATGAAGAACCACCACACTGCTATATTGGGTGAGTTTCTAGGTTTTGATTTTATATTGTTGTCTGTTTTCCTCCTCTTGTATTTCCCAGCTTCCCACAAGGGACAACTAACACACCAAGAAATCTTCATTTTTTGCAGATAAATAAGAAAAGGGGTGTTAGTGAGTTGAAGAAAATAGGGGGAACCCCCATTTTAAAAAAGTCTTTCCTTTTTCTCTTTTGAATCTGCTCCAAGGGTTGTCCCCATTGTGGAACTGCACGGTAGTGGTAATTCCAAGAGAAAACCTCTAGTAAGAAGAACTGGAAAAAGGGAGTCAGAGAGTGTGAGGAAAACCAAGAAAAAAGAAGTGAAGAAGCAGATACCCCAGTTCTGTGTATAAGCTGATCCAAGTTCTAAGCTCTACCTTGAGCACCACCTTTGTGGAACAAGCCCAAAATAGCACAGCAGGGGCACCTGCATGGCTCAACCGGTTGAGTGTGGACTCATAGTTTCCCCGGGGTCATGATCTTGGGGTTCCAGTCCAGCGACTTTAAGCCCTGCATTGGGCTCTATGCTCAGTGCAGATTCTGCTTCAGATTCTTTCTCCTCCCCCCACTCACTCTCTCTCTCAAATAGATAAAATCTAAAAAACAAAAACAAACAAACAAACAAAAAAACAGCATAGCAAAGTTATGAATTGTAGGCTACTATATGAAACAGACTAATCTCTGAGTGATGCATGCATGGTGAAGACCCAAAGTAACACAGCAAAGATTCTGAACACCAAACTAATATTTGGAGCCATGGTTTACAGAAAGTGAAACAGAATTTGCATTCCGATCCTAATAAGGTTTGTTGTTGCTAATCAAGCAAACAAACCACAGTATTGTCCAGAGAATTGTAGCAAGACCCAGAGTCTCGAAATATGATATTCAAAATGTCTAAGATACAGTCAGAATTAATTGACAAAGGACTAGAAAAAATTGATCGATTCTCAAGAGAAAAGACAGTCAAGAGATACTGACCTGAAATGACCCTGATGTTGGAATTATCAAAGATGTCAAATCATCTATTATAACTATGTTCCATGAACTACAAGTAGACACTCTTGAAATAAATGGAAAACAGAAGGTCCAGACATAGAAACTGAAGCTACATTAGAGAACCAAAAAAATAAATTTTGTAAACAGAAAATATAATGCCTGAAATAAAAAATACATTGGATGGGCTCATTAGCAGAATGGACATGTCTACATACAGTTATAAACTTGAAGGTCGTTGAACTGAAATCATTCAACTTGAAGAACAGAACTATAAAAGACTGCAAAAATAGTTTACCTACATTAAGAGGAAAACCAACACACTTTAAGATCATCATTAAGAATATTCTCTGCATGGCTCTGTGCATTGACTAGAATATCAAATCATTTTCTGATAATAAAATAAATTAGACATATAGATCTCATTTGATCATAGAAATGGGCAAGACTTGAGATTGCCCCAGGGTGTATACACAACCAAGAGAAAGGTACTAAGTAAAAATGGGTGGAGATCAAAGATTGAAAGAAATTTGGGGATTTTACAAAATATTTAATGTATAGGTTATCCTGCTATCTAAAATCAGATCAACATAGCTAAAAACAAAATAAAATAAAATACAAAATAAAATAAAATTAAAAATCACGAAGTTGTAGATTGACACTGTTTCAACATTATTTCACTTGTTTTATGGCCAGGAGTCATTACTTCACTGAAGAATTCCTGGACGGAGAAAAATTATGTACCTCCTCTCCCAATGCATTGGTGACTTGACTTAATATGGAAGCAATCTTGGCAGGCTGTTCTTGGATTGAGCTCCTCATGCTTTTCTCTGCCCTTATCCAAAGGAATTTGGTCCACACAGAGGGGATAAAAGGCTTTGAATCAAAGCTGAACATGTAAATGTACATCTGAAATTTTTAGATATTGCTGCTCTGATGGAGCTGAAATGATATCTCATGGTATTGGATAGGCATTGTCTTGATTAACAGTGAGTGCAGTAAGTCCTCAATTTGCACAATACGGCAAGGCTATAAAAATAATTATGTAAGCCAAAATCATGCAAAGTGATTTTGCAATAGGATTGCAAAGTGATTTGCAATAGGAAAAATTGCAATTGGTCCAATTTTTGACAACTTTTGTCAAAATGCTAAAAACTCTCCTTATTGGTTACAAATATATAGGAAAATGAAAAAATAACAGTGCTCATATTTGCGAAGTACACAGTTGACTTAAAACATTAGCAATATGAAGTGTTTTATCTCTTTGTTAAAAAAAAAATTCCAAAAGCTGGTAATAAGCAAAGAAAAACAAACAAAAGAGCAGTCTCTTACATATACACAACGCACTGGTGGTTGCCAGTTGCCAGAGGGGAGATGGGGGGCGGGGGGCGGTGATGGGGAAATTGTTGAAGGAGATAAAGAGCACACTTAGGATGAGCTCTGAGTAGAGTCCAGAACTGTTGAAGCACACTGTATTGTACCCCTGGAAACTAATATAACACTCTCTGCTAATTATACCAGAATTACAAAAATAAATTAAAATTTTTAGAAGAGTCATTTAAATACTGCTTGCCTTCTTGTTGCTCTAATACATGATGCAGAGAATTTTCCCTGTGCCTTAACAGATTTTCACACTCCTTTCCAAGTTCAACATTCTAGTTCAACATTTAAAAGTTAGACTTTCAGCATTTTACCCTTTACACTTCCATTACACAAAGGCATAAATATTCTCGAGTGTCCCCATTCTTGTAAAGTTTTTTGGCAGGCGTCCCTTCCACCTGTTCATTACGCTCTCCCCTCATT
Organism: Mellivora capensis; assembly: GCA_004024625.1. Lineage (NCBI taxonomy): Eukaryota > Metazoa > Chordata > Mammalia > Carnivora > Mustelidae > Mellivora > Mellivora capensis. Next base: position 89,142 of record PISX010001681.1, on the reverse strand, counting down.
TGCTCCGGTAAATTTGCACTCACCATGATCCTCAGAAGCTTCTCGAAGGGCAAAGGGTGGCTGTATCAGAATTGTTCCTGGGGTCAGTTGGTTCCTCTACAACCTCATTTACATTTGGCTCAAATTTCTGCTTCCAGTGTAAATACTTTTCATTTCTTTGCCGCACTTCCTTCTTTGTTGGCGGGGGTCCTCTTTCAAGTATTAATTTTTTTTTTTATGCAATGTTACAGAGTGCTATTTCTAGGAGACAAAGAAACAGTGCAATTGTGTGCATGGCTATTTCTGTGTAAATAACCAATGAGCAAAGACCAACAACTCACAAATTGACAGAAGAGACAGAGCTGGTCACTGATCACAATACTCTTCTTATTTGCATAGCAGTCTGTGAATTGAGAAGCTAGCAGCAAAGTTGTATTTTATACAATCATTCACTGTTAATATGCCGTCGTACCTGAAATTTAAACTCTATTGTTGCGGAACTTGTGTTGTCTAAGTATTTAAACTGAAGTTTGTGCATATCAAAACTGGGCAAAGCAAGGACTGTGTAATATACAGGGCATTTCTTAATAAATATACTGATCTTTCAGCTCTCCTGATCTAAAATCTGCTAGTGCAAATCTTTGACATTTTGTAACTATTTGGTAGCTTATATTTTTCTTGTTCATTTTAAGTGAGCTCTTTATGTATTCAAAATATTTACATTTGTTAGCAACATGCGAAATAAGTGCCTTTTAAAAAAATTGTAACTTGTTTTTTAGGACTGCTTATACTGTTTTTAAGAGGTTGTATTTTTCAGGGGCTCCTGGGTGGCTCAGTCTTTTAAACATCTGACTTCACCTCTGGTCATGATCTCAGGGTCTTGGGATCCAGCCCAGGGACATCCAGCTCCCTGCTCTGTGGGGAATCTGCTTGTCCTTCTTTCTCTGCCCCTATCTCCACTCATGCTTTGTCTCACTCTCAAATAAATAAAATCTACTAAAAAATAAAGAGGTTGTAAAAAAAATTAATAAAGAAGTTGTATTTTTCATTTTCATGTGATTAAGTGTGTCTATCTTTCCCTTTATTATGTGTTATTTCAGTCTTTTTCAGAAATGTTTTCTTATTGTGGTACTATAAATATACAACTCATTTTTAAAAGAAAAAATTATGTTTTGCTCTTTACATTTATGTCTGTAATGAATATGGAATTGTTTGTATGTTGGGATGAGGTAGGGATATAATTTTTTTTTTTTTTTTACGTGGTTAGGTAATTGGCCCAGGAAAAGTATTAAATAGTCCTCTCTCCCCATTAATCTGCGTTGTAACCTTTTTTTCCCTAAAGATTTATTTATTTGATGGAGAGAGAGAGTGAGATAGCATGCGAGTGAGTACAGGAGGGCAAAAGGGAGAGAGAAAATGCAGCAGACTCCTCTCTGTTCTGAGCCTGATGTGGGGCTTGACCTGGGGCTGAATTCCATCTTCTTTTCTTCTTCAAAATCACCTTGGAAATTCCTAATTCTTATTCATCCATATGAATTTGAGATACAGTCATACCAGGATTAAAATTGAGACTTTTAAAAATTTCATTGAGTTTTTAAGTTTAAAATATAGTTTATAGCGACTTTACCAATGCTAATTAACTTTAATAAAGTTTTATAATTTTATAAGAATTATGCAGATTTTGCCCAACTTTCATTTGCTAACTTCCTGGACAGTTTATAGTTTTAGTGCTACCACAAATGGTTGCCACAGTTTTGTATTATAATTTCTAATTGGTTGCTTTCAATGTATGGTTGACTATAAGTATTTGAAATTAATGTAACAGTCTTACTGGATTATCTTAATAATTCAAATATTTTATAAATTATCCTGGGTATTTTATTTAAATTAGAATCCTGTCTATTAAAATAATAATTCAGCTTCTTTCCTTCTTTATACTGCTAGATTTTCTTGTTGTATTGCATTGTATATGATTTCCAGGATAATATTAGATGGAGTGAATAAGTGACTGTAGTAAATATCCCTGAATTTTCCTGAGTTTAGCAGGAATGCTTCTGATTTTTGTAAGTTGAATGTGGTGTTTGTGAGAAGTATTTTATTAGAATAAGAATATTTCCTTCTTTGCCTAATTTTAAAACCTCTTATTATGAATAGTATTGTATTTTATCAACTAATTTTTCTCTTTGATATAATCATATGATTTTTTTTCCTTTAATCTTTCATGTGATACATTAAAAAGGTATTCTGGAAGCATATAATGGCAATGGCAATACATGAGAATCATCAACTTCTTTAAGTAGTTACACTTAACCTCCATTAGCTAACATCATTAGACAACCTTTTCTATATAATGAAATTACCACTGGAATCCTTGCTCTAAGGTAATAATTGTCCAGAGAACTGTCAATTCTGGTTGACTCTGCAATGAGCTCCTTCCTATAGTTCAAAGGAAAAGCTGGCTTTCTTTCTTTCTTTCTTTTTCTTTTCTTTTTTCTTTTTTTGCCTTTGATTTTGCTGGATGTTTTGCCTCTCTCTATCTTCAAACATAGGTTGAAGTGAGGAGTAATTCTCTTGAGTCATGGGATCAAACAAAGCAATTTAGAATAAATTGCATTCACTTCATACTTTTACATTAAGCTTTGAATTTATGGACTGCTACTGAATATGGCTGAAGTCTCAGGAACCTTCATGCATTTATAAGCATGCACAGGTTTTCTGCTAACCTAACTGGTTGGGCTCCAGTCGTAGATGCTATCTTCACTCCATGCTTGCTTCTCTAGGTCACCTTCTCTTCCAGTCTCAGGGCAGGTTTATGAAGTGCACTCAGGAATACTAACAGCTAAAACTAGGGGTGACTGGGCAGACATGATAATGTCATATGAAAGCTTACCTGCTCTGCAAGTCCCTTCTGCTGGAAGGGACAGAAAACAGGGATTGATTCTCTCTCGGTAGGGAGTCTGCACACTCTTGCCAGATACAACTATGCCTTTACAACAAAAATAGACTCAACAAAGAGGACAGGATCATGAGCAGCCGGGAGCATAGCTTTCTTGGCAGCCTTCATTGAAATCCAGCTGACTTTTGTTTGGTTTTCATTGTGCCTACAAACAGGACAGGCAGGATTCACACCGCCTGCCAAAGAGCCCTACTTCCCCTTTGAAGCAGCCTTATCAGAGAGGCACAATTGCTGGTACCTTTCAAACCAGCCCCTGGAAGGAAAGGAAGAGGCAGTGCTTAATCTCCCTCAGCCCTACATCAGTCCCCCAAACTATCACGCCCCCAACACCAACACACATGCCAGACACTCCTTTGAAGGTAATCTGTCTCCAGTCTAATGCAAGAGAACTGAATCTGTTTCAAAGGTGCTACCTAAAACTCTCTAGCCCCCGATCTATATTCTCCTTGTCATCTGGGGTGTGTGCAGGGAAAATGCATAGTCTTGTGTATTTTTTATCTTTTTTTTAATCTTTGTTTATTTTCTGTCGATTATTTTTTTTAAATATTTAATTTATTTATTTGACTGACAGAGATCAGAAGTAGGCAGAGAGGCAGGCAGAGAGAGAGGGAGAAGGAGGCTCCCCGCCAAGCAGAGAGCCCTATGTGGGGCTTGATCCCAGGACCCTGGAATCATGACCCAAGACAGAGGCAGAGGCTTTAACCCATTGAGCCACTCAGGCGCCCCTTTTCTGTCAATCAAATGTAAGTTCAAGGTCTTTCAGGGAAATTTTTAAATAAGGTTTTGTTGCTCTATCCATGGAACCTAGAATAGTGTTGGTATACAGTAAGTGCTCAATAAACATTTATTAAAGTAAGAAAGAATAAAATAATGCTACCTTCACAGTATCCAGCATGGTGCTTAAGTCAGGTACTTGCTGTAAGGAATTATGTAAATGAAGGCTAATTCTATGGTCTCCTACAGTATGTTAGTCTCGAGATTTATCTGATGAATATGATAATCTGAGCTAGAGGGTTTAGTGGTTGGTGCTGCTTCAAATTTATAATACTAAAGTGGGATGAAAATATCACTAGGTAGATTTGAAGGATGGGGCGTTTCAGTCTACCTAACTCCCTTCTCCTTCCATACCTCTTCCCCAATGCCCTAAATCCAGAAATACGTGTAAATCCAGAATTATGGGGACAGGTGAGTTCTCTCTAATTGAGCTGAAAATCTTATAAGAGGTTACAGAATTGCTAGCCCTTATCCTTCAGTAAAGAGAAACCTAATGGGATCAGATCCATTCCAAACCTAATATTTCAGAGAAGACATCTGAACCACCACAATGTCCTCAAGACTTAGAATTGTTAAATAATGCCTACTACAAACATTTAGGCGACTCAGTTAAAGTTCCCTACTGAAAATAATCCATCAACCTGCCAATTGATCAGATTCGATATTTTATAAAGAAGAAAAAGGAATTGGCATTATTTTCACCTTCTTGGGATTTTTCAGAAAGAAAACATATACCATGGTAAGCCTGATACGTGTTTTTCCCCCTAAATCTTAGGAAACGATTGTGTTCGTGTGCCTCTCTAGGTGGTGCAGTGAACGTGCATGCTTGCGGCTGTATGTGTGGCCTGTGAGTGCACATGCATGGGTGGGGGGGGGGGGGCGCGTGCGCGCGTTCACGCATGCGCAAACGTTCTCACATTTCCAGCTTCAACAGATAACCGTCTATTATCTGCCTGATGTCTTTTCAGATATGAAGATGAAGCCCTGAGTACATGTGGACACAGTCTTCCTCACTGACTTAAATTGGTACTATTGTCATCTTAAGGAGTTGCAATTACTCTAATTTTCCTTTATATATGTCTGAAAGCACAGGAGCATAGCTCTTTCTTGACTCAGACCAAAACGTTGTTGCAAAAAATAAAATTATAGAAAGGCACTTAGAATGTAACCTAAAGTTTGGAGTTTCAACTTTGGTCCCTCAAGGCTTTGAGGAAAGAAAGCTTGACTTTTGGCAGCCACCCCATGACTTACGGCTAATGGGAAAGAACAGTGTTCCATCCCTGAGAGAAACAGGATCTGAGCGATGTGAGCTGAGGGGCACTGGGACGCAATTCACTTCTGAAAGTGTTTCAACTCATAAAGCTTGAAGTTAATGCTAGGATATCTTCTGCCAGTTTCATTTTTTTGAGTTTATCACTGCTCCTATGAAAACACATGTAATCCAGAGGCAGTAAGATTTTAAGCTGCTGTAAATGCATATCTTAATGTGATTTGCGTATTAAAATCTTTCCAAGGGACAGCCTGCTGCACTTGAGGCTTGGTGGGGAAGAGGGCGATTTGAGGCTTTGGGATTCATTTAGACAAGAGACTGACCCAGGCCAGGGAGCTGGAGGGGGAGGGAAAAGAGGAGAGAATCCAATTAGGGAAGGGAAGGGGCTACTCTGATGCAAAATAAGGCTTATTAGCTATGTGGGGATCTTATTGCTAGTTTTTACAATCATGAGCCTGCAAACTGCATGGTAAACATTATAATTAAATCATGTGCATTTGTAATTATCATATTATACTAACAGAATCAGAAGGTACCGTATGTTAAGCATCAAATGCTTAAGTCCTCATTTTAAAGTGACTACAGATTGCTAGGTGAGAATTTATGTTTTTTGGGAGTGTTTAAGATTATCAGATGTATAGGAAAGGCAAGTATAAAAGCCTCAATGTGTGTCAAATGAAAGAGGCTCTGGAGGAGAAAACTGGGATAATTAGAAATTAAAGTTTGTCTAAAAATGAAAATGCCAATCTGTCGATTTAACAAGGATAAATGTAACTTCCAAGAAAAGTGGAAACCAGCATGTCTGCTCACGGTGGGTTGGCGCCCTGGGAAGGAGAGTGATCTGGGCTTGTAAAAATGTGCCTTACACTCCCGTGATGTTGTGGGCGTGAGAACTGACTCAGTCCTGGGCCAGCCTGCGATCTGGAAATATTTCCTTGCCTCTGTACACCACAGCTAACATATCTGCTTTATATTTCTACAAAATGGAGGGAAGAACACTTACCCTACAGAGTTATTATGATGTCATTGTGTAAAGAGAACAATAACAATATTGAAAGGGTTTAGACACTCAGTAAATGGAAGTTTTTATCATTACTTTTGTAATTCAAATAGATGATGACATCAGTCTCTGACAGTCTGATGGGCCCATCACACTGACAAGGTCCTTTTTCCCTGAAACAGTGTTTGGATAGAAACTTAATGATGTTTAATGAGTTCATAAGTAGTGCATTCTACCTTTAAATTGTGGCTCTCCTTTAATTCATGCACTTGGTTTGATGTTTACAGTTGAAGGTTAAGGAATTGTGGAATGATTATAGCAACAGCCAGAGAAAATTTAGATTTTGCTTTGCTGGGAAGCTCCATACAATATTAGTATACTAGTAAACTGCCCAGATTCCAGGGTCCATTCTCAACTCTTTACTCCAACAAAATGCATCTTGCCATTATCCCAACATGATCAGAATCGTGGAGACATTTTAATGCTAACTAAACTTACAAAAGATGTATAAGTTAATCTGAATGTCAATGTGTTAATATCTATGAGGGATGAGTATAGAAATATTTCCAAAAACTAGAATGTTCTAGTATTTTATCAGAGGCATTTTCTTCCCCTTGAAATCTACTTTGTAGACTATGAGTAGACTAGAGAGAATGCCGTTTGAGCAACAGGAAGTTGATTGTTAAGAGAAGTGATTCATGCTGCCTTCATGAGGTCTAAAGACATAAATCTCCTTATAATGAAGCAAGGATTTTTTTGTGACCTTTCTAATCCACAAAGAGTCATTGCACCCCTCTGCATCAGAATCTATTGTCAAAATAATGTTGTAATGACAGACTTTCCTATGACTCAGTGGATTACCACAAGAAGGATGGATTTAGCTCACACATCTTTGGATCAGCAATTTAGCCTGGACTAGCCAGGGGGTGCTGCTCTTAGCTGAGTTCCTCCTCATGTCTGGCAGCTGGTTGGTGGTAAGCTGAGGTAATAAAGTTGACTGAACCATGTATTTCTCATCTCCAGCAGGACAGATGGAATATGTTCTCATGGTAGTGTTACGGGGGGAAATGGGTCCCCAAATACAAGCCCATTTCAAACTCTGCTTATGTTGTATTGGCAAAGCTACTGACCAAGGCAAACCACTTAGCCAAGCCCAGAGTAATTATGGAAGGGCACTGAAAGTTACATAGTAGGAGTAATAGATCTAGCGAAGTATTAGGAATGAGGGCCATTCACCCCAAAATATATAAAGAACTTATACAACTCAACACCAAACAAAAACAAAAACAAATAATCTAATTAAAAATAGGCCCAAATAGCCCTTTTTTTCCAAAGAAGACATGCAGATGGCCAGCAGACACAAGAAAAGATGCTCAACATTATTAATCATCAGGGAAATGCCCACATTTCCACATGAGACCACATGAGATACCACATCACTCCAGTCAGAGTGGCTGGTATCAAAAAAATAAGCAATAACAAGTGTTGGTGAGAATGTGGAGAAAAAGGAATCTTTATGCACTATTGGTGGAAATGTAAACCGATGCAGTTACTATGGAAAACAATATGGAGTTTCCTTTAAAAATTAAACACAGAAATACCATATGATCCCGTAATTCCACTACCAGGTACTTACCCAGAGAAAATGAGAACACTGAGATATATGCACCCCTATGTTTACTGAAGCATAATTTGCAAAAGCCAGTAATTGGAAGCAACCCATGCCCATGGGTAGATGAATGGATAAAGATTTGGTTCATATATAAATGGAATATTACTCAGCCATAAGAAAGAATAACATGTTGCCATTTGTGACAACATTGGTGGACCTAGAAGGCATTATGTAAGTGAAATAAGACAGAGAAAGACAAATACCATATAATTTCAATTCAAGCTTATTATAAAAAATTTACAAAACTTAAAAACATCCCACCACCTGGAAATAATCACTATTGAATGTTTAACAAATGGAAAACACAAACAGACCCATAAATACAGAGAACAAACTGGTGGCGTCCAGAATAGAGGAGCCGAGGGAATAGGCAAAATGAGTGAAGGAGAGTGGGAGACACAGACTTCTAGTAATGGAATAAATAAGTCACAGGGAGAAAGTTAGCCAATAGTCAATGGTATTATAATAGCATACGGTGACAGACAGTAACTACACTTGTGGTGAGTGTAGTACACCATATAGATTTGTCAAATCACTATGTTGTATACCTGACATGAATGTAACATTCTGTATCAACTGTACTTCAATTAAAAAAAAAAAAAAAAGAATTGGGTCCATTCATGCAATCAGTTGATCACATTCTGATCAGAGTCCCACTTTGCTGCACACCTATTTTTAACTCTGATATCCATTCTTTTTTTTCCCCCTGACATTCATTCTTTCTTAGTTTTGCTGCTGAGTGTTTCATGCTATAGACTGATGTTCTGTTTCTCTTTAATGTAACACTTTTTTTCTGATTAAAAATAATGCAGGCTCGGGGCACCCGGGTGGATCAGTCCTTAAGAGTCTGCCTTTGGCTCAGGTCATGATCCCACGACCCTGGGATATAGCCTCCCATTGGGCTCTCTGCTCAGCGGGAAGCCTGCTTCTCTCTCTCCCATTCCCCCTGCTTGTGTTCCCTCTCGCGGTCTCTCTGTCAAATAAATAAATCAAAATATTTAAAAAAATAAAAATAATACAAGCTTATTATAAAAAATTTACAAAACTTAAAAACATCCCACCACCTGGAAATAATCACTATTGACTGTTTAACAAAAATCTTTCCAGATTATCCTGGTTTTTTTTTTTTATCCTGTGTGATTTTTCTTTAAATTAAAAGTGGTATATGCTTTCTGTGAAAACAGAGAGATGCAGAATAGTACTATCAAGAAAATGACAATTATCTGTCATATTTCCAACTCCAGGAAATAACCAATATTAGCATTTTACCACATTTCCGTCAAGTAAGTTCCTCTCTAAATAATTTATAAATTCCTCTTTAAATGCATTTCCTCTTTAAACATATATATAATTTGCAATATATTTACATATATTGACATGCTGCACGTATACTTTGTAGCCCGTTTTCTTAAAAATGTTACATCAATTGTGTTTTTGCACTTAAAATTCTTCAAAACATTGATTTTAATGATTACATTATTTGGATATATACTATACTTAAATATTCCTCAGTTATTATGTATTGTGTTATAGCCCATCATTAAGTCCACCATTCAACCAAAGTTTTGAAGTTCTTGCCTAGTGCAAGGCCTTATTTTTGTCAAGGAGAGTGAAATGATTACTAGAACAATAAGGATTTCTGTTTTAATGTGTTTTCTTAAATAAGGTTGCAATTGATACTCTATGTGTACATCTTTGTCCACATCTCTAATTACTTTTGGGACAAATTCCTAAAAGCAACATTATTAGGTAAAAGGATTGAATATTTTTTACACTGTGTATACATACTCCTCAAATGGATTCTTAAAGAACAACATTCATTTATGCGTGGGAATGAGCGTGTATCGTCTCACTGGACCTTTACAAACAAAGTATACCTAATTTTTTAAAGTAACTTCTCGCTTAATATTTTTGGTTACTATTAAACGCATTTTCACATATTTATATTCCCTCCTTTATTCTTTCTTACTAACTGTTTTAATGATTTCTCATTGACTGATATGGGCTTTTCATATATCAAGGCTATAAAGCCTTTTCTGCCATACATGTTCCAAATGTTCTTCCCTCATTATTCGTCATTACAGTTGTGACATAAAAGAAGTTTAAACTTTTATCTAGCCAACTCTATTGATCGCTTCCTTTGAGATATCTCTCATTAGTTTTAAGCATGGAAATTTTGCCTTAACAAGGATTGGGCAATAATTCATTTATATTTTCTTCCATTTTTATTTCCTTTTTAGTAGGAGTCCTTAATTAATCTAGATTTTATTTTGATGTTTAGTTTTATAGGAAGATCTAAATTGATTTCTTTTTTCCTCATAAACCTAGCCTATTTTCCCAGCACCATTTATTGAATAATTGACCCCTTCATCATGGATTTATGCTGCTTCCTCTATCATATACTGACCATGAACACAGAGGCCAGGGTCTGCCTGCAGGCTCCGTTTATTGGTAAATTTTACTTAGCACTTGTTGGATATTCAGGGACAGTACAGAATTGCTAGATGTGGTCTACTTTTAGAAGAGTCCAGGTTCATATATAGATGAAAAAAATTATGACTTTGGGTTTTAAAAAAATCAGGGTTTAAATTCTGGTTCTACAAACCATTGACTATATGAGCCTGAGAAGGCCATTCAACTTTTCTGAAACTTAATTTCCTCATTTACAAGGTAGTGACAAGAATACCCTCTTGACATGTTGTTCTATAAAGCAAGATAACACAATGTGCAAAACCTTTGTGAAATGTAACACCAATTGCCAATGCTAATTTATAATTAGGATAGCTATAATCTGGGCTCTAGATTCATTACAAAGCCCTACTGGACATGGCTGGTTTTGCGTTCATATAAATCCAGATATAGAAACCTGAAAACAGAAAATGAAGCCAGCCAGAACCCTGCTCTATTATTTTAGAAAGAGGATTCTGAGGTCATTCTCTGGAGAGCATTTCCCATTTTGTTCTATGTAACTGGAAATCGATGTTGTAAATACCAAACAGGGTGGATATTAATTAATGAGGTCATGTGTAAACGCCTTTATTATGGAAGAGAGACAGTAAAGCAATTAATGGGAACTCTATAGAAAGTGACTTAAGTAGCAGCACAGGAAGACTCCAAACACATAAATGTAGCCTTGAGAAAATATTTCACCAGGAAGAAAGAAGGGCATCCTTTGAAAGACATGACTTCCCCCTCCAGCCTGTGAACTCAGCATTGGCTAGGTACACAATAATCCATGCCAAAAATACAAATTCACAACCAAAACAACTACCCAAAAACTTATACCAGAGTTAATAGGATTGGAGAATCAAGAAGAAACAAGGTTCATTTACATTTCCCTGCAGATCTAGTTTGAGGAAAAAGTGTCTTGCCATGTCCAGAACTTTTTGAATGCCCAACCTTAAGAAAAAAGTCCTCAATGACCTGCTTGATGGAGATCCCACTGCTTGTACAATTTCCCAGAGTTCCCTCTGGGGAAGATTTAGCTTATGGATAAAGTCGAAAGGGACAATCACATCTATATGCTCAACTTTGCATCTGTTTAATGGTCAATTAAAAAAACCAATATTCACTCACCACAGCAGGCTTATAATAAATATTCAATATATGAGAGTTGAATAACTTAAGCAATTTCTAGATTCATTTCTATGACTACCTATTGAGACTTTACTCATGGGATGACTCTTCTAGGCATGATAAAGATTAGATGTACGTTTTTACCCCAAGGATCTAAAGATTAGTAAAGGAGAGGATATATACATCCATGAGTACAATAAAAGATACAGTTATAGATAACATAACATGATATAAATGAGGTATTGCAGGAATTCAGTGGAAGGAAAAATAGAGAGGTATGGGAAAAACATGGAAGACTTTCAGAGGAATATATTTATGACATTAGAGAGGGAGCATTTATTATAGAAAATACATCATAAACAATGTTGTGGTGACACAAAAGTGAAGGGGATAGAAATAAGAAACTTAACAGATAATATAAAATATCAGTTTGTGACAGACCAATGAGTATCATGAATATCAAGTATAGAGTTCTACTGGGAGCAGAACCCCTGTAGGAGAAATTCCAATCGTCTGAGAACAGTAGACTTCAAGAAGATTCTGATCTGTCCCTCCCTTAGATAGGATGCTCTCTGAGTGTGTATACTGTGTCTTGCACCCTTGTCCTAGCCCTGTGCTTTGTAAAGCATGGAGGCTCCATAAGAGAGAAAAGCAGGAATAGAAAGCAAATAACCGATACAGAATGTGTGTCCAATGCACACCTCCCAGCAAGGAAGAGAGTGTAGAAGAGTGGATAAAGTATTAGACTCGGGCCCTCAATTTGCCATTTTCTAACTGGGTGCCCTTTGCTAAGTCAAATAACCTCTTTCAGTTTCAATAGACTGCTCTAAGGACACAGGGAGGTTGAATAACCCTCCCTTCCTGTGCGGATAGAGTAGGACTTATGCGATCAGTTCTTATTGTCATGAAATCATATGGGTTCAATAATACCCAACAAACTTTCTATTTCCAGAGGAGGTGTCTTGTCACTGGAAGGCCTTACATACATAAGGACCCATCAGGAAGGGGATATGGCCCTAAATCGCCACAAGAAAGAATTTCCTCTACAGATCGAGTCCAGGTCCAACTTTAGCTGCCAAAGCAGTTCCAAGGATGGAGAGGTTTATTCTACCCACCCTATTCCTGATCCCACCAGTGAATCTTCAGCACTCCTTTAATAGCATCTGCTAACCATGTAGTCTCCCAACTGCTTTCTATTCCAAGCCCAAATATAACTGGTGAAAATATGTAATGATACTCCTTGTTTCTTTCTTGTCTCTCTCTCTCTCTCTCTCTTTTTTTTTTGGCCTCAAATTATGCTTTTAGCCTTTACCAAATGATGTGTGATGGTACCTTGTAGCATATGTTGAAATTGAGTATTAATTACAGGAAGAACTAATATTTATAAGATATTTTCTTACAGCTAATTTTCCTTTACTGGCGTATCTACTGTGTGCAGCCAATTAAGGACATGGGTTTCATCTTGTCTGCCCAAGTTCACTGCTGATCTATACTAAAATAGAGAATTTCAGGGTTTCCAAAATGTATGTACTTGAGGTTCTATAATATAAGTAAGTTAAAAGTACTGTTTGACCAGTCGCTCTTCACAGTTTAATAGAAGGCTGGATATTACAGAACGCTGTAATATTTCAACGCTGATCCTTTCTTTGCCTTCTGTGTGACCTTGGGCAAATCAGGCAGCCACCCTAGACCACAGTTTCCTCAGCTGCAGGAAAGGAGACTACAAATGTCCATCCTCCATCACATCATCGATTGATTCAATAAACAGTGGGGGAAAAAACTGTTTCACAATCTGTAGAGCACCAGACATATGGGAGAGATTACAAATGGCAATGCCCCCAAACCTTCCCAGACGCTCTTTGTTTCTACTTCCCTTCAATTGTTTTTTTCCCCTGTTTCAGTAAGATATAATTGACATATAACATTATATAAATTTAAGGTGCACAACATAAAAATTTGATATATGTATATATTGCAAAATAATTACCGCAGTAAGTTTCACATCCATCATCTCACATAGTTACAATTTTCTTTCTTCCTTGTGACGAGAACTTTTAGGTTTACTACCTTAGCAACTATGATCCAACAAGCTCACTCCTGGTTATCTATCTGAAGGAAATGAAATCACTATCCTGAAAAGATATCGGCACTTCCAAGTTCACTGTAGCATTATTTACAGTAGCCCAGACTAGAAAACAAAGTGCCCATCAACAAATGAACGGATAAAGAATCTAAAGAAAGGAAACTCATCTGAACAGAAATCAGTTTGGCTTTACCAGAGGTGAGAGGGTAGGGGATGGGGGGAGGGAGTGGCATTGGGTAAATGTGATCAAAATGTACAAACTTCCAGTTATAAGATAAATAAATTCTGGGGTTATAATGTACAATAAGATGACTATGGTTAATGATACTATATTATGTATTAGAAAGTTCCTTCATTTATTTCTGCTATTTGAGGTTAGACATTTTCTGCCTAGGCTACTTTTTCCTGTCCTGGGCCAAACCAACACCTTTAGACTTCATTTTAGAATATGGGAAATAAAGTGCTATTTTGGGGTTGGGTGGGGAGTAAATTAAAGGATATCTCTTTGGCTTTTGGCCCAAACAGCTCTGAGTATAAGCAGCTTTCTTGCCAGTTTAATCGTGTACTCCTCGCCCTTCTTTCTCCATGTGCCAGTCTTGGACATATACTCTGCTAAGTGTATGTACACTCCCAGCCCTTTGTGTATCTGGATAAGTGGACAATGATCCTTTGGCCCCACCTGGTGCTTCCTTGTTTCTATCCACACTGTTTTCAACATTTTCTCTCAGTTTACCCCCTCACTGACTGCTCCCTGAGGACTAATCCTCATTGCCTCACCATCATACAAGATGCTTACTAATATTAATATCATTAACCATAATTAACATGGACTAGGTATACTCCACAAGGCTGAGTCTATAAATTATTACATTAGCTAATAATTTTTTTAGCGAGTAATCACAGTGAGCTTGCTTATGTAGCAGGTAGTATGATCATTCTTGTTTCATTTCTTATTAACAACAACTTTGAAAATTCTATATTACTAGTTCCATTGGACAGATGGAGAAACTTGAAACAAAGTGAAGGGATGGGACTTGTTCAGTATCACAAAATACCACCGGAGAAATCCCCATCTGAGTCCAAAGCCTTTCTAGGGCATAGTGTGATACACACATGTTGTGTGGGTATGAGAAGACGTATAAGTTCCCACCCACCATTTACTGGCTGGGTCAGTCACCCGTACGTTTGTAATTACCTTTGAGGGGCAACTGCTGTGCCGTTTGGGATCAAGGGGGCTCTACATGGACATGGACAGACTGTTAATGATCCTCTGCTAAGGGCAGAGAGAAGAAATTGAGAAGCTCAGGACAGAGCTATCCTGGCAGGAAATGGAGTCAAAGCCCATTGGGCTTCTCCATACCAAGGAGATGAGATACCAAGGAGATGAGATGAGATACCAAGGGCTCAATGTCATGAGCCCAACCACAGCTTACCAAGGCCTGAGGCTTCTGGAAGGGGAAGTTATGCACAGAGCTCGAATTTCAGAGCCAAGCATTGGGCATCCCTCAGGAATTAACCAGCTGTGGCGTCAAGGGCTCCCCTTAATCAGGTCCCATTTAAGCTGATTAGTGCCCTAATGGGGGCCAGCTGTTTCCCTGAGAAGTCAGGCAGCAGTCTGCCTACACGTGACCAACACCCCTGCCCACCAGGAAAGCCCCATGTTCACGGCCACCAAAATCACAGGGGTAGCCTGGAGCGAGGAGCAGGGCGGGGGCTCTCCTCACCTGCTTCTTGCAGGGGTGAGAGGGATAACTCAGGAGCAGACTCAGGTTTTCCGATTTCCATCCTTTTCCGCTCTCCGGCAATTATTCGCATCCTTTTGTGATCATCAGACTGCCCTGTTAAAGGGAAACATGATTAGGAAAGAGGTAGCAGCGCAATAAACCAGACAGATCAAATCTGCAATAAATAACAGCTATAAAACAAGCGCCCTTAGTGGACAAGGGCAAGGGCAAAACTCAAAGCATCTGAGTTTCCTGGGTATCTGGGGTAGCTCATTTTGGCTGTAAACCTATGGGGGCAGCTGTAGGACACAACCTTGCCTCCATGGAGATAACTTCACTCTGCTGATTCTCTGGGGATAAATGAAACAGCCCTCAGATTAGAAGCTTTTTCAAACTGATTATCTGGCCGGCCTAGGTCAATCAGGGCAATGATACACATCAGAGTAGTCTGCATGCGATATTTATCCCTCTCATCCTTCACAAAATACTGCCATCAAATTAATATGGCAAACTGATAACAGTCGATGATGCCCGGCTTTTCCTCCCACATAATACACCATTTATTTCTCCTAATTAGAATTAGGTTTTAGCTGCAATCTTTGCTTCCCGATATTTTATGGCTATATAATAGACTAATATATGGCAAACAGAGCTAAAATGTATAGATTGCTGATCAAATTAATGAAATTTAGATGTGACATTATGCTAACGTGTATGATCAATGACTCCAAGGTGTACTTGCTTACAGAGTGAATCAACCATAAGTGCCTTTTCTGGAAAGAAAAAAAAATGTATATATAGATATATACATATATATATAGAGAGAGAGAACTGAAACCCTGAATATATTAATTTTTATGGAATTAATGTTTTCATTTCTATAGAATCAATATGTTCAGTTTGACATACGCCAAGAAGAAATTAGAAAAATAGTGCTTTGGTCTCAAGTAGCTTTCTTCCCTGCCATATGCTCTGTGTGTGTTAGAATGGCAGAACATGATAATGGTGGGACAGCTAAAGCACCCTCGAAAGGTTTATGAAATAATATTAACTTAAAAATGGGAAAGCAAAAGTGACACCGGGACTATAATTGTAAATATGTGAAGTATGTATATCGCTTGGAGTAGCTGCTTGCAGATGATGGGATTAGGAGAATCTGACTCTGTCTTGTTATTACACTTTTCATTTAGTAAAGTACAAAGACCTTTCACAGTTGTTCTCTTTGATCTCTGTTCAAACTACGTAGTGATTCCAAAGCCCTTTCCCTTAACCTCTATTCTGCTCTCCACTCTTCTCCCTCTATTGGTTCCAAACCTTGGCACTTCCCTGGGGGGAATCTGAAGCTCACCCCAAAAGAGGGGCAGGGGAGAGACAGAAGAAGGAGCCAGGCCACTCCGTGTTCATCACGGGCAGGTTTTCTTTTCTTTTCTTTCTTTCTTTCTTTTTTTTAATTGAATAGAGATAGAGAGAGTGCATGAATGGCAGGGGCAGAGGGGCAGTGGGACAGAGAAAATCTCAAGCGGACTCCACTGAACGCAGTGTCCTACATGGGGCTCGGTCTCACGAGCCTAAGATCATGACCTGAGCGGAAGGCAGACGCTCAACTGACTGAGCCGCCTCGGTGTCCCTCACCTGCCTGTTGAATAAGCAAGGGAACTTACCTAGGATCGGACCTCAGTCCCTTGCAAGAGCAGCAGAGCTCCACACCGGCCTTCCAAAATCTTGAGAGTTTACACAGAGGCCTTAACTGAGTTCAGCCACATATTGGACCCATGTGGTCTCCACAAGGCATTACTGTCTGAAGGCGCATCTGTGAAAAGGCTCTGTGGGAAAGCTGGGTGGAACGAACATTCCAAGGACTGGGCAGGGAGGGGTTGAGGAGCTTCCAGCTCCCCAAGTCCAGCTTGTGGGTCAATCCAAGGTCACGTCCTCTCTGCGACCTCCCCCTAGAGCCTCGGATTGGAAGGTTCTGCGTGAGAGGGGACAGCATGGCCATGTGTGGGAGTGGCCCGCATGGTATTAACAAAGCAGAATTAGAAAGGGGTTGGATATGGGGTGGGGTTGAAAGAAAATTGTGCACCTTCCCTGATTCTGTGGCATACTGGCTGGAAGACACGGGGCAGTTATTTATCTCTGACCCATGTCTTCATCTCATATCGGGAGTAGAACTTCATCACTGCATAGCTGGGGATTAAAGGATATCACAGAGGTGCAGTCCTCAACCTGGTGCTCAGCACATGGTAAGCCCTTGATGAATTTTAGTGCATCTCTCCTCCTCTCCTTAGCTTCCACCTAAGCCATCATCCTCTCTGTGCCCGTCCAACCATAAATAAATCACACAAGTAACCGTGAAGCCTTAGACCCAGAAGGAGCCCAAGATGGCATCTATAAAGTCCTTCCCTCTTATTGTAAGAAAGGAAACAGAACCAGAAATGTCAAGGGCACACGAAGGTTGTGGCACCTTCCAGGAGCCCAGAATTAGGAGAAGAACCGCCCTCAGGTCCTTTCTGAGAAATCTGGCTGGTGGTGATTCCTGCCAGCATAACAACACCCTTCTGTTAACAAATCCAGGTGCCAGGGATGCACCAGGCACCAAGAAAAGGGCAGAGTTCACGCTTTTCACGTCTCTCATCCCAAGCCACCAGCTAGAAGGGCAACTGCTCTGTTGAAGTTTACTGAGGCCCACATTACCAATGCAGAAAAGTGAGTTAAATCCTCAGTGCTGTATTAAATACACCTAGACCTCTCTCTTCCTGAGAGTCACACTCAAGGAAAACAAAAAAAAAAAACAAAAAAAAAACAACAAAACAGTGCAGTAGAGGAGTTAAAAAAAAAAAAAAAGGTAGAGGGGTGCCTGGGTGGCTCAGTCAGTTAACCATCTGCCTTTGGCTCAGGTCATGATCCCAGGGAACTGGGATCGAACCCCATAAAAGGCTCCCTGGTCACCAGGAAGCCTGCTTCTCGCTCTCCTTACTTATTCTCTCTCTCTGTGTCAAATAAATAAATAAAATCTTAAAAAAAAAAAAGGTGGAAAGATTGTCTTCTTTGTACCCTCTGAACTGGCGGGAAGACTGTATAGATATAATACCATCGGTTAAGCATCTATCGTCGGTCCTAGGATTGAGTCCCACATCGGGCTCTTTGCTCAACAGGAAGCCTGATTCTCCCTCTACCTGCTCTTGCTCCCTGTGCTTGCTCTCTCTCTCTCTCTCTCTCTCTCTCTGACAAATAAATAAATAAATAAAATCTTTAAAAAGAAGAAGAAGAAGATGTGTGTGTTTACTCAGTTACTAGGCAAGGCAGCAGTGCCCCTTTCAAAAGGACAGCATTGCAGAAGCAGATTAGCTACAGAAAATGTAAAGACACTGTTTTTCGCAAGGTCAAGCCAAGGAGAAGGACTGATTTAGGCAGGGAGGGGGGCCCTGCAGCAAAATCCTGCAGCCTTGCAGGACAAAATCTGCACTTTTCCCTCCGATGCAGTGGGACAGACACGTCCCTTCTTTCCCAGACCTGGAGGGCACTCTGGAAATATATAAACCCGCTTAGCTAACCACTTTGACCACATATTCTTGAGAAAAAGAAAGATTCTTCCAGACCACACTATCCTTTACATCTTCCTTTCCCACACTTGAAGAGTCTCCAATTTCTTAAATTGCTTTCGGTAATTTGTGTGGGTTTCATCCCAGCCTCTCTGGAGATAGTTGTCAGACAATAGCACTTGGCAACTCTGTTGCCTTCTTCTTTCCCAGGGTTACATAATTTTTGTTTCTTACCTCCACTTCTTCCTAAATGGTGTCACTGGAGCCTGGTAGAAGCCTGAAGTGATTCGCTGGGTTTCTTCCCATAGTAAATGTCTCTTCAGAGGCGCAGAATGGTACCAGAGTCATTGGATCCCCAAATTGAATTTTACTAATTTCTGAAATATAATCTTACATGGAAAAAGCAGAATGCAAAGTAGTATGTAAACTACCTTTGATAAGATGTGTCTGTGTGTATGTAGATAGATACTGGAAAATTATAGGTACAAATAGGAACCTTTGTCTGGTGGTGGTGGGATTAAAGTTGGGTACTCTTTTCCCATGTGTTATTATTAATTAATATTTTAAAGAAAATGTCCAATACACTTTTTAGGATTGGCTGTCCCTGAGTTAACTCAACCCATGATATGAGTAGTGATGTTGCCAAATGGCTAGATGAGAGTTATAAATGTAATATGATCTTTTTTCTGGATTAAGCCAGTTTCTATCCAAAGTCATCAGAGGAAGAACAGAAAAAGAGGGAAGTAACTTTTAAGTCATATAAATCCGGCTAACTCTGCCAATAATTACGAGTCATTCAAAAGCAGGGATTACTCTGAGGCTTATTCAAACTGGAAGCTACACTAATTACCATTGGTTACCTTGGATAGAGGCTCGGCTTTTAAGCATATTCAACTTTGAAAAAGATAGAAACTGGATCCGTGAATATTTGCCACAAAGTGCAGAATTAAGCAGATAGTGCAGCTGTATTCAGAAAACAACAAAAGCAACGACCAAAACCAACTTTCTTCTCTTCTTTCATGCTTCCTTCTTTTCAGGATCAATTTCTTTTTTATTAACAGGTTTAAGGGCCCAGAGGCTCACTTGTTTTGCTAGGGGAGAACACACTTGCCTTGCTCGTTATACTTGATCCTCCTAGATCTGGCCATTGTTTCTGATCATCTTATAACCCTAGAGAACAGTCTGTGCTTAACAGAAAATCTTTAACCATGGCTAATCACATGGTAGATGCTGGTGAATAATTTAAAGATGCGCTATCACTTGAATTGCTCCTCTTGCCACTATAAGCTGAACACTTACTCCTCTTAGCAATTAAAATGGAACATTTAGGCTACCATTAGTATTGCCTTCCAACCAAAAACGGCATGGTCTAGTGAACTTCTTTTGTAGAAAAGACAATATAGCCTGTTTCTCTAAGCAATATTTGTACCTGCTACCACTTCTTAAACCCAACAAAAGAACTAGCCATGTGGGTAGTTTCTCAGAATTAAACTCAAAAATGTCTACTGCTTTTCTTTTTTGATGAAGCTTTGTGGTGGAGACCTGATCCTTTCCAGAGCTTGAGGAAAGAGCTATTCCAGGAGCAATGCTTTTCTTTTCTCCTCTAACCCCCTCCTACCTGTCCAGAATCCCTTTTTGATCAAAATTTGTATTGTTAGATTTTAAAAAAGAAGTCTTTGATTGCTTATGTGTAATAACAGAACAGATGTAAAACTCAGATCTTAATAATTTACTAATTTTTAAATTTTTAAAAATTTACTAATGTTTTTTGCAAACATCTGTTGAGCATTGCTAATCCTGGGGAAGTGTGAGCTCAAGAAGTTCAAAGCCAAAGAGGGACATGCATAAATATTCCAAACCTTTTAACTAGAATTGTCCAATAGAGCTTCCCACAATGGTGAGAAACTTTTACATTTCTGATCCAGTACAATAATCTCTAGCACACATGCTTCTTAAGATTCAAAATGTGGCTCCAGTGAGAACATAACATTTTATTTAATTCTTGTAAATTTATTTTTTCGGATTTTTGAGATATAATTGACAAATAAAATTGCAAGATATTTAAAGTGCACAGTGTGGTAATTTGTATAGTATACATTATAAAAGGATTCTCCCCACTGAGTTAGTTAATACATCCGTTGCTCTTGTACTTACTTTCTTTTGTGTGAGAACATTGAGGTCCTACTCTCCTGGCAAATTTCAATTATCCGATATTGTCAACAACTCTACTGACTGTATATACATATATAGTCAGTATTGCTGACTACAAAACCTATTTTACCTTGGATTCTCATATCTTATTCATAGCTGAAAGTTTGTACCCTTTTACCAACCTCTCCCTATTGACCCAACCACATAACCCCTAACAATCATTTTTAAAAAACTTCTCTGGAGGAAAAAATAAAAAGAGAAAGAAAAAGAAAGAAAGAAAGAAAGAAAGAAAGAAAGAAAGAAAGAAAGAAAGAAAGAAAGAGAGAGAGAAAGAGAGAGAGAAAGAAAGAAAGAAAGAAAGAAAGAAAGAAAGAAAGAAAAGAAAAAAATACACAGTCATTCTGTATCTAGTCATCTGTTGACTCACACTTAGGTTGTTTCCAAATTTTAACCATTGCGAATATTGCTTCATTTGATATGAAAATGCAGGTCTTTCTTTGAGATCATGATTTCATTCCCTTTGGATATACATACATCCAGCAGTGGCACTGCTGGATCACAAGGTGGTTATTTTTAATTTTTCGAGGAACCTCCATGCTGTTTCCCATCGTTTAGTTTATATTGTGAAGCTAGAAAGCCACATGTGGCTAGTGGCTATCACTCTGGTGGTGTGTGATAAGTCTAGGGAGGCCACACGTGCCAGATGGGATGAGAGCACAGAGACAGACATCTCACTCTGACTAGGACAGTAAGAGATGACTTCGTGAAGAAGCTGAAGCTTGACCTTACGGCCACGTAAGAGTTAACAAGGGAGAGATGGAAGGCCAGAAAAAATACTCTGGGTGGATGAAACAGTAAATGTAAAGGTGCTGGAGTGGGGGAAAGTGCGGTATGATCTAGGAACCGTTAACCGTTCACAGTAGCCACAGCTCAGGAGTTTGTGGGATTTACGGCAAGGACAAGGCAGGGGAAAGAGGCTGATGAGGAAGGGCCTTGTGTTATGGCTTAGGGGATAGTGTCACCGTCAGATATATGACCATAGGACATTCTTATGAGAAAGCTCCCCCCCACCCCAGTACTATGGAGAACGGATTCAATAGGGAAGACATAGAGTCAGGGCAAGCAACTAAAGGCTAGTGAGCTAACCCGGGAGGAAGGTGTCAGAGGCCTGAACGATGGTGATGTTAAACCCAGTGTTGCAGGAACGACGATCAACATCTTTCCAAAACCAGGGCTACCTGAAGGACAGCACTTGGAATCTTCATGGTCCACTTCAAAGAGGAGATAGGTGACATTCACGTGCATTCCTTTGTATGGGAGTGGACAGAGCCAGACATGGGAAAATTAAATCTAAGTACGCCTTCTACTATATGGTGGATGCTTATATAGATTCTATTAATTAATATTGATTTTTACCCAATAGCATATAACATCTGGCTTCACTATTGAAAACATTTATTTTGAGCAAATAAAAAGAAGGACTTAGGGGGCACCTCGGTGGCTCAGTGGGTTAAAGCCTCTGCCTTCGGCTCAGGTCATGATCTCAGGGTCCTGGGATTGAGTCCCGCATCGGGCTCTCTGCTCAGCAGGGAGCCTGCTTCCCCCTCTCTCTCTGCCTGCCTCTCTGCCTGCTTGTGATCTCTGTCTGTCAAATAAATAAAATCTTAAAAAAAAAAAAAAAGAAGGACTTGGGAATTCATGGAATATCCTTGCTTAACCAACATATAATAAGGAACCAACCTACTCCAAGCATCTTCTGAGTGTCAGCCCAAATATCACTTCTTCAAGGAAGACTTCTCTGACCATCAGCCACCATTAAGTCCTTCTATTAAATACTCTCATAGCAACCAGTGCCAACGTGTGTTACTCTGTCATATTTGTGTGGTCTCCGATTACAGAAGCTCTAGAAGCTGGGGCTGCCAAGCAGGCACACCGCTGCACTCCCAGCACACAGGCCAGGGCCTCAAACTAGCTAAGCAGGCCTCACAGATGAAGTGACCCTGCTAACATGCAGAGAAATACAGCTTTAACCCGAATTCCTCGGTTCTTATTTCAATTTCCTCTCTGGAAAGGAGAATTGATCATTGTACATTGGAAGGGCCCCTATCATTGCCTGACTTTCAATACCACCCATAGAATTCATCTTTGCACCACAATGACGGAAACTTGACTCCACAGCTTTCCCAAAAGACGCTCAGACTTCAAAATCTGGAGATCCAAACTCTTCCCTCCAATGTATCTGGAATAGAGGTAAAGGGGTTTTTTGTTTTTATTTTTTTATTTTATTTTGTTTTTTAATTAACAAAAAAAAAAATTGCAGACATCCCACATTTAACCCTGTGACTATTGTTCATGTACCGGCACAACAGACATAGTCTTCTCTTATTTTTATTTTTGTGTTAAAAGATCACAGTCAGGAAGGGCTGTAACATAGCTACAAGCTTCTCGTGTTGTGCTACATTAAGTGGACTACAGGGACACGAGTTGATACACTTACTCTTCCAGCAAAGTGTAGAGATGAATCAAAAACTTCAATAAAATAAAATAAAAAAAAAAAAACCCCAGCTCTACCTTCTCCATTCGCCTTTCAGGCTGTAAAGAATTTAAGTCCAGGAAAAGAACATATTTGGGGGGGAATTTTTTTTCTTTGAAAGTATAATAACAAATGTCAATGCTTTCAGCAATGACTCCAGAAGGATCTCCTCTTCTGCAAGAAAAGCTCACCTGCTGGCAAGACCCAAAGATAACACCAGAGCATCTGGGACCAGAACTGTGGGATCAATAATGTTCAGAGTATTTGGTGCTAAGCCAGTGGCTTTTCTCTGTGTGGAACCATGATTTGGTTAAAGAGATGGAGGTGATCTCTGCAAGATGACAGGTCCAGGTTCTGAATAAACACCTGTACCACTCCAAGCCCCTGCATTCAGGTATGTGAATTTGAAATGGCTAATAGCCCAATTCCCAGGACTCCTCACAGCAAGCCATACTTCCCCCTACAATAAAGACAGCTGGCTTATTTTAATTTTCGTGGCTCATTCCTCTTCAACTTTATAAGACTGAGATATAAATTTCCTGAGATTTGTTATGTCTATTATAACATATTGAGCATAAACTTGGAATGAAAAGATATGAGGTCAAGTGCAGATTCCACATTCTTTCTCAATGCCTGCCACCCAAGGATTTGAGTTTTAAATTTATTTAAAGCTGGTACTGAGAGGGTTCGAGAGGTTGTGGTGTTAATAAGCCAAACAGAAGGCAATAACACAGCACAGTCTGCTCAGTTCGACTTCCGTGGACACTGGGAACTTGAAGCTAGAAATGGAGAAAGAGCCTTACTCAGTTCAACGGTCCAAATGTAATGGGCAGATGGTCAGAACTCAGCCAGTGACAAATGAAACAATTAATAGCATGTGAATATAGAATGGATGTATGTTGCCGGAAAACTAGGCAATCTAGATATTTGTGAATATTTACTGGACTACCACTAGTTATTATTCTAAACAGTCTAGGAATTTTTAATGATGCATGACTAATCGTGATTTTCTCTTCCAAAGAATATAAGCCCCGCCCCATGAGAGCCACTTGTTTTGTTTGTTTTTCTCACCACCCTATCTGTGGTGCCTAGAGGAGGGCTTGAAATATAGCACGTTGTCAAAAGCATTTGTCACATGATTGAACAAAAAAATAAATAGAGGATGTGACTTACAATGTATTTGTACAATCATTTGTAACACCTGTATTATTAAAATCCATTTTCCAACAGGTTTGAAAATAATCCACCAAACACCAAACTCTCAACTATACTTTTTTTTTTTTTGCTTCTTAGGCCTTCCTGCCTGTATCAAGATCAAAGTAAAAAAACTTGAAATTCAATAGGATGAATGCTCCTAATCAGATATTTCATTCATATGCCATATCTGGCACCTCTGTTTTCTTTGAAGAGAGTTCTATTGTTTTCCAAGCTCTGCAGAGTGGGTCCATGCTAATCAACTCAGTCAATATTCATAACCAAACATTTTGTTTGGATACACACACACACGCACAAATAGTGCAGAAACTAATTGCAGCCCCTATTAATTCTTGCTTGCAAGGCTACTGTGGAGGCAAGTTTAGTGCACAAATCCAGACATGCCTATCGATTTGTTCCCAGCAGACAGAGCATGCCACCTCTCCTCCCCAACGGTTGATTCACACTTTGGAAGATTATAGATGGCGAGGTGAGGCATCCAAGGGAGACACGTTTCCAGGCATCTTGGGATGTAATGTTTCTATGAAATCTCTCTTTATCGAAAGATTTTAGAACACTTTCTAAACTTAACGGCTATATTACAAGGATGGGTAGTAAGAAGACTGAAGACTTATAAGGCAATATCTTAGTTAAAAAATGACTTTTTTTTCCTAGAAAAAGAGATCCAACATGCAACTACTATAATGACTTCATATGGATTCAGAGAAATGGTGGCTAAGAAATTAGAGAAGAAAAGATCTATCAGTTTCTCCCCAATTCTTATTTTTCTTGATATGAATGGCAGCCCTTCATAGGTTGACCTATCACAGGGAAAGGGAGAAGATAACTTCTTTCCAGTCATTTCCATTTTATCCCCATGACTAAGGTGTGACAGTAGTCAAGTAACAGGTTGAATTGGATCTTGCAAGATCTTGCATTCTTCTTTCTTCTGAAGAAGCATGTTAAAAAAAAGATGTAGAAAAAGAGAAACAAGACAAATAAATCATTCCTTAATGAAAATCTGCAGTGAATATCAATAATGTGATCTGTCCCTTCCTTCACCCACTCATTTCAGTAAGTTATTAACTTCACACCTACTGGGGTCATCCAAATGGGAATGTGATTAAGTACTTGCAATAATTTTACTTTTTTAAAAAATGGATATTAAACCCCAGAAATTTATTTTAAAACAGATCTACATTGGAAAATTAAAACACACCGAATTTAGTAAATGTGAAAAGGTCTGTATGATATTCAGGGTTATAAATCAGTCTATTAAGCTCACACGTTTTGAATCTTACATTTTGTTTGTTTTGACGTAAGTATATTCTAATTTGAAACTTACCATAACAATGAGGAAGATTGTTTTGCATTTGAGATGTAGAAAGACAAACACAAACTGATACAAAATATTACAATGTATCAGGAGCATGAATAATGTAATTACCAAAGGCCTCAATAAAACAACATGTGATTCATTTTGTCAATGTGATAAATGCAAGTAGCTGAGCTTTTAAATACAATGTATTTATATATAATTGTGTCAATGATGTTAATTAACACACATATCAGGTTAGCCTAAGAAAATGTTACTGCGAGCCCCAGAGCTTCAATTTTACCCATTTTAGAATTTGAAAGTATGGGATTTTTACTATATGACCATCATCTTTTTTCTTGGGTTTGTATTAATCATTTCCCATTTCAAATTACAAAATTACCTCAAGGTGTTTGGTTGAGGAAATGAAATTGCTATTATCCTGATTGTTATTGATAACAAATAAGACTGATCATGAAACCTCTCCCTTTCAAATTAGGATACTTGGTTTCTAAGGACCCACTCTGCCACTGGTTACAGTTGTTATTTTGGGGCAGTAATTTAACCTCTGCAAATGTCTTCAGTTCCAAAGCAAAGGAATCAGTTTAGCCAACCTCTAAGGTCCCTGCCGAACATTCCAAGTATCTATGATCTGCAGTTCTCACTAGTTAGTCTAATTTTAAAAGGTAATGTCAGTATTTGATGTTTTCTTCTCTACCATTGTAATTATTACTGATTTTTCAGTAATACTCCCTGTCCAAAGCCTCTGGGGGTATTAGTAAAATGGAGACACAAGTGCTCTGAGAAAACAAAATGGACAGAAGTTTCTATAATAATAAATATTCCATCCTATTTTCTCATCAAAGCATTGCGATGCATTACCCTTGGTCGCAGGAGAGTCAAGATTAGGGCCTTACTACGGACCTGGGGTGTGCTTTAACCCCACAACATTCAGGAGTTAGTCCTCATAGAACATTCTAGATCCTTGGTTGCTTCTCCCCAGACAGCAAGAGAGCTCAGCTCTATTAAGGAATGGCCTGGGAAGAGGAAATGCTGCATGTCTGAATGGGTCAGAAATGTGCCTCACACTGATCTCCTTTTTTGGTCTGCTGACCAGCTCTCTCTCCATTTTCTCTGCAACCAAAATAAGTAGGAGTCCTGCTTGCACTGTCTATGGGAGTGGGGAGGATTTGGCTTGGAGAGATTTTGGCTCTTCTACTTTTACAGCTCTTCTCAGCTTGATTGGCAAAGCTCTGGAGAGCAACACCACCCACGTCCTCTCTTTTTGCCTCCTGTTCCTATCAATCCTCTTTCAGTTTTCCTTGCTGAGAGATACAGAGGTGAATCTCACTCCATGGCCAGCAATTCTGAAGACAGATGCAAACAGAGGACTCAGGTGTGTTTGGTATCCTTCGGGAAGCTCAAGCGGTGTAGCCCACAATGATCAGAGGCCCCTCGTTAACAAGGAAAGGCCCACCCCCCACCTCCACTCATAAAGGGATCGCGGTGATTCAGCTTCTAATTGTTTTAAATGTTTACGCAGAGGACCCATGGGGAGATACAACTGAATGTTTAATTGATCATTATAGAGTGATTAAGTTTGACATTTCCAAAGAATTAGGTGAAAAACCTACCGGACTCTGGTAGGGTCAAAAGACTAGGCACCCTCATGAATTACAATACTGCAACACTCATCTGGTTAGTGGAATGAGGCATATTAGAAAATATTCCCAAATTTTAAGAAAGATTTTATGCTAATGGCTATTAAACATTTAATGCTCTGTTAACAAATGGTTATTTCCCCATTAAGCCACCATCATGACCTATGCATAGTTTATGAACATTCCTGTTGTCCTTGAGAGAAATCACATACTGTAAGGGCTAAAAATAGCAGCCATGTGAGGAACAGAGTATAATTTGCATCTAGAGTTCAGCTGACATCATCTACCTCAGAAGCTTATTTCCAGGGATCCGGCTCAGGAAAAGGTTCCAATACCTTTTACTAAACCAGAACATCCTGGAAATGACTAAGTCCCATGCCTTGGAGGGAGCTGGTTTAGAATGGAGCCACATCTCCTTTCTTGGTGGAACACACAGAATGACTTTGCTCCAGCCCCTCAGACTCCGCCCTGCCTTTGTGGTCTAGACCCCATTAACCTCATGCCATTATCTTCTTTTCCAGCCAGCACGAAACTACCTCCCCACACTCCTTTCACCTTAGGGAACCACACAGACCAGCAACAGCTGGAAGCCATTTAAACAATTATCCTACTTAATTTTCTACTGGAACAATATAGAAACTGTATCTCAGAGAAGTAACTACAGTCATACTTGCCTAAGAGCGTAGATAATAAGTCCGAGTCCTAGTTCAGTGTTCGTTCCTACTGTTCTTTCCACCTATTTGAATTACCTAGCTTCTTCAACAGTGACCTCCTCCGGGAAGCCTGCAATGACTATTCCAGCTAAGCATACTTTTCCCCATTTCACAATAACTTAGGGCACACCCTGACTCCAGACCTCTCATGATATAATTATGTTGAACTTTTTTTTTTTTAAGATTTATTTATTTGACAGACATCACAAGTAAGCAGAGAAAGAGGAGGAAGCAGGCTCCCCGCTGAGCAGAGAGCCCGCTGCGGGGCTCGATCCCAGGACCCTGGGATCATGACCTGAGCTGAAGGCAGAGACTTTAACCCACTGAGCCACCCAGGTGCCCTAATTATGTTGAACTTAAAAAGGGCCTTGTTTCAAATGGTGGTAGGAAAGGCAAGGAAATAAATGAGAACAGGAGAGGTAGGGTGAACACTGCATACTTCGAACATGGGAACAAGTAGCTAGACAAGACTTGGGTTACAAAAAACCAAATGCAATTCATTTTTGTGAGTCTCCCTTAGCCAGACCTGTTTCTTCTCGGCATTTTCTTCCATTTGGTTTTCTTAAATCACAAATTGACCCATTTCCTCTTTGAATTAATACCCTTCAGTTTTATCCTAGTGGCTACAAGATTAAATCAAAACTCTTCTGTACAGCAAATCAAACCCTATAAAGCCAGGCACACTTGGCTTTATTGCACTTGGCACATCCTGCATTTTTACCAGTGGAAGGTTGTGGCAACCCAGTGTCTGGTCATGACTCTGTGTCACAGTGTGGCAATTCCAGCAATATTTCAAACTTTTTTCCTTATTAATCTGTTTATTATGGTGATCTGTGATCAGTGATTACAACTTTTGAGCGCTCAGGTGATGATTAGCACTTTATAACAATAAAGTATTTTTTAATTAAGGTATGTACATTTTTACACATACTCCTATCACACACTTAATAGACTGTAGTACAGTGTAAACATAACTTTTATGTGCTCTGGGAAGCCAAAAAATTCATTTGACTTTCTTTATTGCGTGATTTGCTTTATTGCAGTGGTCTGGAACTGAACCCGCGTTCCCTCTTAGGTATGCCTGTGATGCGGCCCTTCTTGGGTCTTTACCATCATTTTCTGATAATCCCCGCCTTGCACATTCTCTCCCAGGCGTGGTGATGTTTTTGCACACCCCAGGCACATTGCTTTGGGTCTCGTATCCTTGTTCCCCCCTACCCGCCGGGTCTCAGCAGACCCTCCATATTTGCTTACCAGGCTCTCATGTGTCCTTCAGACCTGCAAAGTGGTCTTCTGGTCTCTGGAATCTTTCCCTCAACCTCCAGGTTGAGCTGCCCTTCTGTGCTTTCCAAATGACCCCATTAACATGAACCAGTGTGCTTCATGAAATGCTCAAAAAACAGGGGCTGTGTTCTTGTCATCTCTTAGCACAGCTGCAAACACAATAGCTATCCCATGAAGGCTATGGGGGGTGGGGGATGGGCTTCCTGGGTGAATTGACCTTCCCATGTATCAACTGTGTAGACATAACTGGGTCAGTAGATGTAATGGTATGAAATTTATCTCAAAATGCTTGTTTCTGGGTTGCCCATGGCCAGTCAGAGGATAGAGAGCTTTGCACATTCGGGAATCTATCCAACCATCATAGACACTTGGGATTTCATAATAACCCTTTACATCTCATAAGCTTTATATTTTCATACACCTTATAAGCTACAGATTATCATGTAATTTCCAACATATTTACTCTTATCAGTATTGTAAATTTAATCTAGAATTCAAGGCTGAATTCTTTTTTTAAAGATTTTACTTATTTATTTATTTGAGAAAGGGAGAGAATGAGAGAGAAGGCATGAGGAGGGGGGAGGGTCAGAGGGAGAAGCAGACTCCCTGCAGGACAGGGAGCCCAATGCGGGATTCAAACCTGGGATCGAGGCTAAATTCTAAGTGATCATTGAATCTTTGGCAACATGCCATGTTCTATCACAGCAGACTGTGTAAGACCGGTTTTCTTTAGAGTCCCAGAGTGAAAACCCAACACAATGGTTTTCACTGATTTATCACGCCCCTCCATGTTAGACTGTTTTAAAATTTGTAATTAAGAAATCTCTTGGCAAGATGAAAAGTCGCCATTTGTCTTAGAGATCAGGATGATATAGGGGTATTTGGCATTTGCTGTTTTTCCTCTGCAGTATGTGAAAGATCTCAATAGTTTTCTCTATATCACAACCACTCTCGCCCAGTGATCCTTCCTGCCCCATCGCTGACACTTGGAATTACTAGCAACGCTGAGCATTCTCAGTTTCTTGGTCCCTTTTCCGGACAAGATTCTAAACACTTACACTCTCCCTGATTTTATCTTCTGAGAGAAACACGTATTTATCCTATATTTCATGTCAGACACTGTGCCAAGTACTTTACTCTGTATCATCTACATCAGGTAATTACTCACAATTCTGTACTATTTCTTACATTCAGAAATACATAGTGAGTACTACCGGTCTTCTCCATCTTTTTGTAATGCAAATTAGTTCACTCACATGAGGAAATGTCATCAGTGAAATGCAGAGATCTTACAAGTTAATAAGTAATTTTTTTCCAGCTCATTCCATTTTGTGTCACCAAGTAACCACACCTGAACACAAACTGCAGAAAGTGTGCACAGTACAGTGAGCAGCAGGAAAACCTAATACTGTACCAACACCCATTTATCCCATGTTCTTGCTTTTAACTCATCCTCACCACAGGCTTTTTACTGGTGGTTATCTGGATTGATACGTTGTGACCTTGTCTCCATGCTCAACTTCTTTATACTGCCTTGGGTCAAGCTACTGTCATTTTTTTTTTTAAGTTTTATTTATGAGGAGTTTTGCCATTTTAAAATTATGTGTTTTTTATGATTTTTGTTGGCATTTTGTTTACCAAATTGTACAGATTTTGAAGTCTGCTCTCAACTCTATTTTTATCTCGCCCATTCTCTTGTTATTTTTTAGAGCATGACTTTTTGGAATAGCAGGAATACATATAGAACATTAGAGCAGAAACACTGGTATCCACTAAGTACCAGGCACAAGGGTAGGTATTATTTTCGAAACTGTATGAAAAAATAGGCTCACCGAGCTCGGATTAGGTAGCTTGACTCTGCTCACTTAGCTGCGGAGTGGGACAGCACCCAGTTCTGTTTCATTCTAAGCTACACGTTCTTTCCATCATCCTGTCCTCCCTTCTTACTTTCCATCCCCTCCTGAACCTCAAGCTAGCAAGAGAACCTGCACGTCCTACGTTTGTGTGTGTGCAGGTGCGCGGGCACGGCAAGGTGGCTGCGCATGGACCCGTATGCACATGCACGTGTTTATTCCAATGCCCCCAAATCCAGGCAATCCGGAGATGTCAGTGCTTAGGTGAATGCACAGACCTCGCTCAATGCCATGTCTTCTGGGAGAGGGAACACCTGGCTGGAGTCACAGTGTTTTGCTTGGCTCTCAGAACAGCCCTGTGAGCAGTTGCAGCAATTACCATGCCCCATCCAGGAGACTCGAGCCTCGGCAGTTTGAATGGACTAATGGAGGACACAATCCAGGCGGGAGTAAAATATCTCCATCATGAACTGAAACGTTTTGCTGCTTGAACTGTTGCCAGTTTTTATAACAATTTCCATCTTAAGCTGGCTCAATACATATTTAATGAATTCTTCTATAAAACCTTTAACAACCCTCAATTCATTTCAAGTGGCAAATGACTCAGCAGTTTGAAATGATGAGCTGGATACTGACTCTATATTCATCACCTAAGAAGAAAAAGTGATTTTTTAAAAAATACTCTTTTCTCCTTGTGCTTGCATCCCGATGATGTGGAAACACTATGTCCGCCGGTCCTCTTTCACTCAAGGATGTGATTTTATAAGTGGCATCCTGTAAATTTTTCATGATGAAGACTTGTGATACAGATTAGTGTTACCTATCATGTAAGATTTATGTTGTTCTATACTGTCAAGCCCTGATCACCTCTTATTATTATTTTGCTCACTTATCCGTTCAGTAAACATTTGTAGGTATCTATTCCCGGAAAAGTCTCTTAAGGTGTTACGGAAAAAACAAAGATAAGCCAGGCAAGGACACTGGCCTCAAGATACTTCGATGCACAGGCAGGACTAGAAGGTATTAAAAGGAGGCATCTGATCAGAGAAATGACTTTTGACTTACGTCTGGTGCCATATGCATCGTGCTATTCCTGATAAACCTTGACACACTTTGACAGCTTGAAATACTAGGATATATCCTGACATTTAACCTTGAGGCTCCTTTCCTATTTCAAATGTCTCATGCCAGCAATCCTAAATGGGTAGTTGGAAAGTGTCCCCTCCCCACCCACCCCCCACATATACATAAACACATACAGGCACAGCTTCAAAGCCCTTAGAAAAACACAGTAACATGCACATCCCAAAGCCCCTTACCACCTGTCCTGCCTCATCTTCTACTACTTTTCTCTTTCCTCCTTTGGAGTGGCCTAGCATATATCTCCCTCAAGTCCCCCCCCTTTTTTTTAAGATTTTATTTGGGACCCCTGGGTGGCTCAGTCAGTTAAGCAGCTGCTCAGGTCATGATCCCAGGGTCCCAGGATCAAGTCCAGCATCAGGCTTCTTGCTCAGTGGGGAGCCTGCTTCTCCCTCTGCCTGCTTCTCCCCGTGCTTATACTCTCTCTCTCTCTGCCAAATAAATAAAATCTTTAAAAAAAATTAAAGATTTTATTTATTTATTTGAGAGAGAGAGACAGACAGAGAGAGAGCCCAAGCAGGGGGAGCAGCAGAGGCAGAGGGAGAAGCAGGTTCTCTGCTGAGCAGGGAGCCCAGTGTAGGACTTGATCCCAAGACCCTGAGATCATGACCTGAACCTAAGGCAGATAATTAACTGCTAGGCACCCAGATGCCCCATCCCTCAAGGCCCTTATGTTTGCTACTCCCTCCATCTGGCATGGTCTCCCTTAAATGGCTTCATGAATCACAACTTTATCAACTTTTTGGTTCAAAAGTTACCTTATCTATAACCACTCCATTTAAAATGGCCCTCCCAATACTCTCTTTTCCCATTCACTGCTTCATCTTTTTCCTACCTAGAACTTATAACATTCCGAGTTATTATAAATTTTGTGTATTATTTCATACTTTGGGCCTTCCCTACACAATTGATACCTAAAATCTATAAAGCAGAATCTGCTGCTGTATTTCCAGTGCACAGAAGTGGTACCTAGCACATAGCAAGCTCTCTCTAAGCACTGGCTATATTATTAGATAAATGAATGAACCAATAAATGAACCCACGTATCCACCTACAGGCCCATGTGTTTTGCTTACTCTTTGAAACCACGCTGTAACCCAAGATTCTCACCACTTATGCAGAAAAGAGGGGATTCTTAGTGTGGGAGTACTATCACCAAACAAAGGGAGCTTGGAATGTCCCCTCTGTTCTCCTTTAGAACACACAGTCCCCTTTGGAGTACATTCTCTGCAAGCTGCCCGAGGTTGGGTTATGTGAATTTTTTCTATGCAATCCAGAACACGTTTTCACTGTGTATTTTATAAACATGGTTTCTGGTTTGCATAGATTTGCATGTTTATCCCAAGGCCCCCAAATTCCAACTGCTTTATGTAAAATAAATGAGATCAAATGGGGCCATTGATGGCAAATATATATTCTAATCAAGACCTCCTGGAGTTGTAGCCTCGTTCCAGGGGCTAGAGGAATTCCTTCGACAGCTTCTCCTCCAAACCCAGGGCACCATTACTCATTGCAGGAAGGGTCTGGGAACGGCCACGCCTTGACTCACAGGTCATCACGAAGCTTTAATAACCACAGTGGCTCCTTCCACTTACTGAAACCACGTTCTCTCTGTTGTATATGTTCCTAAGTTTTATGGATTCCAAAAATAGGTATTTCTGTGACGTAAAGGCAGGTTACGAAAGGGAATGTGAAATACCAAATCCTAGTCTGAAAAGCCATATCCTCTCTTTCTGTACTCTGCTGTTGTTGGTCTTTTAACAGGTGGGGAAAAAGACCCTAAACAGTGGCAAGAAGACCTCAGGATTCTTAAAAGGAGATCTCCTCTGGAGTGGGCTTCTTAATACGTCCCCTTCAAAATGAAATTTTCTTGAAATTATTTTCCCAGCATTCTGGAATTGTACATCTACTAGTCAATGGTTCACCCACCAAAAGGGACTCAGTATGCCCTATGCTATATTCCATCTATGTCGTTGCCTCCTAAGAGAATCCCTGACAAGAAATTGGGTATCCATGTGCTGCTGATGGGTTCCTGCTTTCTGGAGAGGTGATGCTATCGTGATTTTTAAAAATTCTTCCACCTCTACTGAAGTGGCCAGAGGGTCTGGTATTACTGCTCATCTGCTGAATTACTACCTTCTTTCAACAAAAACAAAGTTTGTTTTCTAATGAACTACCACCTCATTTCCTGGAATCAGAACTTCCGAATCACCCCAGTGATGTGCCCCTTTAAAAACTTCAGGAGGTTTGCAAAGTATTTCAGCTTCAAGTCTCCCAGAAATGCCTGGACACAAGCCAGAGATGAAGCAGACGCTTCTGAGCACAGTTGGTTTAACGAAGGAGTGAATGTACAACATTCAAACTAGGACCAACTGCCGTGGGTGTTTATTTGAGACTTCTTTCAGAATCACACCTACAGATCTCGCCTGCCTTATCAGAATGACATAAGTCACAGGCTGTTGCTGCCTTGTTTGTGATTGAAATCAGGTGAGGAGAAGGTCGAAAGGGGGCTTGGTTCCTACCGAGGATTCTGCTCCATGGCCACTGGCCTGCCAGCACATTCTAAAGTTGCCCAGCAAGATGAATTAGCAGCCCCTTGTGCCTGTTCTCCCCTTCTCTTCTGGGAAGGTACAGTTCTGTGTCCTCTGGGTCACTAATGGGAAGAAATGGCCTCTGGTGATACACTAGCATCTTCTAAAGGGTTTCCCTTTCACATCGTGCCCTGTGTCCTTGATTATCCTGCCCCCTCTGCCTGCATCCTGGGAAACATTCATCCCTCAGGGCTCAGCCCAAACCCTCTCTTCTTTATTAAGCCTTCCCTTCTTCCCTTCGAAGGAAAGGTTGGTGTCTCTTTTCCTATACTTCTACTATAATTCATACATACAGACCTCCAAGATAGAAACATAATTCTTTTATTTTCCTTCTTGTATCCATCTCTTTTCCCCATTAGTTAATGGTAAGCTTCTTAAGACAGTTATGCTTTCTAAGATTTGATTTCCTTCCTAGTGTTCACAGCAGTGACAGAGTACACACACTCACAAAAACTTTATTAAATGAATGAATGAATGAATGGTTCTTCAGTTCTCCCGGAACTCGGGAATAATTATTGTTTTGTTAGTGTCTAACCTTAATTTATCCCTCCTGGGCCCAAGAAATGATTGATGTGCATTCCAAATTAGAATGAGTATGGGTACTAACATTTAAGACCATGCCAGAAAGGCAGCTCGGTCAGGGGTAGAGACTCTCTTGGAAGAAGCACGCCTTCTGGTCTCTTCAAAACTAAAAGCCGTATTCCTTGGCTCCAGGAATGAGTAAGACTAAAGTTGTAGATCTCTGTGGATCTTCAGTCCCTAACTAGTCTCACTTCTCCTTATGTCACCTGTAAATGGAGTAACAGAATCAACAGATGGATGAGGTCTATATTTGTAGACTACAATTATAGGGCAAAAAAGAAAAAAAGAGAGAGAGAGAGAGAAAGAAAGAAAACACCCCCCCCCCCACACACACACACACAACCTTGTAAACGGTTCCTAAACTTAGAGAAAAATTCTTTGCCTGCTTATAGATAACACCTTGAGAGAGGACTGAGGTCACTGGCAGTCAGCACTGGAGAGCAGGTGAGCTAATTTTCTCAAGAGGTAAAGTGAGCGATGTTTCATCTGTGGTTCCCTAATATGGCTTAGCAATATTTGAGGGACTGTATTCGGTCAGTGATCAATGGAAGTCAAAAGAGACCATGTTTGTGATAACATGAACAATAATAATCGAAATTACCACTTTCCAACCACATAGGGCTGTTCCAGGAAGTGTGTTGAATATGCAGGTCATACCATGAAGATTCTGCTTACGATGTCATGTTATCATTAAAGATTTTGCCAATAAAGCATGATTATGCTTTAGAATTCATTTCAGAGTGTCTAGAAGTACTCCCTCTGAGTAACTTTAAAAAATTGTAAACTACTATTCTTACTCTCTTGGGCAATATATATTTGCTTAGTCCAATATGGGCTATTTCTATAAGGCAAGATGTGAGTAAATCATTCCTAAATAAAAAAAGCCATTTCAGTTTATAAGCATCACATTCTTTTCTTCTTTCTCTGGCAGATCATATTTATTGATTAGGAACAACTGATGTGTCATAGGGAAGACTTAATAATGCCACAGATGATACTAATGAGGAAGGAGCTCCTACTGTATCTTCAGGCATTACCTTTAAAACAATCCAAAATGACAAGTAAGAGAATTTTCTTTGGTTTTCTTAAAAACTTCTTTCTGATCTCTGGGAACTGAACTGAATGTAGAAGAGCCATTAAAAGCACTGGATTTTCAGCCACTGAAACCACAGCTTTATAAAGACAAGATAGGTGTCTTATAAATCCTTAATTTTTCACTGAACAAGTGCAGTTGAAATTAGTTGACTTCCAAAACTTTACATAGGAATGGAGCCAAGCCACTGAGAAATCCGCCATGTTGAATTAGGCCATGTCCCATCCAAGAGGTTGTGGAAAAGCCAAAACACATTTGGCTGAACAAACACCATCACAAGTTATTATAGTGTACAGATTTCTTTTAGGCTGTATGGCACTTAAAAGGCTAATGTATGACTGGGAGCAATGTAAAAGAAAAGTTCATTATAAGTTGTTAAAAATGGATACAATTCTAAATCAATCCCCATTAGTTAAAGTGTAGATATTGCACATGTCTTGGAGAATTTTATTATAAATTCATTCTAACCTTGTGAGTAATGGTGGTTAGTCCATATCTCCTTCCTTAATAAAAAGGAACAGAAGACTGCATCCAGTACGTTCTTATTAAATGAAATATTTAAAAGAAGTCGTCTTGTTTCTCATGGTCGTGTCCTGATTATGTCAAGTCAAATTAGTTAAGAATATAAATTTCAGTAAACAAAAGTGACAGATAAATGAAACTCATGGGGAGACTCCCATGAAACTGTCTATGGATGCCATACTAGGTGGCAATTTCACACACCACCATCTGGGTATCCAAAAGGAGAAGTCAGTCTCCAAATGGTATGTCAATGCCAACATTGCACTTTTCTCTCTGCCATGTGTTTGATTTTTTTCATGTAAAGGTCTTCCACTTGCTCTATGAAGATACATGGAAGGGTAAGAGAGTTCTGAAATCTTCCATTTGTCTTTTTTTGCATGAATCAGGCTTTTCTAGTCTTACCCTTTTTAAAACTAAAACTGCCTCAAGAAATGCATTAATACTATTTCTAATATCAGAAAATAAATATTCTCAGATTTTTATCTGTGGATTGCCTTTCCTCCACTTAACAACACCTATCAAAACTGTTAGACAACTGTCAACTGTGTAGAAGCCTAACACACAGCTTCTGGGAGCTTTTCCTGTCCTAAATACTATGTTAAATGTGAGAAGTAAAACTATGAACAGTATAGAGGTAACCATGACCTAAATAATTTTCTGTCTAGTGAAAGAGACATACAGCATGATATATATACATACAGCATGATACATATAATATATATATGATAGATATATATAATACAGCTTGATAAATTTCATGTTATGGGAATTCAAAGTGCTACGGGAACACAAAAGGAGGCTCCTAAATTGCTTTAGGGAATCAGTGGAGGTTCCCAGGGAAAGAACTGATAATTAAGAATTGAAGGATAATAAGAAGTCAGCTGGGTATGGGGTTAAGATATGGCTTGTGTCCTTCAGGGAAAGGAGGCCGAGTAAAAGCATGGAGGCAAGAGGCTATGCAATACTAAACAAACAAGCAAATAAAAATACTTTAAAAATGTAACAAAGCAAAATATAACTGTAGCATTGGCAAGAATTGGCCCTGAAGACTGTGAGGAAAGCGTCAAAGTGAGGCGAGGAAAGGCCTTGTAAGCAAGGTCAAGAGTAAATATTTTATCTGAAGCAAAGTGAACCACACTCTACATTTACGTCTTAGGAATACTACTCTGGCTGTGGGGTGAAGAATGGATTTTGGGGGAGCAAATCAGAAGCAGGAAGACAGTTTACAAAGGGTGGATGTAGTCATAGCAGAAGAATAGCTCAAATTTATTGAGAGCTTATTACGTATCAGACACTATTTTAACATGGATGTTAACTCCTTGTATTCAAATCACCACCCCAGAAGTCATATTGCTATTACTCCTATTTTATGGATGAGGTTAAGACACAGAATGACTGAGTAATTTGCCAAAGTTTATGTAGGTAGTAAAGTCTACTTTGGATAAAATAGAGTTTTAACCCAGACAATCTTAGCACAGAGCCCACATCCTAATGGTCACTGCCCTCTAGTACTTGGAACATTTCATGAAAATGAAAATAGAAGACAGATTCCAAGGAGTCAGACACGTTCCAGTTCCAGGTCAGAGCCAAGTTTTTGATGGTCAAGGCTGAACTGAGCATTTAGAATCAAGTAAGCAATTTCTACCAGAAACGCTTCTCATGCTGAGGAGGTCGAGGGAGGGGTACAGGTCAAAAGGAGAGGTCATTACATGGATCAGTAGAGAAGGTCAGAACAGATCAAGCAGAGAGTGGAAATTCAAAACACAGCACAAAACAAAAAGTGGGGTAAAACAGGTAGTCAAGAGATAAAGGAAATGTGCAGGAACCAAGATCTCTCCGGAACCAAAGGAAGAGAGCCAAGACGTGAGAAAACAGATGTGGAGTAACAAATCCTGACAGAGCAGGCTACGTGAGACAGGTTTTTGCCTCAGGCCTGGCGCTTTTTTATAGTTCTTGTGGAGTTCCCAACCTGAGTCTTTGTGACTTCCAGGTCTTGCCCAGCTGTGGTGGAGGGAAGGGAGTAAGTAACCGGGGACACGTGATTGAACTGATGTCTGCCAGCAGATGGGGAGCAGCAATTAGTGGGAGATTCTTCCTGAGAAGGCCATAAAGGACACGTTATAAATAGCTGTTATTAATAGATTAGTGGGTTCTCTAGATTGTAGACATTTAATAAAGATGTGTTATATGAATAACTGAATGAAGAAGTGGAGTCCCTATTTCTTATATTATGAGTGGCTAAAATAAGAGGAGTTCTATATATCTAAATTATCTTCCCTCATATTGAAAGATAATTGGCATCCTTTTCAATAAGGCATTATTAAAGACAAATCCCAGATTCCAGGGCTCTTTATAAATATTATGAAATTTTAGAATAATAGTTTTCTATATTTGGAGTTATTTGAAGGAAAGAGCATGGGTATTAGACCAAGGAAAATCTAACTTCTGGGAGCCTGTTCTAACACTGACCAGCCTCGGTTCCATCATCTGGAAACTGGGATGGAAATACTTCTGTCCCAAGAAATAAATCCTTAAATTTTCAGTCAATCAATTGTTTTTACTTAGGTGTCAAGACAATTAGTTTAGTGGGAAAGTGTAGTCTTTTCATTGAAAGGTGCTCAAACAACTTCATATTCTTATGCAAAAAGAAAGACTTGGACTGTCACCTCACACCATACACAAGAGTTAACTCAACATGATTACAAGCTGAAATGTAGAAACTAAAACAATTTTTAAAAATTTTTATTTATTTGTTTATTTTGGAAAGAGAGAGGGGGCGCTCACAAGCAGGGGGAGGAACAGAGGGAAAAGGACAAGCAGACTCTGAGCTGAGCACAGAGCCTGACGCAGGGCTTGATCTCATGACCGGGAGATGATGACATGAGCTGAAATCAAGGATGGGATGCTTAACCAACTGAGCCATCCAAGAACCCTGAAAATAGTTTTTGTAAGAGACTATAACACAGGTTCAAGACCTGGTCTTAGACAAAGATTCTCTAGATAAGACATCCAACAAAGGAAAAAAATGTGATAAATTGAGTCTCATCAAAATTAAAAACTTTCACATTTTTAAAGACACTGCTAAAAAATTTAAAAGACAAGCAACAGACCGGGGGAAAGATATTTACAAAACACAAACCTGATAAAGTACTAGAGTAGAATTTATAAGAATATTTCCAACTCAATTATTAAAAGATGAGCAACACAATAAAAAATAGGTCATGAATATGAATGATATTGTCGCAAAGACGACACCAATGGACAACAAGTAAATGGAAAGATGCTCAGCATATTATTCATTAGGGAAATGCGAATTAAAACCACAACAAAATATCATATTTCACCCACTGGAGTGGCTAAAATAAATATGACAGACAGCAACAAATGTTGAGAAATGATTAGAGAAATGGGAACCATCATACAATGTTGTTGGGAATGCAATGTGTTGCAGTCATTTTAGAAAAGTTTGGGAAGTGTCTCAAATGGTTAAACATAAAAATTCCATATGACTTAGCAATTCCACTCCTGGGTGTTTGTTAAAAGAACTGAAAACACATGTCCACACAAAGACCAGCATGTGGATGTTCATGGATGCTCATAGCAGCGTCATTAATAGTCCGGGAATGGAGATATCCTAAAGGTTCACCAGCTGGTGAATGGATAGTCAAAATATGGTATGTTCTACAGAGAACATTATTCAGCCATGAAAAGGAAGGAAGTGCGGACACACGCTATGATAAGGATGGACCTCAAACTTTACACCAATTGAAAGAAGCCAGACAAAGGGCACCGTGTACTGTGTGTGTGCTTTATAGAAACTGTTGCCAAAAAGTAAATGGATGTTTGGGGTGAAGGACCAGCCTGACCTAGGCATGTGGGGTGGGTCATATGGGGTAGAGGTCTTTATGATAATCGCCTGTGACCAATAAAGAATAACCAGACCCTAAGAAGGAAGTAAGCCATTGAAGGTGTTATCACTAGAGATGTTTAAAGAACTTAAGTTCCCTGGTTAGCTTTCTAGAAAAGACCAACCCTAAAAGCCCTTGTTGGCAACCATGCTGGGACCCCTCTCCCTCTTGAGAGTTTTTTCTGTATCTTCACTTAATAA
The DNA here is from genome assembly GCA_004024625.1 of Mellivora capensis. Lineage (NCBI taxonomy): Eukaryota > Metazoa > Chordata > Mammalia > Carnivora > Mustelidae > Mellivora > Mellivora capensis. Next base: position 47,829 of record PISX010001681.1, on the reverse strand, counting down.
ACTTCTATTACTTTACACACACACACACACACACACACACACAAGCTAACTGAAAGACACAGAAAGACATGGAAGGTAGAATAGTGGTTGCCAGGGGCTAGGGCATGTGAGTAGATTAGCCTTACCTATAAATGGGCCAAAAGATTTTTATTGTGGGAATGAAAGAGTTCTAAAATAACAATTTATTGTGATAATTGCACTCCCCAGTAAAATTGGTAAAAATGATTGCATTTTCCAAAGGAAATGGGTAAGTTTCATGACATGTAAAAGCTACTATAAGAAGTTGTTTTTAAAATGCCAATTTTAAGAAGTGAGTTCATTGCTCAGGAAATGTCCATTTCTTTACTGTGTCTTTCACCTCTCCGTATTTCCCCAGGAACACCAATTGAGACCACCATGCCTCCTCTTTTTCACTATCACCTCATAGAAGATTTTTTTCCCATTAAAAAACAAAACACAGTAGGGGCACCTGGGTGGCTCAGTGGGTTAAGCCTTTGCCTTTGGCTTGGGTCATGATCTCAGGGTCCTGGGATCGAGCCCCATGTCGGGCTCTCTGCTCAGCGGGGAGGCTGCTTCCCCCCCAGCCCCCACCCTGCTGCCTGCCTCTGCCTACTTGTGATCTCTGGCCATCATATAAATAAGTAAAATCTTAAAAAAAAACAAACAAACAGTAAAAGAACAACCCTCCCCCAATTATCCCTCCCCCGCCAAAATAAAGACAAATCCAAATGATCAGTCAGTTCCTACCCTTAGAAAACAGTTTTCACTGCATAGTCAAGATACAGGGCCCTGCATAAGCAAATCTGGGTAACGACTCGGCTGCATGAACAGCCTGTCTTCCCCCCTTCCCTCTCGGGGCTCACGACAGCACAGATGCTATCCACAGGGCCCAGCTGGTGGAGTCCAATGTCGCTGGCTTTGCTGAGTGCCTGAGAGAGGACGCTGGCCTCAGCATGTTAGCAATCCCTATTTGCTGGCTCTAATAGATACATTTTGCCTCCAGCAAAAAGTCTGCGAATAGTTAATAAGAATAATGAGCAGTAGCAGAGAATTAATGGCCTCTTTATTATGAGAGATGGAGCCCAGTGTTCAGTGTTCTTGAATAGGAAAATTGTTTTATAGGCAAAATTAACTGGAGAGACCTTATTTAGCCAATTTTGAGGTAATGGGTTTTGGCTTCTAAATGTCAGTAAATGCAGAAAAGAAGATTCCAGGTAAGGGTGAGCCACTCACACGGTACTTCCTCAGCTACAAAAAGGAAGGTAAGTCTTGTCTCCTCAGCAGCAGATGGGAGAGTGACTACTTGCATTTTTAGCAAAAGGAAAACAAGGAGAGCAGTCTCTCTTGGCGCACGTGAGCTTTACCTTGATTTACCTTGCAGCTTGCACATGACTTCTTTTCCCAGGGATGCCGAAACCATCAGGACACCCAAGTTGTCATCGTCCATGCTCAGAACATACTCACTTGGGTGAGAGGCCCGTACCTACCTCGCTGTTACCAGGACTCAGGTTTGGCATATGTCCTGAGAATGTTGGGCCAGACACCAGCTGGCCAGGTGGTCCCAGGTGATCGGATCTGGGATTCCTTGTTGATAGTCACTCTGGAGCCCTTGGTTTTGAGGGATGTCGTCAACAGGAATTCAGTGGTCCTGTTGTCAGGTATATTGGGTTACACTTTAGCCTGCTTCCTAATAGCCTTTTGCCAGTCATATATTTATTTTTTTAAAAGATTGATTTCTTTACTTTAGAGAGAGAGAGAGAGAGAATGGGGGAGGGGCAGAGGGAAAGAGAGAGGGAGACAACCCCAAGCAGACCCCCAGCTAAGTGTAGAACCTGACACAGGGCTCAATCCCACAACCCCAAGATCATGACCTGAGCCAAAACCAACAGTCAGATGCTCAACTGAGTGAGCAGTCCAGGCACCCCTACTGAAGCTGTTTTTAAAAAACAAACAAAATGAAACAACAAAACACAATGACAAAACTTAGAGCAAAAGTTGTTGAAAGGCTAGTAGGCAATTTCAGAGTACTAGAGTCACACTGCTTAATGTGATTGGCGTCATTATAAAGAAGCATCAGCAACAGAAAAGCGTCCATGACAGACCATCCTCACTCAAATTTGTCATTATTCAGGCACATTCATGATCATATTACAGGTCAAGTCTTGTTGAAGAACTAGGGCAAGTTTTAACAACTGCGCTCACTTTAAAACCTTTTTTTAAATTTGTATCATCAACTTCCTTTCTTGACCCCTTCCAAAATAGCATGATAATGTGTCGGGCAATGTGCTGAGTTTGGCAGGAAAGAAAAGATGCCCTCACAACCTTCCTGAGGTCTCACAGTGCATCAGGGGTAAACAAGCAGTCCGCTGGGAGCTTCCTGGGAGAATATGCCAGATTCCTTCAGAATAGTTAAGAAGTAAGGACTGTCAGGTGAAGGGAATATCTCAATTCATAAAATGGGTTCACAAAGGCTTAAAGCATGAGACATGCTTAAAAAAAAAAAACAAAGGCATGAAAGAAAGGAATTTTCAGGGACTCTTTCAGGGGAAGAAAGCAACATAAGCAAGCCCAAAGGACCAGAAAGCCAGAGGGGTGTCAAGACCAGTCAGAATTCCAGCTGAAGTGGCATGCAGAACACTGATAGGGAGGTGTAAGACAACCGGGGTGAAGCACTGTAGAGAGCCTGTGGTGGTTGATGGGGGAGTTGATCATAATATTCCTTGTGTTAAAGACTTTAGCCCCCATGAAGAGCTGGGGTGGTTTGGTCCATATGGTGGCTGTGTACAGACTGAATTTGAATAGGAAAGTTGAAAGGCAGAGAGTTCAGTTGGGGAGTTACTGGTTCCACAAGGCTCCTGCTGGTGGCTGAACTGAAGGTATTTTGGAATGAGCCTGGAACTGAGATTAGTTTGGAAGCCACTGTGCTGAGCCAAGGAGAAAAGATAATAATTGGGATTTGACTTATGTTGGTCATGGTAGGAAAAAAAAGAACATGAATGAACAATTTCGGACATAGGATATGCTTCAAACTAATGAAGAATGTCAATGCTTTTCACAAAAACGGATCTGTGGCACAGATTAGGTACCTTTCTTCACTTCGTGTTCATCTGCTTTCTTCATATCCTTGCTGAAATGTCTCTCACCTTCTAGTTTATTCTTTTCTGAAGAAAAACTGATAACAAGCTTCCAGCCTCAAATCCTGTTCTTCTTGCCAAAGACTAGAAAATGCAATACAAAGGAAGATTCTTTGGAACAAGTATTAGACAAACTTGCCTATAACCTGTGAGACAACTTTTGTTAGCATCCTCAGTCCTTTAGCACATGACCTGAGACCCAGTGAAGTTTCAATAAACGTTTTTTGAATGAGTGAATACGTGGATGGATGGATGGATGGATGGATGGATGGATGGAGACATGGTTTCTTTATGCTTCAGTACAAATTAAGGTAAATTAATTCCAGCAGTTCTTTCCTCTTTAAGGACTTCCATAAGGAGTGAAATATCTCCTGTTTCCTCCTTCTCCTCCTCCAGAGACCACCACCGCACCACAACCATCACTATGAACTAATATTTGCTAGGAATTTGCTATGCTTGAGTCAGTGCAATTAGCAGATGAATTCAGCCCAATGAACTATATTGTCCTCTGTTTCCACAGCTATCTTTCACATGGCAGAATTAAAACCCAGCCGGGCAACTTCCCTGGACAATCTTCTCAGGGAAAATTTCAAGAAAGAAGAAAATGAATTGTCTTGAGCTCCCTCTAATGAAGCTTTCTTCCCCCAAGAAAACTTGGCAATTAACCACATTTACCTCACCCTCAAGATGCCTCCCACTGCATCCCTTGAATGGCTTTCCTTTGGGGGATGAGAATAATGGAACCAAGCGGCAAAGAATTCTGGGATACAAACAGCATGTTGGCATCAGGCCCCAGGGTTTTATAGAACCAAGTGGAAGATGCCACAGAGGTGACTGGCTTTGAAGAAAACTCACAGAGATAATCAATTTGATCACACAGGCAGACACTGAAGTATTTGTCAAAATGTCAGGGTTATGGATAGTGCCAATATATTTGCTTTTCCAATGCATTAGTCTTTTTAAAAGCCTGTGTCTAATGTGACACTGGACACAGTTTTATTTTCATCCCCCCCCCCACACACACACTGGTCCGCTACACAGTCTTCAATTAAGAAATACAATATTTTGGTGTTCTTTGTGGGGTGGGTTTTAAGGTTTTTATACACAGAGACTTCCTGCCATATACAGATAGAAGAGAAATTTATTTGTGCATTTTCTGCTTATTTTAGGAAGGTTCGAGAAATATAGTAGTAGGTGACTATCAGACCCATTTCTTCTTTGTGGTCAACCTGAAATCCAGCTGAGAGAGGAGCTTAGTGAGACTAGAAGACAGCACAGGGCAGAGCCCTGTATCACCTCCCTAAGGAAAGCCAAGTGACATCCCACCCTCCACTTGATGTTAACCTAGGCAGCTGGCTCCTTATCCCCTTGCTAGTCATAGAAAATTCGTGAAGTCCAGATTAGCCCTGGCTCCTGGGAGATGTCTGGTTTCTCCACAGAGGACCTTGACCCTTTGTTACCATGGGTGATTTATTTCATACCCAAAGACTTGCATGGTTGATCACTTTAACTGAAAGGCTATGTAGCTTAAAATGGAAAGGGTAAAAATCATCAGTTGCTATTGAAATGACACAGTATGCATATACGACCGTAGCAATGAAATGATATTTTTAACATATAAGAAATAGTAAAGGGGAATAATTGCTCCTCAAGTGAATTGTTGAAATAGAGAAAATATTTTTTTTAAATATCATGTAGGAGAATTCTTAAAATGGAAGCTGATCAGCTGTAAAAATTGCTTTGTGAAAGACTTTCATATATGCTAGGCCATTAATTATTTTGCTTTCTATAGATTTTTGAAAAAGATCTCTTGTTTTCCTCTGGGGAAGAGCAGTGCTAAATAGCTAATGCTATGTATAGTCTTTCTGCTCTTTCAGAGTTTTTTCTTTTGGGGGTGTTTGTTTTGTTTTGCTTTGTTTTGTTTTTGTTCTCTTAGGCAAGAAAGAAGAGTTCTCTTCCATTTTCCTTCTTCTCTACCCACCTATAGCCGGATCTGCCTATTTGTCCTTAGAATGTCTGCCCTGTGGAAGAATTTAAGGTCTTCCCAGCTAACAACATAAAAATATCTGTTATGTCATTTTAATTCTTCCTGAATGGTATGGATTTGTACTGATAACCTAGGTCCTTATCAACTGAAATCTTGCCAAATATTTAAAATTCTGAGTGGCTCAGTTGATCAAGTGTCTGACTCTTGGTTTTGGCTCAGGTCATGATCTCAGGGTGGTTGGGATCAAGTCCGATGTCAGGCTCTATGTTGAGCATGGAACCTGCCTCAGATTCTCCCTCTCTCCCTCCCTTTCCCCTCTGCTCCTCCTCTCACTCACCAATGCGTGCAGTGTGTGTGTGCTCTCCCTCTAAAATATAAATAAATTAGGGGCGCCTGGGTGGCTCAGTGGGTTAAAGCCTCTGCCTTCATCTCTGGTCATGATCCCAGGGTCTGGGATTGAGCCCTGCATCGGGCTCTCTGCTCAGCAGGGAGCCTGCTTCCTCCTCTCTCTCTGCCTGCCTCTTCGCCTACTTGTGATCTCTGTCTGTCAAATAAATAAATAAATAAAATCTTTAAAAAATAATACAGTTCTGGGGTACCTGGGTGGCTCAGTCAGTTAAGCATCTGTCTTCGACTCAGGTTGTGATCCTGGGGTCCTGGGACTGAACACTGCATCGGGCTCCCTGCTCAGGGGAGAGCCTGCTTCTCCCTCTCCCTCTGCCTACAGCTCCCCCTGCTTGTCCTCTCTCTCTCAAGTAAATAAACCTTTAAAATAATAAAATAAAATAAGATAAAAATAATACAAAATAAAATTAAAAATAAAACATAAGTTAATATAAAAATAAAAAATAAAATAAAATAAAATTCTGAGTCTTATTTTTTCATATGCAGATAATTATAACAATTACAACAGATATTTAATAAGTGCTGGGTGCCATTTTAAATGCTCCCTGTGCATCAACCCATATCATCCACTCATATCTTGGATGTAGGCATCGTCACTCTATTTGACAGATGAGGACAAAGTTTCAACCCAAAATGGGGATGAAGTGAGGTATACAGACAAAACTATCAGAACTGATCTTGGAAATGGTGCCCAATACATGGTTTCCCTTTGTCCTTCCTCCCTCCTTCCGTTCTTCCTGAATGTCCATGTCCTTGCAAGTACTTCTCCACAAGCCGCAAACTAGCACAGATATGAAGAAATGAGCCCAGTGCACTGCTTTCAGAATTTTGTCCCTTTTGATAAATACACAGAAGATGGAGTTAGAGTTGAGGACTGGACATTTTCCAACTGCGTGGCAACTATTTATTTCTTGCTCTGAGTCTAGCCCAGTGTCCCATCTGCGTTGGAAACTGTAGTATGTATACTTGTCGTAGCACATATGTTCCGATTTAACAGCATCGGTCTGGGGTCAAGAAGCCGGTGGTTGGCCTGGCTCTACAGCTTGGATGTCGGCAAACAGAGCTCTGCTTATTCCTTGGGTCCACGGCAATCATTTGGCCTCAGTTTACCCATCTACACAAGGGGCTTTGTAGTCACCGCTTTCATCTGACTCGCCATAAAGACGAAATTGTTCAATGGATGTAAAAGTAAATTGTAAGTAGAAACACTTTTTAAGCCGAAAGCAACTGACCTCACGTTTCTGAAGAAGGGACGAGCTCTCCAAAGGCACAGCAGCTTCCATCTCTGCTGGGGAAGAAAAAACACAGTGATAAAACTCTTTCCCCATTAGCAACTTCATTCTGAGCACCGACCGGACAGCTGGAATGACCAAGGTGATTGCCATGGCCGGCCAACACCTCAGGGGGTCATGGATGCATCCGCTCAGTGTGCAGTCTACCCTGAACACCCTGGATAAACCGTGTTGGAGAGCCATTGGCTCTTATTGGATTGAGCCCAAAAGATAGAAGGTGAAACGAATCTATGTTCAGAGCACCTATAAAAAGCACGAGATGTACCATTTTCATCCCCGTGAGTGGAGAAACAGGAGACTTCCTGGGAGATGAGACTTGCAGTCTTTAGTTTTGTTAAAAGGTAGACAGCGGGGTAGAGACAGTTCTACCAAGTCCAGCTGAAACCACAGGAACTCTCTGGGTCTGGCTCCCTCTCTCTCTCCCTCTCTCTCCTTCTCTGTCTGTAGACAGAGATTTGTAATAATTGCTTTCATCTGACTTATCATAAGAATGGAATGATACCATGCATGTGAAGGTAACTTGTAACTAGAAGCACTCGCAGTTCCTGGTTCTTCTCTAGACAGACAGTGGGTGGGAGAGAAGGAGGGGGAACAGCGAGGCAGGGAGAGAGAGAGAGAGAGCGCGTCTAAAGTACTACTGAAGTACAAGCTGGGGAGCCAAGATCAACGTTCTTACCAGACTTGGCACAGAATATTCAGCCAACTGGGGAAGGATACAGGTGAGATTGCCGTCTCGAGTGTTCCCAGCAGAAATAAGGAAACAGCAATTAGTTCCTCCAGAAGAGGAAGTGCTGGGATTCATACACCTGATGTTGACCATTCCTTTGTCCCTCCCTCCCTTCTTCTGATAGTCACTGAGCAAAATGCCAATGCATCCGAGGCTCACCAGTCGCAGGTAGTTCCAAATGTAGTCTCCGGCAGATGTGATAAACCCGGCTTGGCTGTGCTGGCCCTGTTGCTCTAGATAGCAGGCAAATGGGACAGCGTGACTCTGCTCTGCATCCTGGACTCGCCTGAGGCCTGGGCCTGAGTCTGAATACCGGCTTTTGGGGTGGCTTTACTTGCAGACGGGGACCAGTGAACAGAGCAAAGCACCCCCAGAATTCTCCTGTTTGGTGTTCTTCCTTAAGTGGCCCCTTGTCTAGGAACTGTTCCTAAGTGACTTGTCCCTGTTTTAGCCTTAAGGTATTTATGCACATTAGGGAGGGATCGAGAGAGGCCATTGCAGGTGTTGGTAGAATTTTTTAAGGCAATCTTTATCACTTGGCCATTGTTCTGGCTGTTGTTATAAGTGCCATAAAAGAAACATCTACCACATGCCCGGAGTTCATGGATTGAATTCTAAACAGTTTGTTTCCAATGCTCACACAGCACTGTCACTTTCTCTCTAGGTGTCACTCTATTTTTCTGGGACCTCTTGGCTGTCAACCTTCCTGTCTATCTACTATTGATTCTCTGTGCTGCTTGGAGTCACCCCTGGTCCTTCCACCTACTCCTTCACCTGTTCCCCTGGGATCTCGCTGGCTATTAATAATCTTCCAGGAATAGCCCTTCCCGCTTGGTCTTGCCCTCCAGATGTCCTTGCCCAAATGTAGTCCTTCTGGATCACATTCCGACCCACCCTATCCCCTTCGATTGGACTGGGTAATGTAACAAGGAATCTGAGCAAAGTTTATCATCAAATAACACAATTACTATGCATCCATCACACCCAAAGTACTCTGTCAGCTAGCATGGGATTCCTGAAAGTCATAAAATTAGATCAATGGCATTTAAAAGAGTGGCCCAAATTTATCTGACAAGTAAATGTCACATCCACAATTTCTTTCATTAAATTTTGCCTTTATAACACATATAGCATGGTATCCCTTCCCCCAATTTACCATCTAGATTTTGAGACAAGGCATGCAAAAACCCGAAAAAATCCAATACTAAACAACAACAAAGACCACACTGAGGAAATGTCCCAAGGGAGGGTGTGATTAATTGCTGAATGGGAGACTCAGTGAAGTCTGGGAGTTCAGAAGTGGGGAGGTCGCCGCCGTTAGAAGCCTTCATGGCAGGGAGGCAGGGGGAGCAGCCTTTCTAGCAGAACTGCACTAAGAGTCAAGGGTGGTAATATATCACAAAGAGAACAAAACCCTGACAGAGGGGGATGGCTCAGCCAAAGCCATCCCGGTACCATTTCTGCGGCGGAAATTTAAGATATTATTTAAGACTGAAGTTAAATCCAATTGACTTGCATCTCTGCTGTTTCCACAAAAAGTAAAAAAAAAATTAAAAAGCAAAACAAACAGACAAAAGCTCAGAAAATCCTTTATGACTCCAGGAACTCAAATCTCATCTTAAATTCTTGCAATCAGGGCATAGAAATCATTTGTTTTGCAAATGACCTTTGGAATGACTTAATTTGGGGTTGTGTTTTGCTAAATAACACTTCACAGATGAAAAGCAGCAAAGTGTGACTCCTAGAAACAAGGACCTCCTGCTCGCAAACACCACTGAACTGCAACAAGACGGTTGTTTGTCTACTCAATGCTTCCTTCTTTTCTGGAACCCCATCACCCCGACCCTACTGACTGGAAGCCTCTGAAGCCCAACTCAGCCTTTGATCCATTCTGACTCATCATTAACTCAAATGACTTGATCTCTTGCAGCTCGTAAATATTCTGAGACAGAGATTTCCAAAAGAGCTGCTTACCTAACAAGAACTTGGAACAGCCTTTCCTGAAAGATCCTTGTGCCCTTGGCGTTCTCTGAGACCCCTCATCTTGGCTTCTTGGATAAGACCTTGTTAAGATGATCTCCAGCCTTTCCCTCCTCTACTGGTGATTAAAAAAAAAAAAATAGCAGCAGGTGCCAGCTGGAGGTGGAGATAACTTTTAGTAATTGAGCACGATTAATTTCTGCTCTCCCAATCTTAAAGGCAGAATTTTGTGTTGCTGATGGATCTGGGAGACACGCTACCTACCAGCCCACAGTTTAGAAGCAATTGGTTTTAACAATATAGGCAGTACACAGTGTAATGCAAATAAGACTAAGCAAGGCTGTGATAAATGTATCTTATCCAGGATAGTGCCAGCGACATGATCTGAACTCACAAATCCCACACTTGGTAGCAACATAAATCCTTCGGGGCACCTTATCAGCAGCAAAGGGCAGGGGGAACCTGGGAAGGAGGAGTTTGTCTCTAAATCACGGCAGAGGTAAATAAATATCTTCAGAATCGAGATGATCACCCTTTCAGAAGGTGGCCCGTAGGGACAGATTTATTCACCTTGCATTGAAAGTAGAAGTAGAAGAAACCCTAATCTGCAACCATTTTCCACAAAGGCAGGCCAAGGGTAGGGTAATACTATGCCTTGGGTTTCTGAGAAAGCTCCATTTTCTTTTCTTTTATTCTTTCATATTAAGTTCAAACAGTATAATTGTATCTTAAAGTATCATAAATATTACAGATTTTCATAAAAAGAAAGTCATAAATCAGTGGGAAACAAGCCTTCATCAAATCACCTGCCCCAATTTTTTTGTGTAGGAAACGGATGGTCACCGGAAGCTTGAAGGCTCATGCTGGACAAGGTCTGCCTGTGTGTGAAAATGAAGAGGTCCTCCTGTGGCTTTTCTGCTTTCTGGCAAGAAACAAAAGAGATGAAAGAAAAAGGTCATGGAATTGTTATGTTTACTCAGTTCAGCTCCTCTTGTTCTTGCCATAGTACTCATCGCCAAAATGATTATCCTAACGCTGCTTTCATTTTATATTCTATTTCACAATTTATGAACTGTTTTTGTGTTTATCAGTATGGCACACATAACGAGAGGTTGGTAATTATTATCCCCATTTCACAGGTAAAGAGATTATGTCAGAGAATAAGAGAATTGTGCAAGGTTACAGGGTGAGTAAATAACTGAACTGAGCTAGTTGATAGATCATACGTCTTCCCAAGGGATGCTCGGCTGCGTGCCCTCACCCACATTATTAGAGGTGCCTTGGCCTCTCGCTGGCACCCAGTGACCACTGGAGAAATAGTGGGGTAACAGGGAGAAAAGCATATCTCCTGTGCAAACTTTCAAAGGCCCAAGAACCAATTTGGTTTGAATAGTAAGAATAGGTCCTAGACTGATTTTTAGAAATAAAGAGATATCAAATGTAGCCAAAGGGAAATCACACTTACCTAGATGAGGACACTGTGTACTTTTTGGATGCACTTCTCACAGTTCAAAATTTAGATTTAATTGTGTGTGATCACTTAATTAAGTCTGTCTCTCACTAGGCTGAAACTTCCATTAAAGCCATGATTTTATTTGTTCTTCTGGTCACCATTTCATCCCACGTCTAGCAGTGTCTGGCACTCAATAAGTATTAATTGAATGGTTGAATGAATGGGTTAATTAGAGGACCAAGACCCTAAAGAAAGATAAAAAAAAAACAAAACACCTCATGACTTTCAATGTGAAATAAGGAATCTCATATTAAACATGGATGGGGCTGTCCGAGCCGTACGACCCACTTTTTTGATTCTTTGTTTTGGGATAGAATTGTATCAGTGTAGACTTAATTTCAGCTACTGGTAACTTATCATGGGAGATCCAGAAGGTCAAGTCCAATGAGGGTAAAAGAGAAGGAAAGAATGAGAGTCAAGAGTTTTCTGATTTAACAAAAATATAAAATTATTAAAATAGCAGGGTAACCACAATTAAGGAGAATGTTGCTTCTCAAAATAGCCATTATAATTTTAATGGCTTCTAAAAGAGATAACTCTAATTCCAACCCGACCATGGCATGCACAGTGTCTGATACTCGTTGGGGGTTTCCTTTGCTTTCCGACTGAATCCACCTAAAGATAAACATCCAGGTTTGTTGGAAGAATCTGTAGTCTCTAGAATCTATAGAGATAGGTAAAACTGAGCAATAGAGGGAGGGCTAAGCCTCATTTCTGGCCTTATCACTTATAGTAAATATAACTAGATGGAGCGAGGTGGCTTTGGTTCTAAGGTTAACTTCTGTCTCGTTGTCTTCCTTGTTTCTACCATCTTAACTGAAGTCTCAGAACAGTCACTGGGAATTCAGGTTGACATCTCAAAATAGTACATGGTCTATAATGAGGATACTAATTGTCATGAACCCAGCACCCACTGATTTCCTGTAAAATTAGAAAATTCCTGGAAGTCCTCAGATTTGTTGCTATTGAACACCAAATTTCCAATTTACTGCTCTTAAATCAGGTACAATTTTTGCTTCAGTAAGAAACAAATTATTCATACCTAGGTTTACAATTTTGGTTTTAACTGCCCAACAGGGGTTGGGATGCGAGATTGATTTTCTCATCTTCTGTTAACTGGTAATGAAAGAATTGTCTCATTAGTATTTGTCTCCAGGTTTCTGGGTCTGTTAATATTAATAAGGAAAAGTAGTAGCATATTAGTTAAACATTCAACTAGATCTTAAAAACCAGGTCTTCTTCATTCTCAAAGGTCTATTTTCCTTACTGTGGCTTTTCTCCATACTCTAGCCTCACTTCTCCCATCATATGGCTCATTGTCTCAAGACCTCAAAATGCTCAGTATAGGCTGACTCCACAGTAAGTTCTCCAAAGAAATTTGTTGACTAATTCAATTGAGAGTTAGACTCTCAAAAGCCATTCAGAGTTATACTCCCCCTGAGGAGATTTGCTGACATGAAAAAGTGTGCCATGAATTAAGACACTAGACACAATTTCACTCCAGAATTTAACAGAGCTAAAAAGAAAAAAAAAAAAAAAGATACCCTTACTAGATTATTCCTAATACCACATTCATATCAAGAATGCCCAATTCTCGGGGTGCCTGGGTGGCTCCGTGGGTTAAAACCTCTGCCTTTGGCTCAGGTCATGATCCCAGGGTCCTGGGATTGAGCCCCACATCGGGCTCTCTGCTTGGCAGGGAGCCTGCTTCTCCCTCTCTCTCTGCCTGCCTCTCTGCCTACTTGTGATCTCTGTCTGTCAAATAAATAAATAAAATCTTTAAAAAAAAAAAAAGAATGCCAATTCTCTTTATTCAGTCTTCTTCAAAGACAAGTTCTAACACTTCATCAATGTTTATAAAACATTTTAAGATCTCTCTGAAATATTAAATGGGACAAAATGTTAGTTATCATTCTAGCCCAGCTGGGAGTCAAGTTCATCAAATATCACTGGGAAGAATTCTCTGGCTAATTGGACTTTGCTTATTTTCAGACATCTGCCAGAATTTTTTCACACCTATAGCTCCTTAACTACATTGTAATTTGGGGGATTTGGCTTTCTCTTTCTTTCTAAAAGTGCTTAGAAAACATCCTTGTATCAGCCCTTCATTCTTAAAGCACCCCCTCCATGAAATATGATAGGTAAGGAGTTATGAATTTGAGTCCTGTAAGAAGTTTTTCTTCTTCATGTAATCGGTCTTGATAGAGCTGGAACTAGAACCCAGATCTGCTGTCTAATAAGTGATAGGAGGACATTTCTTTATTGGTGTCATTTTTCCCATGTATAGGCAGAACAGTGAAGGTATCTGTGAGATTTCATGGTGCAAAATGAACTCAGCCTGTTAATCAAAACAAGAATAAAAAAAAAAACCCTCTTATTTTGCATATTCAAGGCTGTGGCTGATCTCTAGCCCTATGGATAGTAAAGCAAATTTTCTGATATCACTTGTTGGTCACCCCTTGCCTCATTAAATGACTGTAGATCAATGAGCGTGCAGAATCAGGAGACAGTTCCATCCTAGGGAAGGCAAATTGCAGTCCAACTTCAAAGCAACACACCTGACCCCATACAAAAGTGCCCCGGTTTATTACTTTGCACAACTGTGTGCTTCAATTTATTACACTGATGACTTACCTTGTACTACTCTGTGTTCAATTATGTATTTTCTGCTCTCATTACAGACCTTCAAACGACCGCAAAAGTATATTCATTTAATGCTTTTTCTGTTCTTTTAAAATTTTTATCACTCGGAAAGGAGGAAGAAAATGGTTTGAACATTAGCACTGAGTATAAACTCAGATGATTTTATGTGCTTAAATTACTCTGATAATTGGAGCAAAGAAACTCTTTCACCAGAAATCACTGAACAGTAGCTAGAAAAATATATTTGGGGTCCTAACTATTCAGATATTTTGCATGTACTAACATACCCAATATGTAGCTTCACACAAAAAAGCAGTATAATGTGAAAATGGTGGGGGAGGGCAAAAGAGCAGGTGGACCAGGGTGGGATTTTGGAAAAGATGGGGACAAGAATTTGAAAGACTTATGGTTTACTTGAGTCTTTCACTTATTAAGTTCATGATTTGGTGAAATCTTATTTATGAGAAAAGGTTATTTATGTAGTTGTTCCCCAGTCTTAAATGATATGGCTATTTTTTATATTAAAAGCTAGTACTAATCCAAAAAAAAAAACTAATAAGATATATATGATGAAAGATGCTCTCTCTTCCTCCACAGAGAAAGAAGGACAATGAGGATGTTCTAGACATTGCCTTATATTAAAATAGGTTCCGTCAGTGAGTTATGACTTAAAGAACAAAGGATATGGTACTTGTACCATTATTACAACTCTCTTTTCTGATGTTTGAAATTTATGTATTAGGGACAACAATGAACTAAGGCTTAAATGCTAATAATTCTGAGAGACATAACCCTGTTAATTACATGTATCCTGAGAGATAAATAAATGATTTCAATATCTATCCTAAAAAATAATAAAAAGGAGAGAACAAGGGGGCAATGGGTTGTTGGGTAAGAGACAGTATAAATGTCCTACAGGGAAAAAAGAATGTGATGTTTACCAAATGGGAGGCTAGAGACTCAAAGAAGAAAAAGTTCTTCACAGTTAGAATTTGAACCAAGCCAGATAGTGAGTAGAAGAATCAAAGGACCTTATCTTGTTTTTATTGTCAAAAAATGTGATAGACCCATTTAACGTTCAGATTCCTAGCTTAGCTTTCAAGTACCTAAGCACCAATGGTGTGAAGAACAAGTTAATTTGGAATAGTTAAATCTCGCAGTTGCTGGAAAAGTGTCAGGTGAGAAGATAAAAAAGAATCAAATACCATGTAACAGTACAACTTGTCCCTAGTTGATCAAAAACCCTGTCTAGTTAGCTATGTTCCTTTCCTTTTCCTGTAAACGAGCAAGTGGAGAGCATCTGTGAATTTTGGGTTCTCTGTAATCTAGGATTGGGAGCCACTGACTGAATCTGTAGGAAGACTAAACATTATAGTCGGTTCCTCCTTCCTGAAACTCTGCTATTCCTCTGCCTACGATCACTGTCTGCTGTTCCCAAGGCCGGACAACCCCTGCCCTCAGACATCCGTTCTTGGGCTACTCACTGGTAGCTCTAGTCTCTCCATACTTCAAGTATAACCATTTGTCTTTTGGAATATTGTTACATGTTCTCCCAAAACCTGATAATAAAATAATTTTTATCCTTATTAATCCAAAAACCATGCCATTTAGCATTTTTGAGTTGGAAATAAATGGTATTGTCACAATGAGAACATCACAATATTATGATGCACCACCAGATACATCCATTCAAACAACAGGTGGAATATAAGAAATATTACTTGTTCAGCTTACACAATGGCAGGCAATATATTGGTTCTCCTGACTCCTTCTTTTTTACCAATGTGACTCAGTTTAGAAGTAATAGATCTCATGGATGTTATGGTGTCTTACTATATCCTGGAATTCATTTGCTGCCATTCTCTCCCTTCACTACATTTACCCAGTAAACATTATGAATTCCTAAAACACTGCTAGATGCTGTGCTAAGTGCTAGGAATATGGAGATTAAAAGGGAGCATCTCTGCTCATGTCTTCTGTAAGTGTCGGGCTTCTGAAGATTATAATCACCCCCTAACCCTCCCTTGCTCTTCTCTTCCTACAACACTGTGAGGATCCAGGTTTGCGTTTCTGGATTCTTAAAAGTTTTCCAAGGTCACTGAAACATACACAACATCCCAATTGCCCAGGGCATTCCCATGAAGCTATTTTGCATTTCTTCTGGCACCAAACTCAATTTCTAGTTCACCCTGAGTTTAAGTAACTACTTTTGATTTAAATAATTCTTATTCTGATCCCCCCCTTTTTTTTTTCAGCATCACAAAGCTAAGCGTTAGCATCACCAGCTGTGTTTCTTCTTTGCCACCTTCTTGAGGTGAAGCCCTTTCACTGGCGTGCAAATAAGGAAACCTCTTTGAAAGGCAAAGGCGCAATCTGGTGCTGCCTTCCCTGAGAAGCTCTCCTCATTATAAAGGCATCCGATAACCTATTTTGAAATATAAAACAGGCTTTTCAGGCTGCAGTTGAAAAACATGGTATTTTAAGGTTTGTCTTGAACACTTCCTTTCAAGGCTGCTTAATGAATTCCCGAGTTTAGAAGGAGTCAGGGAAGAAAAGCATCCTCTTCACTTTTCCTTTGTTCCCTTAAGAAATTAATGCACATTATGATTTATGGCGGCCCCTCCAAAGCATGAGGTACCTGGGATTCCATTCGCTAGGCACATCTTGCCATGATTCATTCCTGTAGCTATCTTCAGGGATAGAGTGTGTACCAGACATTCCTCTACAAGGAACGAATGGCACAGTCAAATTAGGACACTTTAAGGAGAGTGTATTTATAAAAAGACTAACTAAAAAGGAGCAGATGGGTGTTAGAGAACCACAAGTGATGGTATGGGAACTCTGGGCTAGCAGAAGCAGCTGGGGCTCACCATGGGCGTCAAGGGACCTGAGGAGGAAATGGATTACCAGAACCAGGAAGAAGAAAGAGTCCTGTGAGCAAACTGCCTAGAAGCATGGAATGATCTTGTCTGGAGGGTCATAGCTAGTGTGAAGCAACTTTAAAGGAAGGAGCCCCTCTCTCTTCTTCTATCTCTAGCTGGGGTTCCCCTTTGACTAAACTCACCTGGAAGCCATAAGATGCAAGAGTCCATCACAGATCTCCTTGTAGGTCAGGCTCCTAGGGCAGAGAATGGGATGGAGATTAGGTAGAGAGAGACCCAGAGAGGCAACTGGAAAAATCTGGCAAAAAGCAGGGAGCAAGCCAGATTATGTCATTGACATGCTCAAAACTCTGCCATGACTTTCCACATCCTTCACAAACTTCTCAAAGATCCTCACCACAGCCTTTAAGGCTCTGATGCCATCTTCCACTCTCCCCTTGCTTCCTCTGCCCCAGTCACTCTGTCTTTTTTGCTTTCCTTCAGTACCCCAATTGCACTGCCACCTCGGTTCTTTGCACTTGCTATTATCTGTTGAGAAAACTCTTCTCCAAGACATTCTCCTAATTTGCACTCTTGTTTCCTTAATATCTAATGGTGGGAAAATTGCCTATCAGAGAACTCTTCCTTAGCAACCCTTTCTGACTATATACCTTCCCACAGTCAAGCTTGTCCTCTTATCCTGCTTAATTGTTCTTGACACTCCATATCATCTGTCTATTTATTTGTTTATTGTCTTCTTCCACTAGAGGAGAAGTTCCCTGAAAACAGAGATTTTGGGGGGTGGGGGGCGGGCAATTACTGTAATTATGGAGCTTAACAGAGTCCCTGGCATAAGTATATGTTCAATAAATATCCCTTGGACAAATGAAAAATAGATGAAGATTTTAGGTAGAGAGGATAAGAGTTGGGCTTTAATCAATGGGTAATAGGAGAATTTAAGTATCATTACTCTAGCTAAAAAACAAAACAAAACAGAAAACCTGAATAATATGTGTAGTATAAATTGTAGACACAACACAAAATGAATGACTAAGATTTTGTGTTTGGTTCATTTAGGCCCAAAGAGGTTAAGTGAATTAAATCAAAAGCACACACCAAACCAATGATGAATATAGTATTAAGATACAAGGGAAAAGGACCATGTCAAGAAAACAGCTAATGTTTGAAATGAGAGAAAGATTTGCTTTAGAAAAAATTCACATGGACGTTGATCCTACTGGAATGATGGGCAGATTTGTATTGTCTCATGAACCCCGTCATCCAAGAAGATTCTTTTCCTTTTATCCAACCAACCAAAAGGTGGCAGACTATCACACAACATTCTACCTGCCCTAACACTGAGAATAAAGCGGTATTAACTTTGTATTGTTCACATTTTCTTTGACAGCCTAAGATATTTTATATATTCAATGAAAAGTGTGAAACTAAGGCTATAATTTAGCTTACGACAGGATAGATAAAAATCACTTTTGTATTTTTGTATAATTATTATCATCCTGAGCTCTTGGTTGCCCATTTCCTAGCTCTCAGTCTTAAAGGAATCATAATCTGAATGGAACAAATGCAACAACAACAAAAAAAACCAAACAAACAAAAAACGGAACAAAAAAAAATTGACCAGAGAGAACCCTGGGTCCCCCCGAAGCATCGTTAAGTATGGTTTTAACCATTTCTATGGATGAAAACTCTGAAGCCCAGTATAGTTACATAACTTGGCCACAATTACTTAATACTTCCTGTGCTTGATAGGACCAGAAGAGCTTTGACTCATATCTGTCTCTCTCCAGAAGAGTCCTGACCGTTTCCTGAGACCAGGCAGCATTTTCATTTCCAGACTTAGGGAACTTAAAGTACATTTTATTGCTAGGGTTTAAGCCAAGTTCAAGTCCAAGCACTACCAGCTCAAGGATCTAAAGCAATTTGAAAGAATCAGAGTTAACTCAATCGAATTTAGAACCAATTTGTTTCCATTCTCTTGAGGAAGAAAGTTGTCAGCTATAACCATTGTGACCATCAGTTATCACTTCCAAAGGGCCAAAGCTTGCCCTGTCTTCAGTGAATTCTTGAATCCTGAGATTTTTATTTTGAGTCTCAAATGGGAGCTCAAGGTTTTGCTCTGAAAACACATAGGCAGGAATTTTCTCTTTATATTGAAAACTTAGGTTGACATTTCTAAAGTGACATTATAGAAAGGGGATATTAATTACTCAACATCTCATTCTATTAAATGTAATAATTGTTCAAAAGGATTTTTGACCATTTGTGCCAAATCAACTTTACCTTGTAAGTTTCACATTTCCTTCACCAGCACGAAAAACATGATTTACCTTTATCAAAAGAAGCCAATATGTTTGTTTTTCAGGAACATACTAAGTTTAATAAGTATTTATTAGTGCCAAATACTCTATGCTCACTGGAGTACAGCAGGGAAAAGATGATATAATCTGTGACATTTGGGGAATTTTAATTTCATTTTGGAGCCAGGAAATACACACACATAATGATAAATTTCTATTAAAAAAAAATATCTGTTTGAATACCCAAATACTTCATTGCAAATTAAGCTCTTTAAGAGTACAGAAGGAGATGTGTGGGCAAAAGATAGCTGGGAACACCTGATGGAATTTGGCTAGATGATAAAAGAGAGGTAGAGTTTGGTTTCGGGCTCAGCAATGTCTTGGAGGCATCCCCAGCTCTTGGTTCTTACTGTATGGCTTTCTTATGGGCTTTTCTTATCTGTCACCTACACCCTTGTTACTCCAAACTTGAGCACTTGTTAGAAATGCAAAATCCTGGGTCCTACCTAGAACTCCTAAATCAGAAGCGCATTTTAACAGTATCCTCGGGTAACCCAAATGCACATTAAAGTTTGAGGAGCTCTGATATTGACTATACAATAACCTCTCCAAGATCTACCTATGTCCCAGCTTGTCCACTTGCCACAAAGTCAGTAGAACAATCTTTCGGAAATCCATGTCTGGTCTAATCATTCCCCAATTTTAAGCTCTGCAAAAGCCCTCTTGTTTGCAGTGTTACGTCCAGATTCCTAGCATGGATATCCCCTTATGATCACCCCACGTTTCTAAGTTCACTCATCTCTCCTGTGACCCACCACCATCTGCCATTCCTCCTCCCAGACCCTTGGCAAGTCCTCAGACACATTTACATATTCACAGTCTTGTTCTTAGTCATATCCTTTCATCCAATTGAAAAAAACTTCTTTCTCTTTTCAGAATTCCAGATTCCTATTGATCTTCCAAGGTCCTAGTCCAATACCAGTCTCTCTCTCTCTGAAAAGTTCTGAGGTTTCTTCACTCTGAATTGATAGTCCCCACTTCCATGGTCCCAAGACCCTTTGTTCATAACTCACTTGTTCCATTTACCTCAAGGCTTTGTCCCTGGGGGGATACAGACTTAAACACGATGGATGGTTTTAGCTTACGCAGCTGGACAGATAGCAGATGTCATGATGTATTTGATTGTTAGTTGCATTCTAGCATGACAGCTGGGTCTGCACCAGCAAAACAGGTGTGAATTTTAAAGCAATTCCTTAATATTATTTAATCCTTTCTCCCCCCAGCATGATGCAATGGGAGTCCTAAGACTTCCTATCTTTGTCACTTCCTAGTTGCATGATCTTGGATAATTAAACTCTATGAGCAAGTTTCCTCATTTAAAAACTATGAATAATAATCAGAGCTGCTTCCTAAGATAATTGTGGGAATTATAAGAGATAACTGATGTGAAAGCATTTATCTAACTAGAAAGTACTGCATACATAATACTTAATATTTTATGTGTGTTTATTCCCCTGACTCACCTTGAGTGCTTATTTTTTTTCTGAAAATTGTGCTAAACTTAAGAGTCATTGAGGTTTTTCAGATAAGGTAACAATATCAGAGGAGGCAGACACAAAGAAAAAACAGGAGAAAATGAGTATGTTGGCACTCAAGCACTATGCAAACTATTGAAGCATAAGAAATTTGGGGAAAGACTTCACAGAGGAGTTGACATTACGTTGACATATGAGGATAAAATTATAGAAGTCCTAAACCAGAAAGACTTAATAATTATCAGCTCTTTGACCAAACAGATGAAGCTACAAAAATCCATGTAGTTCTTGAGCCTTCAAGTTTTTAGAACTTTAGGTGGCAGAACTTTAATTCCTCTCACCCAGACATGGGTGGGGCCCCTCCTAACTGTCCCCTCTTTCCTTCCCCTACCACAGACACTTCTCTTCACTCCCGCTCAGGGCATCACATACCGTTTTCTAGCTCTGCTTTACCTGACTCTTATTCTAAGTCTGTGCTAATATCTCCTTAGGTCTATAATGCCCTGGGGTTTCAATAGTGATGAGTTCAAAGTCATTGTCACATCAAGTTGCTTCAAGCTCTGACATCCTCCAGCCGACAGGGGTGCTCTACAGTTCTTGGCTACAACGCCCAGCACAGCACGTCACTAAACCAGGTACACAGCACTGCCCTTCCAATGGTGTATTTAGGCTGCAAACCATGAAGGGTGGTGTCTTGCTGTCACTCCAACCTGAATTCTTCCATTTCTCACTCTGAGACCTTGAACTGGACATCCATCCATCCCACTTTAGCACCTTATGCCCCCTGTTTCCTCATCAGTAAAAGAAAGGTGTTCAAAGCTAAGATTGGACCAGATGATTTTCAAGTTTGCCTACAACTGGGACAATCTGTGGCTCTTCTCATGACGACTTGCCCCTCATCTTTATAAGGCTCCTTCTGGTGCAAAACTGAGCATATTTCCAATCAAAATTCATGTGCACCCCAGCCCCGCCTCTGTCCTAATACTCTGGGAGAATAATGCAGTCTATTTTGCAGACCCTGTCACTGTTCTACCACATAACATCCTATTATTCTTCTGAAATGGAAGATTAAGTTTCCCAGCGTGTCTGACTGAAGGCCCAATATCACCAAATACATAACCATTTGCCTGCAATTCCCCTGGGGAAGGTTATTAACAACAACTTAGTCCCTGATAAATGACTATGTCTCTAAGGTAGTGGTTTATATCAAGGTTCCTAAATACACATCATTTAAATTTACCCAGACACCCATGTGTCAAATAAACAGCAATTGATTATTAAAAACACACTCATTCTTAGGCAAGTTGACTGGTCTGCAACTCTGGTTGTACTGAACCGTTGATTTGCCTTCAACACACAAGTGCATTTATTAATGGATGCCCACTCCCCATTACCTTAGTAAAGAATGTTTACAGCTTCCTTTGCTGTAAGCATTCTTTACTCACTGGTTGGAGAGGAAGAGCGGCTGACTG
The DNA here is from genome assembly GCA_004024625.1 of Mellivora capensis. Taxonomy (NCBI): domain Eukaryota; kingdom Metazoa; phylum Chordata; class Mammalia; order Carnivora; family Mustelidae; genus Mellivora; species Mellivora capensis. The sequence continues at coordinate 25,962 of PISX010001681.1, read as the reverse complement.
GTTGCCACGTGTGAACTGGAAACACCTTGGCGACATGGGAGTAAGCGTTCTAAAGCTTCATAGAATGTCAGGGTGAGAAAGAATCAGAAGGCCTTCTAGGAAAAGTCCATGTTCAATGGCCAGGTGCCTTCTACTAACTAAAATCCTCACCAAAATACTCATGTGGCTGCTTGCGTATCAGGGGGACAGAAACCACCACCTCAGGAGGGGAGACATTTCTTGAACGTTTTTTTTTTTTTTTAAGTGTTTTTGTTAACCTGATCACTTTATGTGTCAACTTGACTGACTCCGAGTGCCCAAATCAAACCTGATTTCTGGGGGGGGGGGGGGGGGGGGTCTGTGAGAGAGTGTGTCTGAATGAGATCAACATTTAAATCATCTCCCCAGGGTGGGTGGGCATCACATTCATGGAGGACTCGAGTAGAACAAAAGGCCAAGGAAGGAAGAATTTGCCTCTTTGCATCTGCGTCACTACTGAACAGGGACATCGCATCTCATCCTCTCCCGCTCTTGGACTGAGATTAACATGGCCAACTCCCCTGGTCTCAGGCATTTGGACTCAGATAGAATCACATCACTGGCTTTCCTGGGTCTCTAGCTTGTAGGTGGTAGGTGGTTGGACGTCTCAGTTTCTCTAAGCATAGTCCTTGTGTTGCTTCTAATTCTTTTTATTCCTTATCATTTCTTGAACTCCTCCATAAGCATATTCCAATTCCTTGTATCGTGTGTGTGTGTGTGTGTGTGTGGTGTGTGTATTCACACACTATCGATTCTGTTTCTCTGGAGAACTTTAATACACACCTCTCACTGAAAATGGAAGAAGGCAAAGGAGGAAGACAAGAGTTTGTCTATTTATGGAGCATTACTGTAGTTTTACACGTCATATAAATTATCTTAATAATTTGTGAATCTCTATAACAGTATGGTTAAGAACTTGTCATTTGAAATCACACAGACCTAAGTTTAAAGTCTGGCTCTCCACCATAACAATTTCTGACTCTTTGTAAGTTATATACTTTTAAAGCCTCAGTTTTACCACCTGTAAGATGGATTATATTTATCTCACTGGATTATTGCAAAGATTACCCAAGATGACGTACAGTGCTCAATGCAAAGCAAATGCTCAGTGTCTCTTTTAGTAATACCAGCAGCAACATGGAACCACACAATAAAGCATAAAATAGTTGCGGATCTTCTATTTCATGAAGGCAGTTATAATACCTAATCAGAACCCTCTCTTCTCTGGGTTTAACACCCTCAGTCAATCTCTGCTCAGTCCTTCATGTGGAACATCCACTTTACTTCATTTCCCTGGGTCCAGTCCTTGGGGCCAAGTAAGGTCCTTGTACTGAGTGGTGCACTCACTGGACCCAGTTCACTGGAAGGGATTAATAAGCATTGAATGGAAGGGTATATACCAGACACAAGAGTTACAAGCTCCCTCTACCTGCACAACAGTACAGGTTCTCTAAAGTTCAGTAAAGGTCCTCTAACACTGGTAAATACCAAGTAGATAACAAAGGTAAAAGTGTGAATATGTGTGTGAATGAAGGGAAGGAATGGATGAACCAGCAGATGAATCAGTGGGTGGCCAAGCTAAGGAAGACAGGTGAGGAGTACAAGAGAGGGGCACCTGGGTGGTTCAGTGGGTTAAGCCTCTGCCTTCGGCTCAGGTCATGATTTTAGGGTCCTTGGATGGAGCCCCACATCGGGCTCTCTGCTCAACAGGGAGTCTGCTCCCCTCTTCCCCTCTGCCTGCCTCCCTGCCTACTTGTGATCTCTCTCTCTGTCAAATAAATAAATAAGATCTTAAATAAAGTACAAAAGAAGAAATAATTTGAGTTTTCTCGAAAGCCTGAGTGGAGAGGGGGTAGGTAGATGCTGTCTGGTTTTCACCTGTGCCAAAAGGAAGGCGCTCTGTTACCTGGTGTTCTAGTTACCTGACCTTGAAGTCAGGAATTTTAGGGGCTTACTTGGCTCCTCATGCTGGGGTTAATGCATGTGATTTGGGAAAGTGAACTATCTTCCTATTTCCGTTTTTTGCTTCCTACTTTCCATTGTATCAAACCCCACTCTTCTATTCTTCCCCCTTCTTCTTCTTGATGACTCCTCTTTTATCTATGGAATGAATGAAGCCTTCCATCACAGGTGCTTCCCATGAGCCCCTGCTCTCACCACCTTCTGCCTTAAAGGTAGTCTTGGTGTCTAGAATGGCCTCAGGCCTCCATGTGACTATCGCTTTGACCTTGCTTCCAAGCTAGGGTCAGAGCTTTCCAGCTTTTATTCTGAACCCAGACACAGTTTTCAAGACCCAAGGAGAAAAATTTAAATGATTTTGCTAACCAAGTCAGTTTTACTTAAAGAATTGAGAGATGTCAGTGTGACTTCCTTGGCCATAACATTTTCTCTGGATAGCATTCTCCTCTCTGCTTCCTTCCCCCATTAGCACTCGGTGTTTACTCTGCAGATCTTCTCTGACAGTCCTGTACCACAGGGCAGCCCTCCCTGAGGCTGGGTGACAGGAAGAGGTGCTGGAAGAATCAGCCTCTGTTATTGCTCTCTGTGGTGGGAGCTGATTCATTCCATGATTGTAAATGGATCATTATAAACTCAGCATAATGAAGCAGTAATTACCTAAGAGGTGATGGATTTGGGGAGATTTTCTAGGCTAAATGATTTGCAATGTATAGTATTGCAGCAATTAAGCTAAAGTGATCACAGAAATGTTGCACTTGACTGGTACAGGTTTTCTCTCTCTCCCCTCTTTTCACCTTCTCTCCCTCCCTCCTTCCTTCCTTCTTTTCTCCCTTCCTTCCCTCCTCCCTCCCCTTCTTTCCTTTTCCTTCTTCCATCATATGTTCCATTGGAGATTCAAATTGCTTGATATTTTGAATTCTTTGGTAAGGATTCTAAAACTCGGTGATGTCCTTAGAACTGGATAAAAACACACATATGCACACGTATCTCACAATGGTGCTTGGCTTTTAACGTTTGGACCTTCTAAAAAAAAGCTTTGTAGCATTGTGTCCCCTTTAACTCTTTTTTTTTTTTAAGATTTTATTTTATTTATTTGACAGAGAGCGATCACAAGTAGGCAGAGAGGCAGGCAGAGATAGATGGGGAAGCAGGCTCCCTTCTGAGCAGAGAGCCCGATGCGGGGCTCGATCCCAGGACCCTGAGATGGTGACCTGAGCTGAAGGCAGAGGCTTAACCCACTGAGCCACCCAGGCGCCCACCCCCCGCCCCTTTTACGCTTCTGGAATATTCATGAAAGCACACTCAGTGGTATTAGTTGGGTAGAGGAGGCAGGGTTTACAGCTGTCATGAGTCTCTGGGGGTCACGGTATAGCCTAGATACTCTCTGCTCAGCCCCGATCTATAAAATGCACTTCATCCTTCAAGACCAGAGACAGGGCAATTAGAACAGATCATTTGGTCGAGAAACCACTGTTTGGATTTAATCTGTCATTAGAAGTGTAGAAAACTCTAATAACTGGACAATAGTTACAACTCCATCAGGTGCCATTGGGTACCAGGGAGTGGTTTGGAACATGCGTTTGACTCCCAACCCAAACAGCTTTTGAAAATGTCTTGTTCTGTGAAGAAACTTTTTAATCCCATTGAGAGAAACTAAGGCAAGAGATGAAGTAAGAGAGGCAAACCCAGAAGTATGAAAGTTTGATTCTAAGCATAGCTGTGTTCTAGACTCGTGATCACATTCCCCACCATTCAGTTCCTTCCTACCACTCCTCTGTCTTCACTCTCACCTTGGACCATAGTCTGTCTTGTCTCACATCTGTTCTCAGATGGAATAGGCTCCTCATGCATTTGCCAAAACCTTTTCCTTCTGTTACTCATAGATCTTACTCCAAGGTCATGTTGACATTCATGCCAATCCAGTCACGCCAACCTCCCCCAGACAGCACATCTACTTTTCTTCATGATAAACAAGTAGACGGGTAGGTCGGTAGGTAGATAGATGATAGGTAGATAGATACATAGATAGATAGATAGATAGATAGATAGGCAGGCAGAGAGATAGACAGATAGGTAGACCAGCAGGTCTGGATTATATTAAATTGCAGGTAGGAGCATGTAGGCATGCAATCTGGGACACTGTTGTTTGCAAGTGATAGAAACAAAATTCAAAGCAGCTTATGCCAAAAGAAGACATTCTTGGCTTTCTTAACCCTGCAAAGGGGAGTGTCTTAGGTGGGCATCTAGACAAACTGGATGGAGCGACTCAAATACTGAAGGGCCCTTCTCTACTTTGAGTCCTCTCTCTGCACATCAACCTCATCCTTCTGTGTCTGTTTTCTCCACACGGCAGGAAACAGTCATTTCTTCACTTAGTCTTTCAAAATATGTCGGCCCTTGTATTATGCACAGGGAATACAGAAGTGAATAAAACAAAGATCACTCCCCCGTGGAGCTCATATTCTGATGGTCATTAATAGCTGCCAAGTCTACTATTTTGGGGTTGGCATGGACACCCACACTCATGGCTGAGAAGCACATTTTTCTGGCCAGATGTTCAAAACCCCTAGAGAATGTCTGTGATTGGTCAAGTATCTATCTGCTATTAGACCCATTCCATAAATCTAAAAGGATCACTGAGCCAAGGCCATGTTCCTAGAAAGGGGGAGGGGTAAGGGGCAGTTTGGGAGCTATCTGGGTATTAGCTACCCCCTTAGAAATAATTTCCCAAAAGGCAGACTATAATTTCTCCGCACTTTGGAAAGACCTGTGGTTTCCATTACTTTGTCCCACCCCACTGCTGAGCTGCGCAGCACTGCTAATGCTGCTGTCCTCCCCCATCGCAGAATGTCAACCAGAGAGGAGAAGCATAACCTTTGTGGCTCTGCCTTCTTTGTGTGGATTCTTGAACGCTGCTTGATTGTAAACATGATGTCGTACTCTGTCCGCTCCGGGAAAATAGCTATTTTGGGATGTGATGTTAACCTGAAATGTGCAAAAGGAAAAAAAAATCGCTAAAGATGTTGAACAATAGAACAAAGAGATGAAAGCGGGAGTCAGTGACCAAGAAGACAAATTAATGGACGGACAAGGAAAATCCTGTAGGTGGAACTACCTGAGGGCTTGGCTAGCTGCACAGAGCAGAGAATATTGAGCGTCTGTCACAGCTGCCCTGGATCCAGCATCTAAGGGTGTTAAGGAGGCTCCATATTGAACAGTTAAAGGGGATGGGTTTCCAGAGACGGAGCTACACATTGGGGAAACACTAGACTTCAGCAGGTCCAGGGGGACACTGAAGAATTACAGCGAGTACCTGTCTTAGGAGGCAAGGTACCAGATCATACGAACAGGAGTCACAGGGCTCCTGCATGGCTCAGTCGGTTAAGTGTCTGCCTTCAGCTCAGGTCACAAGCCCCGGATCCTGGGATCGAGTCCCACGTCAGGCTCCCTGCTCCGTGGGAAGCCTGCTTCTCCGTCTCCCACTCCCCCTGTTTGTATTCCCTCTCTTGCTTTCTCTCTCTCTGTGTCAAATAAATAAATAAAATCTTTAAAAACAAACAAACAAACAAAAAACAGGATCCAAAGTCAGTCAATCTAAGGTTAACTTCTGTCATTTGTCCCCTGAAGGACAAGTCTGTTGTCCTATGAACTTGTATGTTCTGTAGTTTCCAAAACTATAAAATAAGGACAACCATAGACCCACTCCCTCCACCTCACAGGATTGCTAGGCTTTTCCTGTAAGGAAGAAGACTTCTCACCAAAGCTGGTCACATCTGAATATTGTACCTACCCTGTGCCTATCCCTGAACCCATCTGAAGAAGAGGGTTTTGAAAAGGTGCATAAAAGTTGGGGGCAAACCTACAGTCCCCAGAGAGAAACCAAGAATCCTCCACAGGCAGCAGCATAAATTATTTTAAAGCATATGGAAAGTGACAACAAAATCTTGGGTCAGTAGCCATTCCAGGAATGTCTTCCAATGACACACTGCTTTGGGGATAGCACAATACTTGGCTTGGGCTCTACCTGTCTCCTCACATACACCTTTATAGAGACAGCTGCATGTCACAGGCATGCAAAGTGATTTCCCCACATGCTGTACACAGCTCATAAAATACTTTGGGATTCTGCTAGAGGAAAGGCACTAAAAAAAGATATTATTACTCCACATAAATTTAGAAAAATCTTCTTGACAAGGTAACAGTATTTGATCCATTTTCAATTTCTTGGTAGCCTCAACACCCCCAGGGGTTTCAGTTTTCCCATTATCCACTGTAGTAGACAGGTTAGCTCCCACACGAGGGGCAGCACTAGCGGCCTGCCTCCTGTAGAGAACAAGGAGTGATATCACCATCGCAGGGAGAAAGGCTGCAGTTTGAGCAAAGCTCATTACCTCTTAGTATGCAGTGTCAATTCTCGGGGTTAAAAATAGTCCACTCTGATGTCTTTTAATGGAAGAGAGCTTCACCCAAGCAATAATGGAAAACAAATTGTGTGGGACTCTAATACAATCAAGTGGTTGCAGTGTGCACCTGCCCTTTCATGGAGAGTCTGTGGTTTGATTGGATTTTATAAATATCAGACAATAATGCCAAACGTAGGCTCCTCGTGGTTGCTGTGATTGACAGATGTCAAATACAGTGATGGATCAGGCTGTCTTTCAGGAGAAACATGATTCATAGACCTCATTACAGGTGGATGGATGGTGCATACAGACTGGAGTTGGGTCTCTGGGCATCCATTCTCTGAAGTGCCAATGGGAGTAGGCGTTTGTATAAATGGCCAGGTCAACCCTTCTACCTGGTGTATCCAGTTACCTCTTCTCTACCTCCGGAACTCCTATCTAACTAACAGCTGGGCCTCTACGTCCAACCACTTGGGCCGCTGTGTATATAGTGAGGCTTCACATCAATGGTCGTATTTATTGCGCGTCTGCCTCCTTATTTGTGCTATTTATCTCTCAACTCACTCTATCTGCCTATCGATTTTTTTGTGTTGTTGTTCTCGGGCTGCTGCAATGAGTCAGAATTTAGAAATGACATACAATTAGATTTCTCTTGCCCAGAAGGATTCCTGGGTGTCCCGGGTTCTCATTCAATTTGAATTATTCTCTTTCCCTCTAGGCCAGGCGTCTGACCAAGTGCTCAAGGAGCTTTATCATAGATCATAGATCAAAACTCAGCAAAGGTAGGAGGAGCGTGAGGAGAAGAAGGAAGAAGTCAAAGAACAGAAGAAAATGCGTATGTTCACTCTTTCTGGTTTGGAGATTTTGCAGATGACATATGCCTAATTAGAGAATATTTGTAATTTAAAGGGTAAATATGCAAATCATCTTTGTTTTAGAGTCTGTGTAATTTTTTTGTTGTGTAGGCTGCTGGGTGCTAAGAGCAGACTGCTTACCAGTCTCTCTGGGAAGACTGCCTCCCGGGATGATTGTCAAGCAATCTCAGGGGAGTGGAGCTATCCGCTAAGTTCCCAGATCTGTCCATCTCTAGCAACAAGTTGACATTAAAAATTAGGAGAAAAATCTGTAAGGCAATAGCATGAATCTCTGCTTTGCCATTCTCTGTTAGGATGTTTCTGAGCAGATATGTTAAATCTTGAAAAGATCTATACTGTTTTAGTTTTGTTTCTGTTTTTTGTTTTTTTTTTAAACATGCTAGGAATTTGACTTCTGGAACTCTAATGAATGGACCTCTAAGAACACATGAAGAGCATACATTTTTACAATTCAGTAATGGTTAAAAATAAGTCAATTAGATTTCATTTCAGATTTCTTAAAAGCTTAGTGGTTTCATTAATTGAAATCAGGGTCAGCCTTATTTCTGACCCAAACATATTTTCTGTGGCTCTTCTGGGAAGATTTCCAACCAGACTGCCCTCTTTTTAAACAAACTACTTTGCAGTAATATCATAAATATTCTTCACTTTCATTAGTAGGATTTCTAATAATAATATACACATTTAGTGCCTTTTTATTCCTTGTAGCCTCCTCTTATATTTTATTTCAGTTTAATCTACTAACAATCTAGGAGATGGAGAATCTATGATTACTCAATTTGCAGAGAAAAGAAAACTTGGTGCAAAGTTATTAGGTGACAATGACAACCAACTAGTTCACACCAAAGATGAGATTTGAACCCTCATTTCTTCACTCCCAATACACATTTTTTTCATTGTACAGAAGGACCCATAAAATACTGACATAGGGAGAGAGAGAGAGTGAGTATCTCAACACCATGGAAGTGTACACACAATTTTGTGTACGTGCATAATGTATTTTATCTTCCCCACAGGGAGATGATAAGCACCAGTGAACTAGATAGTGATGCTATTCTTTTCCAGTCATCGGGGGAAAAATATATTCCTAGCGACAGAAAGACTGGGTACCAGAAAGCTGTCAGACCTTATTCAGTTCAGTTGCAACTACCTTTCTACAATGAGTTGACAAATGGAACCAATTTTTCAGAAAACTGAGATCAAAACTAGGAGAGTGTGTATGTATCAACATTTATTTAACAACTATTTTGGAGCAATTACTTGGACTCCACAACATAGTGTACCCTATGGGACCTTGAAAGTAAACAACAACAAAAACAGAAAGAGAAAAAGACAGACTCTACCCTTGAGGCACTTGCAATCTAAACATGCAACAAGGAAATCAGAAAGAATGAATGAATTAACTATGTTTACACTTTTATTTCTTTAGCTATAAAACAGGACTAAGACAAGAAGCAAGAGGAAGCTAATATATTCCAAATAAGAAGCAGGTGTTCAATCATATCTATGCAGAGTTTCTCAGCAGGTTGGGGCAATCTGTAGGTATTTCCACTAGAAGCTCCTCTTGACATTCATCCCAGTCTCTGCAACATGCTTAGACACAATCACACCCTTCTTTAGGAGACACCATAAAAAAGTCATATCCCTGGCATAGTACTTGAATCTCCCAATTGATATTACTGGCTTTCTTTTCTCTCTCCTTTTTGCTCCCGTTATAATTTCCTTGTTAGTAGAAACCATACCTTGTACATGGCAAGTGAACAATAAAACTTTGTTGAATGAATGAAGAAAAGGATAAATGAATGAATCCCATGTGTCCTCCATGATTATTATAGGCCTTCAAACTATTTTGGTGTCTGAATGAATATGCCAGGTCTTGAAGGCAAAAATGAACATTAATTAGTAAAAAGGCACTCTAGGGGAGTGAAAATCATCTACAAAGAAAGGAAGGGACATCCACATAGGAGAAACAAGAAAACATCAATTTTCCTGCATTTGAATATCTTTATTTCTTCTCTTTTTGCATTGGCCATGTGATTTCTCAGAACCATAGTCGATGGTATCCAAGACGCTATGCTGTGCCAACGAGGAAGAAAGACTACAGTCCTACAGCTATCATCTAGTCTGTAGTTAGTCTCCAATTAAACTGTTAATAAAATGATATTTCCATGTCTTTGGTTCTTGTGAATTTCAGAAGCAGTTTTCTGGACCAGTTAGGAAATAAACCCACAAATTAATTGATTACAAAAAAGACTGGATTCTAGAATATCCGATAATCTGTCTACGTGAGTTATCCTGATAGTATTTCAGCCTCCTGCATTCTTGTATCTGTATAGACACTGTTCAAGTCATTATTTGGAATTATCAAAGCCTGTCACTGCTCAGCTTCTGAAACCACATCACAGCCTCTCAAGGCTGACTCCTGTAAGCAAATGCTTCAAAATGACTCTTGAGATTCCAGATTCCAAAACAGCCAAGTCCCTAAAGTGAGAGAATAAAGTCAATGCCCCTGCTGTAATTTTCTTCTTTTTCTTTTTTTAAAGAAAGTTAATAATGAGCCTTCTCTCTCCAGGTTCAACTTCAATTCTGTAGCCAAGAGTCAGTTTAAACAGCTATTTTCACCCATCTAATAATAATTTTATATTCAACTGGAAAAAAAAAATTCTGTGATGAGACAGAGCTTTACCCATTAGGTGGGAAGTCTAAGAGTTATGATGAAGGGAAATGAGCTAGAACAAGACTCTGTCTCCATCTGAAGAGTGAGATCTTGCCAAGAAGGCAGGGCAAAGCATACTGCTTCCATAATGGTTTCTGAAGTACCCCAAACTATCAGCCTTTCACCAAGCTTTCCTGGCTTGCAGTTGAGGTTTTCTGGGTGTGAACTGTCTGAAGAAACAAGGATTAGTTTGATCAGCCATGAGACACCCTTAATGAATCAAGTTAACACAAAACTCCAAAAGTTCTTCCACAGAAGATGCCAAGTAATCAGCTAGGGTCCTTTCTACATGGTGTATGTCCTTCCAGCAATAATCTGTTCTCACTTCTGCTCATTTAAATCCTTTCATCTTGGGATGCCTGGGTGGCGCAGTTGGTTAAGCGGCTGCCTCCGGCTCAGGTCATGATCCCAGCGTCCTGGGATCGAGTCCCACATCAGGCTCCTTGCTCAGCAGGGAGCCTGCTTCTCCCTCTGCCTCTGCCTGCCACTCTGTCTGCCTGTGGTCGCTCTCTCTTTCTCTGACAAATAAATAAAATCTTAAAAAATAAATAAATAAATAAATAAATAAATCCTTTCCTCTCAGGGACCAGCCCAACTATATGCTCTCCAAAGCTCTCCCTGAAGCCCTCAGTCCGTGGTAACCACTTTTTCCCCTGCGCTTGATGTCACTTATTTGTTCATCCAATTATTCTGATACCTACTATGCATACAGGACTGTGTTCAACCACGGGTATGCAAAGATAAATATGACAGGTTCATCTTTTCAAGGATTTTACTGCCAGTTGCCTGTTCATATTTACAACACAGGATACTGAGGGCTATGATAGAGAGAGGCACAAGGTTCTACACTCATCCAATTTCAGCCACGGAATACTGAGCAAGCACTGTTAGAGCTGAATTTACAAGATTATTAGGAATTCAAATGACAAAGAAGGGCAAGAAAAGCAATCCAAGCCAAGGAAATAGCTTGTGGAAAGGTATGAGTTGAGAAAGCATAAGTAATTCAGGGTGGCTGGAGAGTTAGAGTAACTGGGAGAAGGGAGGAGAGTGTAGCTAAATAGGCAGACAGGAGCCAAATCAGAAAGGATCTTGGAAGCCATTCAAAGGAGTTCAGGTTTTATCCCACAGGCAAGGAGTAGCTATTGAAGAAGTCTAGATGTGGAAGCAATAGACTTATATCTGCATATTTTATAAAGATAAATGTTCTGCTGAATGTGTGGAAGGTGGTTTAGAGTGGAGTATGGAAGCAAGCAGATGTGTTTGGAAGTCCACTTAAGACATAAGAGTCCAGATGAGAGAGAAAAAGTATATCTACAAAAGAGATGAATGAGAATAGCAATAGAGAAGAGGAAATTGATTCCAGAAACGTGTTTAGACCTTTATTGTATTCTAGCATTTATCTGGTTTGGCCTTTCATTGGGAGGACTTAAGTCCTTGAAATGGTAAAGTCCTTGGTGGTAATAGTTGATCTTGTTTAGCATTCTGTTCCCAGAGGCTTACCATGGTCTATTAAAAGCGGTTGAAACTCATCATATTATATATTGAAATCTATCAGATGGCTCTGCATTGTACATTAAGTCCAGTTGTAGACTTGGACTGCACTACAGTTTGATGTCCGTCAGTGACCATGAATAAGCATATTAATGAAGGAAGCACATGCTCTCATCTCACTTCTTAGAAATAAGGACTAGAATCAGCTATGAAGCCAAAAATCAATAATCTGACTTTGTCTGATATGAATTATCTTTTATGATAGTGGAATACACAAGATAGCTAACTCTAAGTTAACTCTCTATCTTGGTACCATTTTCCCATCTGAACTGTAGACTGGAGTCTGTGTTCTGAAGGGAATGATGTTCAGAGCCTCTGAATTGGGTCACTTCCCATCACCATCATTAAGCAGGAATGAGTGAGGCCTCACTGGGAATTCAATGAAAACTATAGTCTCAAATTTGAAATAAGACTGTGTACACTCTGTCCTAGGGGAGACAGCATCCTAAATTGGACAGGTTGTGTCTCTAGGGTTGCTTGAGGGACATGCAAACAGTGTTACTCTTATGAAAATGCAATGTAATTAATCCATCTTAACAGCTGGTTATCGGCAACCATCGACTATTAGTGGATGGGATATATTTATATGAATTATAAACATAATAAAAATAATCAAGGCTTACAGATATGTGTACTTCCACTGGGCACAAATGCTGTTGTATCAGGGGTCCTATTCTGCTGGTCGCCTAATTGAACAGAAGTGGAAATTCTCCAGAAATTAGTTACAATTTCCTGGCTAAACAGAAGATCATTAACAAATCACAAAGCATGCATTGGACAAATTCTTTGGAACTTATATATACTCAGATGGGTGTTATCTTCCAAGGTCATCAAATTTTGAAGTTATATGCATATTCAAAGGCACTGATAGGCCCTAACTTGAAAACAAGATAAGAGCCATGTTAAAAAAAAAAAAAATCAACTTCATTACTGCTGGGTTAGTTACATTTTATAGGAGTTCACATTCTAGTTTTACTCTCCAGGCCAGAAATCTGATGCTTAATCAAGCAGATAAGAGCCACCTGTATACCTTATGCAAATGTAAACATAGACCATATGTAGAAAAACCACATGCTGTCATTGAATGCATGAGAGCAAGAGATCAAAACCTCTTAGAAATAATAATATGACAAATATGCCCAAGCCTTGGCCTAGGTGCTTCCAATACCATAAGGCCGGTACTATGTTTGTAATGTTTAAAGTTCTATCCCTAGCGCCTAGCAGATTCTCAGTCATAATAGCTATATAGTTCATAATTAGTAGGTACACAGTTCAAATAATTATTATTGCACGGTTATTTTTCCTAGGTTATTGCTTTCTTTTTGTCATTTATGACTTTCTGGGACAAAAGTACTTCTAGCTATTTTCTGTCCCTGTGCCTCCACTATACCCTATGGTGAGAGATGCTTCTTCCAAACCCCAAAGTGCCTTAAACAGACACACAGGGATGGGGGGTGAATTTACTTACACATAGTGAAATTTTGTAAGACATAATGTAGTGTGCACTATACAATTGCCTAGCTGGAAATCTAATGGAGGTATAAATGGGATTCTGTAATAAGATACTCATAAATAATCTATGAAATTGAATCTTAAAAATGGAAAGATTCTGATGATTTACATGTGCTTTATAAATATATCAAATATTATGATTCAAGAAATTGGAATGAGGTTTCAGTAATGTGTCTTATTCAGCTTCATCTCGTCATCCAAATTACTTATCAAGTCTCCACTGATGACTGCCTTCTCAAGCAATCCAACCCTGAATTGGATGCTTGGGGATTTCTCCTTGAATGAATGCAATGTTAGGCCAAAATATCTGATCTTTATGCAGTCTGTCCTGACATACTATTAACTTGCAAATGGCTGAGATAGAAGACTATTGTCCATATAATCAACCAGATATTTAGATAGGATCCAGGTGTGAAATCTCATTATTGCTTTGGGGGGCAAGAAAGGAAAGAATGAGTGCCAGAGTAAAAAAGTCAATAGGCATAACTATTCCAGGGTTTTTCATTGATGTAATTTCACTGGTAATGAAGCCTAAGACAATTTATCCCATGAGCTCTGTTTCAGTAATGTGATAACAAAAAAATAGACAAAAATGAGTGGCTTGAGATAGTGTAAGTAGGTCATCTTCCCAAAGGAAACAACTCTAGTCTTCTCACCCTCGCTGATGGTAATTAGTACCATTCAAAATGATGGTTCAAATCCAAAAATAACTGAAGTTTAGAATTTCTTGAGAACACAGGGAAGGCTCAGAGGTCCAGAACTCAAGGGGAACCTGAAGTCTACCTTCCTTAGTTGTTCAGTCAAGCCTGTTGGTTTGCAAAATTTACTCATTTACAGAAATCCAAAGTTTAAGAGTAATAATAATAGCTAATATGCAGTGAATTGTTATTATGTAGCTGAAATCTAGATGCATGATTACATTTAATTCTCCAAACAATTATGTGAGGTTTGTGAATTTTAGTCTCTGTTTTTCAGAAACTGAAACTCAGAGGAGTAATCACCCAAAACCATTATGTAGAATAAGATGCAGAGCTAAGACTTGAAAACTATATCCTCCTGATGACCAAGTCCACGTTCTGTATTCCCAGGGGAAATGGCTCTACTCACATGCCTTTTATATAGTGGAATCATTATCCATCAAGATCTTGGAGAAGGAAAGCCTAGATAGAATAGTGCTATTATTTTCATATACGCCACTTATGATGTAATAGATGATGGTTTGGTAAACTAGATAACACATGCTTTTTGCCCCCTTTAAATTGCCATAGAGTCACCATGTACACAAAATCTATCTCCTTGGAAGAATTTCTGCTTGCATTTTACTAAAACAATTACACCAGGCATCAAATTTCCTTGTGGCATGAAAATAGCATACCCCTGCATTCTTCACCCCTCCTAATGCAAGCTGATTTTCTTAGAGTATGTGAAAAGTCTAAATGTCCAAGCTATACACAGAACTCTAATGGTTGTTATCAAGAATCTCAATAAACACCATTAAGACCAAAAAGAAGTCTTTCCTTATAGGAAGGATCAGCACTAAGGGAAGAATTACAGAAACAGTATGACAGAAGAGTTGAAGAAAATTCACATAATGAAGCCTAATCTTCAGACATTTTGGATTTTGGTCTCTTGGCCACCAATTTCAGTTGGATTCAAGAATAAGGAGGAGGAAGAGGAGGAGAAGGAGGAGGGGAAGGAAGGAGTGGGGGAGAAGGAAGGGGAGGAGGCGAGGGAGAAGGAGAAGAAAAAGAAGGTCTCACAGGTACATATGATTAGTTTCATAGTCTTTTGGCCATATTCTCTTTTGGAATTACCTGCTTGTCTTAGGCCAAATATCAATGTGGCTTTCCTATAGTAGTTTCTTTCAAGATCTTATGGACTCTAAAATGTTGACTATACCTCAGGTGCTCTTCTGGGAGGACTTACTCACCCGTTGCTGCAGATGCTGTGATGAGCTACCCAGATCACTCACCAGAAATAATTGGTTCCCCTTCCTGCTAAGAATGCCCTCACCTATAATCACCCCCCTTTTGTGATTGCCTTACCTTGACTAAAGAAAAACTACCTTGTTTAAAGTCATACCTCCTTCCAGACATCCCAAGCCCAATGACTAATTAACATAAAACTCGACCCTCCTTTGTTCCCACAAGGCATCCAAGATCCAAGAACAAATAGGGTCCGTGGAGAACTTCACTGGGGCTGCATCACAGCTCAGTTTTTCTCTCCACCCAAATCATATGTTCTTGCCTACCTTCCGCAGGTGTTGATCTCAAGAGTACTTCCTGGTTAAAGACCTTCATGCTAATCTCTGCTTTACACTCTGCTTCCTGGAAAACCAACCTGTCATATGTATACTCATAAAATTTACTTAACACTCTTTTCTAAAATTCTCACGTGTTCTTAAGTATGGGAACCTGTAAGAAAGGAATATGAAAGGGAAGCCACAGGGAAATGTAAAGACAGACAGCCCATGTAAGAATCAGGAAAACTTTTACACCTTTGGGTTGCCCAAATGCACCAGCATTCAAAAGCCTTTTTGTCACAGGGGTTCCTGGGAGGCTCAGTTGTTTAAGCATCTGCCTTCCGCTCAGGTCATGATCTCAGGGTCTTGGGATCAAGCCCCCTGTCCGGCTCTCTGCTCAGCAGGGAGTCTATGTTAATTAGGAGTCCCTCTGCCCCTGTCCCCACTTGTTCTCTCTCTCTCTCTCAAATAAATAATAAAATCTTTAAAAAAAATTGTTGCCACAAGCATACCATTACTGAGAATTAATTTGTAGTTAAATTACCCATGATATGCCTTGGGCCATACCAGGCGAGGAAAAATCTATAAGGGAAAGTTACTGCTTGTGGCAACAGAGGAGAGGTACAGGGTAAAACAGCTGTCAGCTCTGTTCCTGGGGCATGACTGGGAAGCACCAAGAGTCTAGAATGCAGCCTCCATTCCCCACCTCCCAGTTCTCTGACTTCCATTCCAGTTTCTGGTCTCCAAAGATAATCAGCAGGAAAATGATGGGCTTAGCAGCTTTATAACAATAATGGATCCCATCATGCTTTGCAACACCTTCTTACTATTTGTATGTGTTTGCTTCTGTTGTAGGGACAAAGGTCCGAGAAGCAGAAATAGAAGAACATCAGAGAGTAGGCATATAAAAAGCCAGAGATGTTAACATCCTAAGTGTAGGTAACACTCCATGTTACTGGATCAAATTCATTCTTTTCTCTAGCTCTGTTTTCCTTATTCCAGTTGCAAAAAAGACATCATAGCTGCTGCCATTGTTGATTTGAAAAACACATATCGAGTTATTTCCTACACAGAGAACAGTGTTCTTTCCATAAGGTAACATCAGTTAAACTCCAAGCGATGCCCAGTATGACACATTTATTCTAAATGACCAGCATTTTATGTAGTCTACTCATAGTATGCCATGTAAACTCCAGCATGCTGGTAAAGGTCAAAGCCTCTGCATCTCCACTGAGGAAGGGGAAGCTTATAAAGCTTCGGGGGCCTTTGGAGACGGAGAGGAGGAAGCTAATTCATAGCAATTGAGAGTCATGGAATTTCCTAAATCATGAAGTTAATATACCTGCCTTCCAGTCACCCATGCTGGGGTGGGTCACGGTGCTCAAAGAATTCAAGCTGTTTCACATTACATGGGTTGGTTTCTCTGGGCTTCCTGATGGATCCCTGATGAAATTTTTTAAAGTGAGTAGATCCAAACAGAGCCACCCGATTCCATCTTCTGTGTTTCCCCTCCGTTTCATACCCACTTTCTGAACTTCCCAAAATCTGGCTAATTCCAAGTCTATATTAAGAAGAAATCATGACTAGACCTTGGCTTGATGGTTTGTGGTTCATCCCGAAGAGCGACTGCTGGAAATTGAAGCCTGCCGAAGGATCCCAGCTCACAGGGCCCACCCTCAGAGTTTTGATTTGGTAGGTATGGGATAGGCCTGAAAATCTGCATTTTTAATAAGTTCCCAGTAGTTGCTGATGCTGCTTTTCTGAGGACCAAACAAACCACTTCTGCAAAGAAAAAGGGGGTAAAGCCCTTCCATAGACCAGGTAAAGAGATGGCAGCATGGGTATGCAAGGGTTAGGAGGTGATTCTTTTTTTTTCCCCCCAAGAAAAGTCCATGGTAGGGGAAAAAAAAAAAGCCCTGAAAAACAAAGGGCCCTGTACCCTTCCAGGGGTGAAGAACCCCTTAAGTGAGGTTACACTATAGTAGTGCCAAGTATAATGGCTAGTGTCCAGAAGGTTCTCATTAAATGGGGATGGGAGAAGAGAACTGGCCAGATCTTGTTGGTTGGTTCTTTTTGATTCTTCTTAAAAAAAGTTATAGAACATTCTGTTTAGATTTTGCAATGAAAACGAAATTAAGAAAATGTGCTTGCTCTCTAAAGAGAATGTGTGGGTGTAGCTGCAAATGTACAAGGGCAGAAAACAAATATGAGAAACTTGGTAAGTAAAGTAACAGGAATCAAAGGAAAACCTGACCCCTCGTTTCCTCTGGTCTCATGCTACAAATTGAAATGGAGAAAGTAAGCTTACAAGAATAAATGGTACAAAGTAATTTAGCTGCTTTGCAAAGTTCTTTAAGTTTTAATAACGGCAGAAAGATCCCTTTTTAAAATATGAATTTCATCTCGCCTATGTGCCTTTAAGGGAGCATAACTTATTCATACTTTTCTCCTTTCTTCTAATTTACTGACTCTTTCCATCTCTGGTGCTCTCCCTTTCAACTAGAACAATGGGGTTTTGAAGATGACTACATGGTAACAGCAGCATCTTCAGTCCCTCTACGACTCCTCATTATAAGGTTATTTTCTTGTGTTTTGAAATAGAAATGCTGCCTTTAATGCTACCGTTTAAATTTTCTTTTTTTTTCCTTTTTCTAAAGGAAGTGTCCCCTACTTATTACCTAGCCTTGTCATCTCAGCACAATGTGGTAAATAGCATTCTAAATAAATATTTTCTAATATGCCTTCAAGTACAACTTTCCTTTTGAGTGCAAATAGGATAATTGGGCAGAGGAGAAGAAAGCCACATTGAATGCACAGCTGTAAGGGGGGGCGGGGGGCAGTGGTTTTTGTTTGGGGGCTCTGATGAAGGGCTCATCAGCAATTTCCAGGAGGGCCTGGGGAATTCAGGAACAACACTTCAGTGATTGAGCTGCCTGCATTTGAATCTCAGCAGGGGTAGGGATTTGAGGCACTCTTCTGTCTAGAGAGAGTAATTCTCTTTGTAAGTCTCATCCTTCCTGGGCTTTTCTGGAGCTTTCTCTGCTCCTGGCTCCTGACTTATTTCCACTGGCCTCTCCATGCACTGTACTTCCTAGAATTCTTTTCATTCTTCCTCTCTCCTCAACTCTCAGGGTTGCATTTTTTGTTTTTTGGGGTTTTTTTTGTTTTGTTTTTGTTTTTTGAGGGGGGGTTGTTTGTTTTCCCTACCTCTGTTCTCTTGTCTTTCAATGCTTCTTCCTGTCTCTCTCTCTCATGTTTCTACTGACATATGGATCTGCTCAACTCACTACCCAGGAGTCGCTTTTGGTCTCCTGACAACACAGGTTCTGCCATCCTGACAGGCAGCAAAAGGCAGGCAAGAGGCAGGCGTATGTTAATTTAAGGGAGGTGTGGGGAACAGATAAGCTGTTGCCAGTTTCAGGCATAAGTTACTTAATTAAAGGCAAAAACTCTTAGCTCTGGTTGTCACTTTCCTCCTTTGAGAGCACAGTCATCCCTTTGGTGTCCCGGCTTTTGAGAAGCACCCGTCTGGGCTCCTCTCAGCTCTTCGAAGTTGAGACTAGTCTCTCCAGCTGACAGGTAACAGGCAAAAGAGGGAAAATGAAAAAGGAGCCTGGAAGCTGGAAACAGGGAAACAGCCATTTGCCCAGCATCAAAGCACAAGCCAGAAAGCAAAATATTGGACTTAACGTTGTCCCCAAACATCTGTCCTATGCTTCCAACGCGCCTGGCACTCTCCCTGACCTTGAGGAAGACCAGAGCAGTAAGATGCCCTCTGAGTTCTTATGGAGATTATGTCATATTTGAGGACCCAGAGGTATGAACACCTAGAGGCTTTACCATCCCCTATAGAGTCTGGAAGCCTGAGCCCTACGTATCCTGTCTCCAGCCTCAGCTCAAACCAAACTCACCTCCTCACTGGTCCTCTGTTCCCCTAGCCCATCTGTGTCTCTTCCCAGAAAGTATGAGTATGTGTACTTCCCGCTTGACCAGCTATCCTTCTTCCTTACCCTCCGAATCTTAACTTAAACATTCCTCCTTTGAGTCAGAGTGACACACTCATACCTGTTTGGGATTTTCTCACTTTTAGCTGTGGAAGTTGAGTTCTAAGAACACCCCCATTCCATGCAAATGAGGGTGGTTTCTCGTCCCAGCCAAATCTCTTGATGATCCGCTTTCAAAAAATGAGAGCTTTATTGAGCTATAACTCACAGACTGTTAAATTCACCCTTTAAAAATATACTAGTCAGGGTTTAGTAAATACACAGTGTGGTACAACCATCATCCTTGTCTCTTTCATCCAACTCAGAAGAAACACCTCCCCATGAGGAGTCACCTCCCATCACCTCCCATCATCAGTCCTTGGCAACCATAGAGTTCTTCGTCTCTATGAATTTGACTATTCTACCCATTTCAGATAAATGGAATCATACCACACATGGCTGTTCGTGACGGACTCTTTTCAGTTAAGATGAGGTTATCCAGGTTCATCTATGTCTTAGCACATTCTCCACGCTTTTTAATGGCCAAATAATATTCCATTGTATGGATAAGCCACATTTTGCTTATCCATTCATAAGTTGAATATCCATTCATAGATACTGAGCTGCTTTCACTTTGGGTACTCTGAGTAATGCTGCTGGGAATATCCATGCACAAGTTCTTGATGGGCATACGTTTTTATTTTTCTTGGGAACATATTTTAGAGTGGAATTGCTGGGTCAGAGGATAATGCTGTGCTTGTCCTTTTGAGGAACTACCACAGTGGTTTCCAAAGTGGCTGTGTTATTTTATAATTCTGCTGACAATGTGTGGGGGTTCTAATTTCTCCACATTGCCAGTATTTACTTTCTGGCTTTGTTTTGTTTTGTTTTAATTTTAGCAATCTTAGTGGGTATGAAGAGATATCTCGTGTGGTTTTGAGTTGCATTTTCCTAATGACTAATGATGCTGAGCATTTTTTATTGTGCTTGTTAAACATCAGTATGTATATTTTTGAGAAATGTTTATTTAGATTCTTCAAAAAATTTGTATATATATTTATTTGTAAATAAATAAATTTAAGTAAATATATAATCTCTTACCAGTTTTATAACTTATAGATACAAGATCAGATACAACAAAAACCATTTGTATTTCTACATAGTAATGAAATTAAAAATGAGATTTAAAAAACTTCACTTACAATAGCATAAAAAAATCAAATACTTAGGAATAAATATAAGAAAAGGATCGCAAAACTTACACCTGAAAGCTATAAAGCTAATGACATAGTTTAATGTTTTAGTTCAAATATTTTCTCCCTTTCTGTGTGTTGTCTTTTTACTTTCTTGATTATGTCATTTGAAGCACATTTTTAATTTTAATCAAGTCCAATTTATTTATTTATTTTGGTTACTGGTGCTTTTGGTGTGATATCTAAGAATGTCTATTCCATTAGTCACAAATACTAATTTTATATTTAATTTTAAGAATTTCATAGTTTTGGTTTTTATATTTAGTTCTAGATACATTTTTTAGTTAATTTTTATACTTGGTATGATGTACGGGTCCAAGTTCATTCTTTTGCATGTGTATCCAGCACTATTTGTTGAAAAGACTATTCATTCTTCACTGAATAATCTTGGCATCCTTGTGCAAAGTAAGTTGACTATACGTGTAAGGGTTTATTTCTGGACTCTCCATTATATTCCATTGATCTCTATGTCTATCCTTATGCCTGTACCGCACCACACTGTCTTGATTACTTCAGCTTTGCAGCAACTTTTGAAATTAGAAAGTGTGCATCCCTAACTTTGTTTTTCTTTTTTAAGATTGCTTTGGTGTCTCTGGGTTATTGCTTTTTTTGTTGTTTTTTTGTTTTGTTTTGTTTTGTTTTTTAAAGAGAGAGATATGGGCGTCCTTAAGCATCTGCCTTCGGCTCAGGTCATGATCCCCGAGTCCTGGGATGAAGCCCCACATCGGGCTCCCTACTCGGCGGGAAGCCTGCTTCTCCCTCTTCCACTTCCCCTGCTTGTGTTCCCTCTCTCTCATTGAATAAATAAATTAGAAAAAAAAAAACTTTAAAATGAATAAATAAATAGAGATATATAAAGTACGTGCATGTGCACACAATAGCAGATGGGGGATAGGAATAGAGAGAGAGAGGAAGTGAGAATATCCAAGGAAGGTTCCACACCCAGGGCAGAACCCACTGCAGAGCTCGACCTCATGACCCTGAGATCATGACCTGAGCTGAAATCAAGCGTCAGGCGCTCCACCAACTGAGCCAATGAGGCATCCTGGGTCATTGCATTTTCATATGAATTTTTCACCTTTTGCAAAAATGCAGGTGAAATTTTATTGGGGATTGTGTTGAATCAGTAAATCAGTTTAGGAAACATTGTCATTTTAACAATACTAAATTGTCCAATCCATGAGTATAGAATGGTTTCCAATTATTACATGTTCTTTAACTTATTTCAATAGTTTTGTAGCATTCAGGTAAAGTTTTGCAATGCTTTCCTTATATTTATTCCTATTGGATTTTTTATGCTATCATAAGTGAGGTGTTTTTAATTTCATTTTGAATTTCATTACTGTGTAGAAATACAATTGGTTTTTGCATATTGACCTTTTATCTGCAATTATTTTGAACTTGTTTGTTATCTTTAATAATTTTTTATGAATTCCTTATTATCTTCTATGTAAAAGATCATGTCATTTGTATATAGATAAAGCTTTATTTCTTCCTTTCCACTCTGAATGTCATTTTTTCTTTTTTTTTCTTTTTTTGTCTAATTGTCCTGTGCAGCATCTCCAATATGATATTGGATATAATGTGAGAGTGGACAATCTTGAATATTGTTCTGGTTCGTAGAGGGAAACTGCTAGTGCTCGCTATTATGTATGATGTTATCCGTGGGTTTTTCACAGGTGTTCTTTATCAGGATGAATAAATTCCCTTTTAATCCTAGCTTGTTCAATATTTTATCATTAAGAGGTGTTAGATTTTATCAAATGTTTTTTTATGTGTCTATTGAGACAATCATGTAGCTTTACTCTTTTATTCTATTTATACAGCATAATACAGTTATTGATTTTTTTTTCTTGGTATAATAAGTCAATCTTGCATTCCTGGAGTAAATTCCTCTTGGTCATGGTGTATAATGCTTTTACTATACTATTGGATTCAGGTTGCTAGTATTTTGTGGAGGATTTTTTATGTTTATATTCATAATGCATGATAGTCTATTCCTTTACTTGGGATGCTTTGTTTTGTTTGGGAATCAAGGAAATACTGGTATTGTAAAATGAACTGGGAAATGTTCACATCTCTTCTAACTTTTAGAAGAGTTTATAAAGTATTGACATTATTTTGTCTTTAAACCTTTAGTGGAATTTACCAGTGAAGCCATCTGGGTCTGGAGTGTCATTTGTGGAAAGATCTTAGTTATTAATTCAATTTCTTTACTCATTATTGATCTATGGAGATCGCCATTTCTTATTGAGTAATTTTCAGTAGCTTGTGTGATTCTGCACATCTGTGTCTTTTGCACATAGATATCCACATCATCTAATTTGTTGGCATCCAATTGTTCATATCATTTTCTTATTTTTTATATTTCTGTAAAATTGGTAAACAGGCTTCCACCTCAGCAAAATTCCTGATTTTAGTAGTCTGAGCTCTCTATCTCTTTTCTTAGTCCAGACAAAGTATTGTCAATTGTGTTGATATTTTCAAAGGAATATTTTTCATTTATTTTTCTCTATTTTTCTGATTCGCCTTTTTACTTATACTTACTCAAATCTTTCTTACTCCCTTTCTTCAGTGCACTTGGGCTGAATTTGTTCTTCTTTCTCTAGAGTCTTCTTTTTTAATACAGGCATTGACCGCTATAAATTCCCATCTAAGCACTGCTTTCATTGCATCTCACAAGTTGATTGTATGCTGTTTTCATTTTTACTTATCTCAAAGTATTTTCTAATTTTCCTCTGATGTCTCTAACCCATTGGTGATTTAGCAAAGTGTGCTTCATTTCTCTATACTTGTGAATCTCCCTAATTTTTTAGTATTTCGTTTCTAAGCTTGATCCACTATAGTCAGAGAACATACTTTGTACAATTTAAACCTTTTAAATTTATTAAGGTTTGTTTTTACAGATGATCTGTCCTGAAGAATGCTCCATGTACACTTGAGAAAATTGTGTATTATGCTAGTGTTAAGTGGAATGTCCTACAGGTGTCTGTTGTTTCTAGTTTCATTATAGTATTTATCAAGTCTCCTATTTCTCTGTTGATCTTCTTCCTAATTGTCCTTTTCTTTGAAAATGGGATGTTGACATCTCTAGATATTATTACTGAACTGTGTATTTCTCCCTGCATATAATAAATATATAATAAACAATACATATATACATATATAAAATTGTTATGTCTTCCTGATAGGTTGACCCTTTATTATTACAAAATGTTCTTTTTTATCTTTACTAACAATTTTTGTCCTAAAGTCTACTTTGTTTGGTATCAATATAGCCACTCCAGCTTTCTTTTGGTTACTGTTTGATTGATATTTACTCTTCTATTCTTTTATTTCAACCCATTTTTATCTTTGAATATAAAGCTTGTCTCTTGTAGACCCTATACAGTTGGATTTTTTTTAATCCATTCTGCTAGACTTTTTCTTTTTTTTTTTTTTTTTTTAAGATTTTACTTCTCTATCTGAGAGAGAGAGAAAAAATGAGAACACAAGCAGGAAAGAGGGGCAGAAGAAGAAGGAGAAGCAGATTCCCTGCTGAGACTGATGTAGGGCTCCATCCTAGGACCCTGGGATCATGACCTGAGCCAAAGGCAGATGCTCAACAGACTGAGTCACCCAGGTGCCCTAATCTCTGTCTTTTGATTAGAATGTTTAGTAACTACTTTGAATATGTTTACTGATAAGGTAGGATTTATAAATCCACTATTTTATTATTTGTTACCTACATGTTGCATGTCCCTTTTTGTTCCTCAATTCTTCTACTACTATCTTCTTTTTGGTGAAATATATATTGCCCAGCAGCATGCATCATTAATCCTCTTGTCATCTTTTAAGTAATACATTTTTCATTATTTTCTTAGTGATTGCCCTGGGGATTGCAATTAATGATGTTAACTCAAAACAATCTAGTTCAAATTAATATCAACTTAAGTTCAATAGCATATAAACATTTTGTTACAATGTACTTCTGTCATTTCACATCTCCTTTGGGCTATTTTCATACAAATTATATCTTTTTCAACATAAACCCATAAATACAATTTTCTAAACTATTGTTTATGTAGTTCTCTTTTAAATCAAGTAGGAAATGATATATGTTAATACTGTCCTTCATAATTACATATGCAGTTAGCTTTACTAGTGCTTTTTATTTCATGTAGATTTCAGCTACTGTCTAGTTTCATTTCAGACTCAAGAACACTTAGTATCCCTTGTAGGGCATGTCTATTAACACTGAACTGTCCATGTTTATCTAGGAATGCCTTAAGTTTTCCTTTATCTTTTGAAGGATAGTTTTGCTGGATATAGAATTAGTTCTTTAAAGTTTTTCATTTAAATTCCAGTTAGTTCCCATACAGTGTAATATTAGTTTCAGGTGTGTAGGATCATGATTCAACACTTACATAGGTCACCCAGTGCTCATCATGAGGGCACTCCTTAATCTCATCAACTATTTGACCCGTCCTTGCACCCACCACCCTTCTGGTAAACATCAGTTTATTTTCTTTAGTTAAAAGTCTGCTTCTTGGTTTGCCTCTCTCTCTCTACTTTTTTTTCACTTTGCTAACATTTTTGTTTCTTAAATTCCACATACTAGTGAATGAGACAGCATATGTCTTTCTCTGACTTTCCCTTAGCTTAATACTCTGTAGCTCTATCCATGTGCTTGGAAATGGCAAGATTTCATTCCTTTTTATGCCTGAGTGATATTATAATATTCATATACATATTCATATTCATATAATATTCATATATATATGCATGCTGCATCTGCTTTATTAATTCATCAATTCATCAGTTTATGGACATTTGGGCTGTTTCAGTAATTTGGCTGTTGTAGATAATGCTGCTATAAACATCAGGGTGCATGTACCCCCTTGAATTAGTATTTTTGTATTTCTTTGGTAAATAAATACCTAGTAGTGCAATTGCTAGATTTTAGGGTAGTTCTCTTTTTTACTTTTTGAGAAAACTACATACTGTTTTTCAGAGTGACTACCCCAGTTTCCATTCCCAATAGTGCACAAGCACTCCCCTTTCTCCACATCCTCAACAACCCCCGTTGCTCCTTGTGTTGTTTATTTTAACCCTTCTGATAGTGGGGAGGTGATATCTCATTGTAGTTTTAATTTGCATTTCCCTGATGATTGGTGATATTGAGTATCTTCTAATGTGTCTGTTGGCCATCTGTATGTCTTCTTTGGAGAAATGTCTATTCATTTCTTGGGTGTTGTATTTGATAAGTTCTTCATATATTTTGAATAGTAACCCTTTATCAGACACGTCATTTGAAAATACCTTTGGTTCCATAAGTTCCCCTTTAGTTTTGTTGATTGTTTCTTTCATGTGCAGAAGCTTTTTATTTTGGTGTGATCGCAGTAGTTTATTTTTGCTTTTGTTTCCCTTGCCTCAGGAGATATATCTAGAAAGAAGTTACTGTGGCTGAC
>PISX010001680.1:58185-186059 GCA_004024625.1 Mellivora capensis | reverse complement strand
TAGTAAAGAGGAGTGTGAGCTGATGCTTCAGAGGGAAACCAGTTATACTCTCACCTCCTTACTGGTAGAAATTTGGGGGCATCTTTTCCTCTAATAGACTAGTCTTGTCTATGTTGAACATCCACTGAGACAGGTAGCTTCCCTCTTAGATGATCTCTGCACAGGTCTTACAGAAGACCTTAGCAGTGCCAGTTCATACGATGAGCTGACCATTCACACTGATGTTGGGTAAATTCAAAAAGGTCTCGAACTTTGGCAGTTTTGCAATAGTAGCACTTCTGCTATGTTTAGCTTTTAAAATGTTAAAGAAGCTCCTTGCCTTCTCCAGACCAGTTGACTTGATGTTGATTCTGTGGCCACACATGCCGCTTTCTTGTTTGCCTTGTCTTTTGCTGATTCTTCCTGATTCCACAGGCATAGACGTTATTACAACTTGTAAGTCTGATACCCCATACAGGGGCAGCATCCAGTGTTAGTCCCTGCCTCTTGTTTCTCATACCTTTCCCCTTGTTTTCTTACCTTTTACAATTATTCACTACAATTGTCTGTCTGATTCGTAATTTCGGAACACTTTCCTTACTTTTGCAATTACTGAAGATGATGGAGTTAAAAAATACTTAATACCGAAAATTGACCACAAATACAACAACTTCCCCAGGATAAAGAACAAGATGACAGAAACCTAAATGACTATGCATGGTTGTTAATGCCATCTATTTTTGGCAAGCCGAGTTGGTGTGCCTTTGCTATGGAGCCTAGCTTTCATTCTGTCTAGGAAAAGTTAAAAAATCAAAAGTTTGGAAACAGGAGAGTCTTGGTACACATCACTAAGCCCTTTTTGTCGTTGGTGGGGGTCTTGCTCTGTCTACCTGCAGTCATTGCTATTCTGCTTTTATGACTTCGAGAATTTGGCTACAAAATCTGTAGATTTCTGTAGAGTTCTGTAGATTCTTCAGCAATCCTGGAGACACGGTATGACATTTGTTACATTTAATATGAAAAATGCTTTGTGTAATCTATGTTTCTCAAACTTGGTCTCCCAGCAGGAATTTATAGACTTAGCTCTCTGTCACCTTCCCTTCTGACATGTTCTTGGCTCTTTTTTCTTCCTGAATGTCACCAGTGTACAGGTCTAATAATAATTTTATCAACAACAGTAATCACTCACTTATCGCTTACTATGTATAAGACATAATACTAAGGACTGTATATAAATATCATCTCATTTAATCCCTGAGGCAACCGTATGAGTTATTATTTCTGCTTACCCATAAGGAAACTCGAGTCTTTGGAGCAGTAACCAGGGTCATGTGGGTAGATAGTAAATGATGGAGTTAGAACTTGATCCCTGAGATCCAGTTTGCTTTCTCTTGCATTACTTTATTTTATTTAAAAAACATCTCCTCTGCTGTTGCCTTCTTCTAGTCCCACCCGAGTTTTCTTTCTTTCCTTCCCTTTCTCCCATTTTTAGGAATTATTTATTTTTTATATATTTTATATATATATAAATATATATAAATAAATATATATATATTTATATTTTAGGAATTATTTTGCATGTCAAACAAATCTTCTTAGGAGAAGTACATAGAAATAATTCGGCTCTACTCATATTTCCTGTAGAGAGAGCTTATTGGAAGGATTCTAGTTGTAATACCTTATATTTGTATTGTGCTTTAGAATTGCCTAAAGCATTTTTTGTCACATATCCTCCTAGTAGTCCTCCCTTTAACTCGAGTCCTTAGATTAAAAGATGCTACACACACTTTCCTAAAGACTGTGCAGTTCTTGCTTTCAGCAATTCTAACGCTGAAGTAAATGATATAATCCAATGTTCTGACTTCATTCAAGCAGATAAATATCATTACAGCACAGCAGTTTCTTATTTTTTTTTTCTTTTTTTTTTTTTTTTTAAGATTTTATTTATTTGACAGAGAAAGAGAGAGATCACAAGTAGGCAGAGAAGCAGGCAGAGAGAGAGAGGGGGAAGCAGGTTCCCCACTGAGCAGAGAGCCTGATGCGGGGCTCGATCCCAGGACCTTGAGACCATGACCTGAGCCAAAGGCAGAGGCTTAACCCACTGAGCCACCCAGGCGCCCCAGCACAGCAGTTTCTTAAAGGGCATTATAGTTTTGAGATTTGAGCTTCCTTTTTGGTCAAAATTGAGAAGTTGGAATTTTAGTTCCAACTTTTTTTAGTTTAAATCATGAAATTTCAAAGTGCTCCATCCCTGTGATTCAGGTGAATGGTGGTTAAGTTGCTGCCTACCTCATCCTGCATACAAGTGTGGCATTTAACTAAAGGATTACAGTGAAGGAATAGGGCAGAGGGAGGATAGATTATCATTTCAAAAGTGAAATTGGAGAGATGGAGATCCTAACAAGGGCTTGATGAGGTATCTTATAGTGTCACTATTGTAGGAAATTGGATGTCTGCTTTAGAGAATGGACAAGCTTCATGTATTGAACTCTGGCAAGTTTTATTATTTGAGAGATCAGAGAGCTTAGTCAATGATCTATCTTTGGAATTTAATTTTTGTTTGACTAAATTTAATTTTTACTAAATTGAGTATTTTTTTCTTAGTTAAGCATTTGCCCATTAAGTTGGCCCATTAAGTGGTGGAAGCACCACACTATGTTTACACTTTATAGTTTTTTGGTATTTGTCAGCAGAGGCTGGTTGCCTGGTTTATAGCACTACGGAGTTGCCTTTTGTTGTGTTTTTATAATAGAGATCCATTTCATTTGGACACATCTTTCAAATCTGGTTGAGGATATTCTCCATATGTCCACTATTATCTAGCCAAACCGAAAAGACTTTTTTGATTTTTGTGGCTAGAGTGGAAAAATTTCCATCCAAATTGCATGTATTTGGCCTATCAATGTTCTTAATACTGGCAAATCCTAAAGGAGCCACAGACTCATAATATTTTAGTGAGGTTAATCATCATAATTCAACATTTATCGTCTATTTGCAGTGCACCGTATGAGGTACCGTGCAAAATGGAGATGAATAAAATATATTGCACTTCTACTTAGAAAGGTTCTATCCAGTAGGAGACATAATGTATGGGTACAAATAAACTGTAATTCAAACAGAAAGTGATAAGTGTGTGGCAGGGTGCTATGGGAGCAGAGGAAGAAGGGATTGCTTCTGGCTGGAGAGATTAGGAAGACTTCCCATATAAAGTGAAATATGAATTGGCTATTTAAGAGTGAAGGCCAGGCCAGGAGGAGGGATTAGCATGAATTGGATCTATCTCTATAACACCTGATAAATTACATGTTAATTATTTACTTTTCTCTCTGCCCTGTTGGAAGTAAGCCCACAGAGCTTTGAGAACAGGTGTTTTTCAGAAAGCTTTTCATTCTTTGCATCATCAACTGTTCAACATGGTACATTTAATTGAAGTCATACTTTAGTAATATTACAGTGGCAGTAGTGTATTTGGACTTCATTCAAGGGAAGAGGGACTAGAAATGAGAAGACCAATGAAGAGACTATTTATATTTATTTTAAAAATTTTTTATTTGAGTATAGTTGACATATGATGGTACATTAGTTTCAGGTGTACAAAATAATGACTCAACTCCTCTGTATGTTATGCTCAAGACCCGTGTAGCTACCATCTGTCACCAACACAATGCCATTACAATATCAATGACTATGTCCCCTATGCCGTGTGTTTCATCCCTATGACTTATTCATTCCATAACTGGAAGCCTGTGCCTCCCACTACCCTTCACCCATTTTGCCCAGCCCCGCCCTTCCCCTCTGGCAACCATCAGTTCTCTGTATTTATAGGCTTGATTCTGCTTTTTATTATTTGTTTTTTTAGATTCCACAAATTATTGACATCCTATGGTGTTTGTCTTTCTCAGTCTGACTTATTTCACTAGGCATAATGCTCTCTAGGTCCATCCATGTTGCAAATGACATAATCTCATACTTTTTATGACTAAGTAATATTCCACTGTATGGATATATGACATCTTCATTCATCTATTCATGGGCACTTGAGTTGCTTCCATATCTTGGGTATTGTAAATAATGCTGAAATAAACATAGGCATGCATGTATCTTTCTAAATTTGTATTTTTGTTTTGAAGGGACTAAATGACCTGGGAGATAGATAATAAAGTTCTAAACTCGGTAGGATTGGAAAAGAGAGACTTAGATGGATGGTTGTTGCTCCTCCATCTTGAGACCAAGGGATTTCTTTCACTGTGTGAATTACCTGTGAGGTACATGTCATGTACCAGGAGATAAAGAGATGGAAGGACCCGGTGGTACCTCAGACAGCAGGCAGGGAACTAGAGAGCCACACTCTCAGGGATAGAAATAATTGTAATAGCACATGGCCGCTATAATAAAGGAGCAGTAGGAGGAGGAGCTAAGGAAAAGGAGCTCCTGTTTGGGAAAATCAAAGAAGCCTTCCAGAGAGGTGGTAGTGTGTGAGCTTAAACTTGAAGGGTGAGTAGGAGTTTTTCAGGCCAAAAGGCAGCAGGAGGCCATGATGGCATAGAG
Source organism: Mellivora capensis (assembly GCA_004024625.1). Classification (NCBI taxonomy): domain Eukaryota; kingdom Metazoa; phylum Chordata; class Mammalia; order Carnivora; family Mustelidae; genus Mellivora; species Mellivora capensis. The sequence continues at coordinate 181,532 of PISX010001680.1, read as the reverse complement.
ATCTAAGAGACTGTTTAGAGAGCCACAAGAACCTGGGTTATTTTAGTGTTGGGACGTGAGGCTAGATAGGATAAATGGACTTGTCTTAATAGAATAGCATTTTATTTGCCATTTTTTAAAGTCTTATTTTTTGAAAATTTTATTTATTTCAGAGAGTGAGAGAGAGAGCGTGCATGGGCATGAGCAGGGGGTAATGGTAGGGGGAGAGGGAGAAGCAGACTCCCTGCTGAGCAGGGACCCGTTCCTGGGGCCTGATCCCAGGACCCTGAGATCCTGACCTGAGCCGAAGGCAGATGCTTAACCAACTGAGCCACCCAGGCGCTCCTGCCATCTTTTTTGTTTGTTTGTTTGTTTAAATATATTTATTTTATCCAGCTCTAGCACTCTGAGCTTTTGTGAGGAAGTATTTCTAGTGCCTCTTATAGCCTAGTGGAGGTACCTCTGCTGTGCTTCCCACTCCCAGCCCGCAAGTATACTGCCAGTAATAAATTGTCTCTTGCTTCCACTTAGTAAAATTAAGCAGAAAAGGTGACGAATGATACCAATAGCCAGAGAGATAAAGAGAGAAAGCAATGCACTGAAAACCTTTCCTCTGATGAATGCCCAGAGCCACTAGGGTTGTCTCTAAAGAGAATACAGCATAGAGTATAGCTTCAAAGCACTTGACTCAAGGGAGGGGACTGTGGTAGGAGCACAATTATTTACCTTTCCCATAAAGTTTTATGGAACCCGTGAAAATTTCCCAGAACTGTAATATCTAGTGCTAAGTCCTTTTGTTCTGGTTCTAGCCTTGATTTTTTTTTTTAATCTTCTTTACTCTGACCCTTACTATACTTTATAACTTAGCATGACTTAAACTTTAAATGGTCTCAAACGTGGGCCCTAGTTTGTTTCCCTTCCACTTTCTGAGCTTCCAAAGTCTGCACTGAAGGCTCCCTGCTAAGCGGAGAGTCTGCTTCTCCCTCTCCCTCTGCTCTCATTTGAGCTCTTCCTCTCTCCCTGTCTCCCTTTCCCTCTTTCTTTCTCTGAAAATAAATAAATAAAACCCTCTTTAAAAAAAAAAAAAAGAAACCTGCTTTGGCAAATTATGATTCTGAACTATGTGTACATAATCTATATTAGACAGCCAGAACTAAGAAGCGAGGTTTCTTTTTTCACATAGATTTCTTTTCTACAGCCATTTATCCTTTCTGTCTTGTGTGCTGCTGAAACAGAATATAGTTATTTTCTAAGGACAATCAAAAAGTTAATTAGAATTATATCCATTGTATTCTAGGCTGGGGCTTGGCAGCTGTGTTAGGTTTAGTGCCATTAATGGTAATAATCAAAGTTTCTGGGCACTACCAAGAGGAAAGTGAAAGACAAAAGGGATAAGAAAAAGAAGGCTTGCAGAGTGTCAGGGGAGGCATAGGGTAGGAGCTGGAAAAACGGTTAAAAGGGGTCAAATACCTCTGACACCTATTCCAGGTGCCACTTAGTGGGACATGTGCCATATTTTAAGATTAAGTTGAACCACCAGTAATCATGTCTGGAAATATGCTGGGTGTATTGTTATGCCAAAAACGACAGTTTGTTTTAATCAAATATTTCTGGATTTAATAAAAACAAAATTTGTATATATACCTGTCCCTCTGTCTTTAGTATTGAGTAGAAAGGGAAACAGAAATCAGCACATTTTAAATATTAGTGAAAGTTACAGGTACATTTCTGAAAGGTAGTAAAACATTTAAGATTTAAAACCACAGATTACATATCTAGCCCCCATCAGGCAGAGGTGGCCAAAAGGGAAGGGAAGCATAAGTAGGAAAATGTGTTTGGATAAAACTGTGTATTCATCCTACTCATATAACAGGACCCACAGAAGGAAAAACAGGGTGAGAAATTAGATCTAGAGGCTGTGGTCTCCCATCCAGATAAACCAAGTACATTTCACTTTCAGGAAACAAGAAGCTTTAATTCTTCAGAACGTTTTTCCATGACCAGCTAACAAAGCCAAAGAAAAAGAATAGGCACAATTTTAGTGTTTCTGTAATGGTGATAAAAAGTTATTTCTCAGATTGTGAGAAATACTGGATTGAATGAAAGCCTTTGGCTCATGTTCAAAGCTGACAGCTGCTGTAGAGGTCAGAGAGTCAGATTCTCTACTGTGTGTTCCCTCTAATCCTTGACAAGTGGATGGCTCGTCTTTGTCTACATATTTTAGTACCTTGCTGAGACAAGGAATTCAGCAGTTTAGGATACCTAACTTTCATTTCTTTCGGTGGCCAGTGTTCTCCAGCCTTCTGCCCTGATCCTCTTTTCTTCTCCCTCCACAAGCTCTGATTGCCGGATGATCTCACGTGGTCATTAGGGACCACTCTCTCATGATCACTTGGAAATCCGTGTATCTTGCTCAGACCTCTTCTGAGCTTGGGACTCTGTTGTCCATCTCCTTCCTAGAATATTTAATATTTAAGGTGTTGACCTCACTTTTCCAGCTCTGTAAATGTGAATTAATTGTTTGTGTCCAGAAATAATCAGGATTATGGAAATTTACTTATGATTAGCAAGTGACCAAGAGACCACTATATAAATACAAGAATGCCACTTAATGAGCTTATTAATATAACGGTGAATAGAATGGAAGCATGCATCATTTGGCCAACACACTGTCACCCAGTAGGACAGTCTTCATGGGAAGTGTCACTAAGCCATGATAGCTTAATGGAGCGTCTTTTTTTATAAGTATGCCTCTGCCCACGGCTGCTTTGGATATGGGCAGCCCATTTCAATTTTGGGCAGTGTTAGAGGAACACAGGCAAAATCTTACATGTTAAACTGCTGCTTTCTTCCCTCCAGATTAATGTAACTGTTATTAATGTAACTGTTAACACAGTTTTTTTAGCCAGAAGAAAACAAAACTGATAGGGTTTCAGTTTTCTTTTCTTTTTTTTTAGGATTTATTTATTTACTTATTTTACATATATATAGAGAGAGGGAGATCACATGAGTGGGAGGGGCAGAGGGGGAGAGAATCTCAAACGGACTCTGTGCTGAGCATGGAGCCCAGTGTGGGGCTCCATCCCATGACCCTGAGATCATGACCTGAGCTGAAACCAAGAGTCAGACAATTAACTGAGGCACCCAGGTGCCCCACAAGGTTTCAGCTTTCTTAATTCACATTCTAATCCTACCTCCCAGAAACTACATCCTGTTCAGTTTTGATCGGAGTTGAATATTCCAGATATTTTCAGTCACACATTCTTTTGGAATTACTTATGTTGATAGCTAATTTCTACCACTCTATTTGATTCATGCTGATATTACTCCCAGAGGGTGGTTTGATTTTCAAATTAGGTGGGCATTTCGCCTTGGCCTTTTGTACTGACCATAATGCATTGCCAAGTATTACAAACTTCCCCAGGTATGAGCTGACCAGTACAGTGTACAGTATGACATTCACCTTCCTTTGTCTTGACCTTTTATGTCTATTAGCTTAGCCCAATAGTAAGATTGCATAGATGGCCATTTCACATTTTTAGTTTATGTCAAACTTTGTTCAACAGAAATCTTTAGTTGTTCTTTATATATATAGCGGTTTGTCACCATTTGTGCCAGCATTTCATTTTTTTGAATCCAAGTATAATTCTTTACCTTTTCTCTATAAATTTCATTGGTTAAAGTTAATCTTCCATTAAAATTGTTTTGGATTTTGACTCCACTGTGCCCTGTTGGATTATTCTCTCCCGATTCCAGTTTGGGATAAGGACTTGGAAAAGAATACACCTGATGAGGATCAAACTTTATCCAGTTCATTGATAATATAATTGCCCAAGCCCAGCGAGCCTTGCAGAATTTACTTAAGATGACTCTGAGTTTTGTTGCTTAATCAGTTATAAACATATCCAATACTCACCCCATTTTTCTTCATCTTTCTCCCTTCCTCACCCTAAAAAACATTGGAGAATGGGTCTTGATCGGTACCTTTCAGAGTCATAGAGATTATTTGTCCTTAAGATTTGCCAACAAAGGAAAGAAGTTACTTGGCAAGATGTTTTCCTCCTGAATCCATGCAGATTTTTAGTGATCACCCACCTTTGTCTGTTCAAAAGCCATCTGCTTTATTATCTGTTCTAGAATTTTCCTCAGGCTGGATGATAAGCACAATGAGTGTTTTGTAACGTTTTGTAACATCCATGTTCTTTTGTAATGCTCATGTTCTTTCCTCATTTTGAAAGATTGGGCAGTTTGTCTCCTGTCTTTCAGTGCAGCTCTCTGGTCCTCATGGTTCATCTGAGTACTTAGAGCAATTGGGCCTGAGATAGCAAACCAATCAGCTGGCCAGGTGAGAAGATTTGCAGGGCACTGGGGGCAGTTGTCTGATGGCCTCCCATGTCCTGGGCTCCATGGGTAGGTGGCAGGTGGGCATCCCACTGGGAGTCCTCTTCTATAACACAGGGCTTGTAACTCCCCAGCAAAGATGTCGGAAGATAGAATATGTAAACTGTAAAGGGGTATGCAAGTGCAATATTTTAAAAAAGCAAAACAGAAGTGTTTTTTTTTCCTTTTTTTTTTCCTGTCCTATGTTAACTACACTGTTTCCCTGCACCAACTTACCCAGGCTGATTGCAAATTTTTCCTTCCAAATGAAAATTCAGAAGCTGCATTTGTAGCCCTTAATGGTTTTCTTAAGCTCAGCTCACTGTGGGCATCTGGCTTCCTGATACCATCCTGTTTCTTTTATAGGCATCCATGTTACGTGCGCCTCCTCTCAGTTTCTCTTATCTGTGTCTTTAAAATCTAAGTTCATTGGAGAGCTCTCTGTGCAGTCAGTCTTTTCCGAATCTTCCCCTTTTCCCTGTCATTAATATCCTTTGCGTTTATAACAAGAGTTCTATTATTTTTATACCAAGTCATTTTAAGTTTTGCTTTTTTTCCACATGACTAGGGTGAGTGGGGGCTATACTGTTTGGTTATACTTTTCTCCCTCATGTTTTTCTATCTTTAGTTTTCTCTCTCTTGTCCTTCTTTCCTGGATACTTCTGGTGATGTAATTTTAGAAATTATTTACTTTAAAACCTAGAAGTTTATTCAAGATTTTATTTATTTATTTTTGAGAGGGAGAGATAGAGAAAGAGAGAGATCATGAGTGTTTAGAGGGGCAGAAGGAGAAGCAGATTTCCCGCTGAGCAGGGAGCCCTAAGCAGAGCTCCATCCCAGGACCCTGGGATCATGACCTGAGCTGAAGGCAGCCTCTTAACCAACTGAGCCACTCAGATGCCCTAAAACCTAGAGGTTTAAACCTGGTACTTGATCAAGTCCTGAATAGATATAGAATATTTCCTTATTATTCTTTTAAATTCATTTTCAATTTATAATTTACTTTCAACAGAGTTTAAAACGGACACTGTCTCCAGGGAAATAATCATGGTTTCTACCTCCTTTGTGTTTTCCTCACAACGCCTAGTCAAATACAGGTATTTCACATAGACATTGAGTGTAACGGGACCTAAGAGGTGTGAGTTCTTAACGGTTATAATTCGGGAGTAATCCAAAATCCTTACAGTGTCTACAAGTGCTTCACATTCTGGTACTGCTTACATCTCTGAACTCTTTTTCTTACCATGGCAATGCACTCACTCTCTTCTTACCATGCTAATCTCCTTGCTGTTTCTTATAGACACACTGCTGCCTCAGGGCCTTTGCAGTTACTACTCCATGTCCCCAGGTTTTGAAACCACTTTTTCTTATCTGTTTCAAACTTCCTTCTGGGGTGCCTGGGTGGCTCAGTGGGTTAAAGCCTCTGCCTTCGGCTCAGGTCATAATCCCAGGGTTCTGGGATCAAGCCCCGCATCGGGTTCTCTGCTCATCAGGGAGCCTGCTTCCCCCTCTCTCTCTGTCTGCCTCTCTGCCTACTTATAATCTCCGTCTGTCAAATAAATAAAATCTTTAAAAAAAAAAACCACAACTTCCTTCTCAAGGGAACCTCTCCAGATGACCTTATTTAAAATGTTAATTCCTGGGTGCCTGGGTGGCTCAGTGGGTTAAGCCCCTGCCTTTGGCTCAGGTCATGATTTCAGGGTCCTGGGATCGAGCCCCGTTATCAGGCTCTCTGCTCAGCAGGGAGCCTGCTTCCTCCTCTCTCTCTGCCTGCCTCTCTGCCTACTTGTGATCTCTATCAAATAAATAAATTTTAAAAAAATCTTTAAAATGTTAATTCCTCCCTCAGCCCCTGCACTTTCTAGTCTCTCCCCAACTCGAATGTAAGCTCCATAAGGGCAGGTATTTTATGTTACCTGTGTCCTTCCTGCCAAGAACAGTACCTGGCCCATTGTGGATGCTAGTTTAACCAGAGTTGTATTCTTGAGAGCTTCCTAAAACATATCATGCAACTTCCCTTTTAGAATCTCAGGCAAGATTTGCTTTTATATTCTATGAATGTTCTATAACTTGTGTTCTCTAATGTCCTACATTCCCAGCTACTGTAACAAAACTTCAGAATTGCTGTCAGGTTTACCAATACTTCAATTTAATCAGCTAATTTCTTCCTGTGGTCACATTCATATCCAGAATATTTCTTTCCTTGTTTGAGAGACGGAAGGTTTAGCAAGGCATTTGTCAGATGCCTCGAGTTTTAGCTGTGGAAGAATTCTAGCAGATATTCCAGAAGTTCCATTTATTTCTGTGTCAGCTTCAGTCTCTAGAATATTCCAAATCAGCAACTTTTTATGCCCTACCTTTCCACCATTGCTTTATTCCAGTTCAGAGTCCTATCCCATCAAATCCCAGTAATGCTTAATGGTATATTTACTTATTTGTAAAATGGCAGTTTTCTTTCTTTAATACTCATATTCTGGGTTTGTGTTCACAGGAACCTAACACTGCATTGTTGCTAACACCTTCCTGTTTGTTTTTCTGCAACAAATAATTTGCTAGACCTTTCTCATAGTCATTTTTTTTTTTTCAGCATGACCAGCTTCTTTCATAGTTGCAATAATATCTAAACATTTTTCTACCTCTTCTTTGATTTTAAGCTTAAAGCCCACTTGATCAATGAATCGAGTGATATAGTGACTTACTTACTTACATGCATAGTGGCTTCTGGGACTATATCCAAAGGAAACAAAAACACTAACTCAAAGTTGTCTGCACCCCCATGTCCATTGCACCATATTTACAGTAGTCAAGACATGGAAACAACCTAAGCATCCATTGATAGACAAATGGATAGAGAAAGTATGTGTGGGGCACCTGGGTGGCACAGATAATTAATCATCCAGCTCTTGGTTTGGGCTCAAGTTGTGATCTCAGGATTGTGGGATCAATCCTGGTGTGGGGCTCTGCACTCAGTGTGGAGTCTGCTTGGGTTTCTTTCTCCCTCTCCCTCTGCTCCTTATCCCTGGGTGCTCGTTCTCTCTCAAATAAATATTTTTAAAAATAGAAGGAAAGAAGAAATTGTGCATGTATGCACGCACACACACACACAACAGAATATTATGCAGCCATTAATAAAATGAGGAAATCCTACCATTTACAACAATGTGGATGGACTTAAACAATATTACGCTAAGTGAAATAAGCCAGAGAAAGGCAAGTACATATGATCTCACTTCTACGTGGAATCTAAACCAAAATAAAACAAACTCATAGAAAAAGTGGTCAGTTTTGTGATTACAAGGGTTGGGGGGAGGGAGGAGGATTGGAGAAAGGTGGTCAAAAGGTATGAACTTCCAGTTACAAGTCAGCAGTCCTAGGAAGGGAAAGTACAACTTGACGACTGTGGCTAGCACTGTTGTATGGTATATAGGAAAGTTACTGAGAGAGTAAATCCTAAGAGTTCTCATCACAAGGAGAAAAAAGTTTTCTTTTTTTCCTTTCTCTATTTATTGTATGTGTGTGAGGTGATGGATGCCACTAAACTTATAAAAGTGATAATTTCAATGGTATATGTAAGTGACGTCATCATGCTGCTTATCTGAAACTTACAGAGTGCTGTATGTCAACGATATCTCAGTAAAACAGGAAAAAGATTACCTAGCAATTAGCAAAGGCTTTGAATCTACTATTTTTAACTGTGTGGCCTGGAACAAATGAAATTTCTTATGTCTTCTAAACTTATTTTTGTATCCGTAAATGGGGGAGGGGATGGGAGCTACTGTAAAATGATGCCTGCTTCATAATATATTCAAATATATTCATCCTCTTCTCAGAATTAAGTGACATGAAGATAATGATGATAAGCTTTCATGTTTGGTTTACTGTTTGCCAGACATGGTTTTAAGAGCGCGATATATCGACACGGCTTATCAGACGTTCAGTGTGTTTAGCATGTGCTCAGCCTGTGGAAGCAGTCAGGAAGTGCCAGCTTTCATTAGCAAGAGCAGCAGTCCTCTGTGTAAAAGTACTCATTCTTAGTTTTTGCCAAGTATACTTCCTCATCAGCCAAGAGTGTGTTACAGGTGCCTGTGTGCTGCGGTATGAACCAGGCATCCATATGCCATCACATCATCCTTTAACACTGTCCACTTGCTAAAAGGAACCACGAGAAGCATCATAGTAATCCCTTCAAAAAACTTCTATTTTGGGGGTGCCTGGGTGGCTCAGTGGGTTAAGCCTCTGCCTTCGGCTCAGGCCATGATCCAGGGTCCTGGGATTGAGTCACGTATTGGGCTCTCTGCTCAGCAGGGAGCCTGCTTCCTCCTCTCTCTCTGCCTGCCTCTCTGCCTGCTTGTGATCTCTGTCTGTCAAATAAATAAAATCTTTAAAAAAAAAAAAAGACCTTCTATTTTGGGATTAATGTCCAGACAATAATAATGCCTTTATTGACAACCCAGGTATTACACTTTGAAATTGAATACAAATTCTTTAAGTTTAAAGAAAAATGTCAACTTTTATAAATAGGGATGTTGTTGAAAACTGGTTTTTATCATTTGTACTTAGGGAATTCCGTATATGTTTTAACTGACTCAGCACAAAATGGGTAAGTTAAAATACCTCTTCTAAAAGGGAGAAAGCTTTATTGAGATTATACTAAGTGTTGATAGGTTAAGCATTCTAAAACATTACCATTTCTATGGGAGAAAACTCCTTAAGTCATTGAGTAGTCAGGTTCTGAAGTACCTCTTACTTTTAGAATGATATGGATATATATACTTAAAGTAGACTCAAACAAAATAGTTGTTGTATATAAACTCTATTTTAATGTGACCCTTTATGTCTATTTCACCCTGTATTTAGGAGAGGTCAGATAATAAAGATGGTTTAGAAAACCCTTTGAAGACTCTAACCAACTTCATAAATATGGGCACTACTACTATGCACATGAAAATATAAGAAACATTTAATAATAAAACATTAAATTATATTTATATATAATAAATATAATATATTTATATTATAAATTATAAATATAAATTATAAAATATAATAAATAATAAATCTAAATATATTATATTTAATATAAGAGTTATCATCTCTTAACCAATAGTAGCATGGTACCTGAGATTTGCTGATTTATGTAATAGCATTTTATGAATAGGTAGGACTGTGCTCAGCTCTTTTGTTTGAATAGGCATTTCTCTTTGTTGTTCACCCCAGTCAAAGCACTCCTTCAGAAGACCTAGTTCCTGTTGCCATGGAGGTTAGAAGGTGTTTAAGATCCTCATTACTACCCCCTTGAAAGAGACTTCGAGAACGCCAGTTATCATTCCTTAGAACTCTGTCTCTGTTGTTCCATCTTTGGGACATGGGGACCCCTTGTCATCACTACAGTGTTATATCTAATGGACCTCCATAGTACTGTGCTGAAATAGTCTCCTGCTATATTCCTTAGGACTGTGCTTGACCTGCCCAAATTGCTACAGTGTGTGTAGCAGTATATATAACATAGTGAAAGAGAAGCTGGGGCTGAAGTTGATTACTTCAGTCAGCAAATATTAGCCCTTTCTTTGTGTTTTTATCATGCTAAATGGTGTGGGGGACAGAATAAGGTATGGCTCTTGTCCTCAAGAACTGTGGAATTTAATAAGACTAACATACATGACAGCAAATCCACTTGCACAGGAGTATGGAATCAAATGCCCAATTGGGAGAGTTATAGTAAGTGCTAGACAAGTTCTGAAGTGAAGCATAAGTGAGGCAGGAGAAATCAAGAACAGCTTTGTAGAAAAGGTAATAATTCATAGGTTTTTTAAACACAAATAGAGGGGAAAGAGAAGGACTATTTTTAAGATATTCCAGGGCTTGGTGGTAGGGTTGATTATGGTATGTCTGTTGGTTGTTGAGGGAGGAGACTGGCGAATAATGGAAAATAAAGTTAAGTAGTTAGGGTGGAACCAAATTATGGGGTTCAATAAAAGCCAAGCAAAGAAGTTTAGATTGGAGTGGTAGAAAGGAGAAGGCTTTAAATGTTTTTGAGCCAAGGAATGACATCATCCAAGCTCTATAGAAGGAGCTGTCATCTACAGATGACAGAGAATGGCATCAGGAAGACCCCCTTTGAATGCTGCTGCAGTTATGTCACTGACATTGTGAGCGGGGCCTGGACCCATATGATGATGGAAACGAGAATGAAGAATAAGGTGGGGTGGGAGAGAGATTTGGACAGCATTTGTTAATGAACTTGAAACAGGAGAGGGAGAGTTGAATTGCTTTCCAGGCTTTCTGATTGGAAGAAAGGTGGGTGTCATGGACAGAAATGGGGTTGGCTGTGGAGGAAAAGTATGCATTTACTTTTGGATGTAATTATATATGAGTTATCTGTAAGGTGTTTAGATGGAACTATTCAGAGAAATGTGAGACAGCCGGTTGGATGAAAAGGTAGGATGTGTTACTCATCTGTGGAGAGTCTTGTGTAAAGGTGGGAGGTGGGGTGGGGGGAGGGACTCTCTTCAAGAGTTCAGAGATGGAGGTTCAAGGACTGGTTTTCATGGATAGCTTCTAGTAGATAAATCTGAAGGGATCCTCATATTCGTGTTGACTGAAATTACTTTAACAAGTAATTTTTCCCTTGGTGATAAAAGGCATGTCAAGCTATTTTAGGAAATTAGAAAATTCAAAGAGGTGTAAAGAAAAAAGATAACCATTAACAGTACTTGGTTGGTTTTCTTTCTGGTCTTTTTCTTTTGGAAAAGACCATTTCTATGGTCTTTTCATTTCTATGGAAATATATACATATATGTATGTATACATTTGACACATATATGTATATATGATCGTGTACTATTGTATGTTTTGTCGCTTGCTTTTTCATTTAACATTGCATCATGATAATTATTCCATGTCATGAATGGCTGTTTAAATACACCGTTCTTAAAGAACTGCATTTTCTTTTATCATTCGGATTTGCCATTTTTAAATCACAGTTCTATTGTTAAGCATTTAGATTGCTTGCAAATTTTTTTTGGTTTTATCATTAATAATATAGTAGACCTCTGATATATATGCCTGTCAGCTGTTATTTACAAATGAGCTCTCTGATAGTTGTGATCTGTATATCCCTAGCATCTGAGAGAGTGCCTGGATGCAGTAGTTGTTTAATTAAAAAAAAAAAAAAAGTTCTTTGTAGAATGAAAGAAGATCATTAAATACTCAATTCCTCTGACTTCCTTAACTCTAATTCCATGAGTACTCAGGAACAGTCCATAGAAGTCTGGCTATAAGGAGAGTTTGGGCCATGTATGACCATAAACAGACATTCTTGCTTCTGTCACAGTTATATTTGTCATTCTCTTTAGTGAATTTGTATTCTGATTTCTCTTGAGGCTTATATTAATTTTTGTTGCCTCTACCTTATTGATGCTGATAAAAATCAGATTTCTGAGACTGTAAGGTTGTGGATTGGGCCTAGGTTACAGTAAATCACCAAGAGCCCTCTGAAGAAGACAGTCTGAGAGGCTTCACCTTGTAAAGACCCATGGCAGTACCACATTTCCGCATTTGAATCCCAGTGGTACCCTAAAAAGATGGATGTTTGACTCTTGTCCAATAATAATTCAACATTTTTTAAAAAAGATTTTATTTATTTATTGGACAGACAGAGATCACAAGTAGGCAGAGAGGCAGGCAGAGAGAGAGAGGGGGAAGCAGGCTCCCTGCTGAGCAGAAAGCCCGATATGGGACTCGATCCCAGGACCCTGGGATCATGACCTGAGCGGAAGGCAGAGGTTTTAACCCACTGAGCCCCGCAGGTGCCCCGAAATTAGAGAATTTCTAATTTTATTAGAAGATTAATAGAAAAACCTTTAACCAAGAGATCTGATTTGAAACCTAGATTTTTGTTCTAGACTCTACCTAAATAAAATAAAACCCTTTGCTGATTAGTCTACCATGACCCCAAAGCTGTAGAAATACTTCTTGATATTCAATCTAGATCTTTTCTGTCGTACTTTATGCCTCCCTCATGTTTTGCCTTTCATCACAATAAAGCTGTGTTCATGTTCATATAACACAGAATGATGGTTCACTTAGTTCTTAAGGGTGCTGTTGGGTTATGGGTTCTGCTTCCGACCGTCCAGGGTTTGGCTTGGTTAGGTCAGTTACCGAAGACTTAGACATCTAAGTACCTTTTTACTAGAATATTTTTCTCCTCCTTTAGTCTTGGGGGTAATATTGTATCTAGTATGACCTCTGTGTTACAAAATGTTTTCCAGTTTGTATTACATGAAACACAAGTCCTAAAAGAACCATTATGTAATTCACCATGTTAAAAGGTTCCAGGGTCAAAGAATTTGGGAAATTCTGTTTGTTCTTTAGGAAATTTACTTGTTTAACTCATTATTCCCCAAATTTATTTCACTACTGGAACCCATTTTCCTTCAGACATCTAAGAAGAAATGTTTTGTAGAACACACTTGGACAAAAAGATGCTTTGTATCATTACTTTGTTGCTTTTCTACCTGTGAATGAGTTTGACTCAATTGTAAATTTTCAGTATTTTTGTTTCTGTTGCAGGTTTTATTCCTCACATTCTTTATCCTAAATAGTTACTTTCCTAGTCTGAAATGTCTACGTTGTTTCAATGATGAGTTCATCATGTAGTCTTAACCACAACTCTTTAAAAAAATTTTTTTTTTTATGTTCCATGACCATCGTTGAGTCCAGTGTGGAGTTTGAACTCATGACCCTAATTAAGATCAAGACTTGAGCTGAGATTGAGAGCCAGATGCTCAACCGACTGAACCACATAGGCACCTCCACAACTCTTGTAAAAGAAATATGTTAAATTTTTTTTTTTTTAAGATTTTATTTATTTATTTGACAGATCACAAGTAGGCAGAGAAGCAAGCAGAGAGAGAGGGGGAAGCAGGCTCCCTGCTGAGCAGAGAGCCTGCCTTGGGGCTTGATCCCAGGACCTGAGGGCAGAGGCTTAACTCACTGAGCCACTCAGGCGCCCCATATGTTAAATTGTTTTTGTTTAAAGTGTTGCATACAAGAATATAAAATGTATCTGTGCAGTAATTTCCATGGAGGTTAACAAATAGAACTTTCCCAGTATCCCAGAAGCTTCCTGTATGCCTTTTTTCTCTCAGTTTTAAACTAGTTGTCTTTCATTTTTTTAAGCATCCCTTTGCTTTACTCAGTTTCATTATCTAGGAATGTATCCCATTGAGTGAATATGATTTTTTAGTTTATTTCCGAATTTATATAAATGCGAACAGTTTATATTCTATGACTTGCCTCTTTTTTTTTTTTTTTTTCCAACTTTATATTTGTTTCTGAGATTCATCCATGTAGTGGTACTTAGATCATTTTCACTGCTGTGTAGTTTTCAGTTATAGGACCATACCACACTATTTTTTTGTTTTTGTTGTTGTTCCTCCTCTGTTGATGATCATTGTATTTTGTTGTTTGTCTGTGGGAACAGTGCCCCAGTGACCATCATTAAGTAATGCCCCCATGTGTATCTTTTTGGCATATGTCTTGGGAGTGCAGTTGCTTGGTCATTGGGTATGTGTCTCTTCATTAGGTGTGTGTCTGTTGAGCTTTACTGAGTATCAGACTGTTCCCCAAAGCAGTTGTACCTTCAGCAGTAAATAAGGGTTCCTATTGTTCTACTTCCTCAGCAAAACTAGATACTGACAGGCTTTTAAGTTTTTGCTGATCTAGGGGTGTGAAATGATACCTCATTGGGGTTTTAATTTTCATTTCCTTGATTAGAATTGTAGTTGAGCATCTTAAATTATATTTATGGACCATTTGTGTTTTCCCTTTGTCAAATTCCTATTTGGGGTTTTTGCTCTTTTTATCTTTTTGTTTTGTTTTGTTTTTTTAATTGATTCATAGAAATTCTTCATGTATTTAAGATACACTGTCTAGAACAGTGCCTAATATCATAAGAATTATATAAGAGTAGCATCTGTCTCGCCAAGTGTATTGTGATTATTTTGAATACAAAATATTTTTGGCTTCCTAATTTCGAAAGTTTAATACTTGCAACTTAGGAACTACTTGAAATCTGTAACAGCTGCCCATAAGAGATGCACATGAATCCTAAACTATTCTTACAGTTGAGTCCTTATGATGTCAGATCACAGACTTAAGTTCTTTGAAATATATAACTTGCTGACCGAACTGTCAATGTATTATTTTCTTTAGCCAAGTGGTAGTTCAGAGATCTAATTATCTTCAGTAGATTTTCCACATGCTTTAAGGATGGCAAAGGGAATATGATTGTCAAGTTAACAACAGTGGTGAGAGAAATGATAATAGTTTCTTCAAACTGCCCACTTATCATGTGTCAGGTACTGTTCCAAATGTATTACTTGCGTTAGCTCGCAAGGACACCTTTGGTGGATGAAGAAACTAAGGCCCATGCAGATGAATTCACTTCTCTGAGATCAAACAGCTGACAAGAGTGCAATCAGGGACCCAAACTCAGGCAGTCTAGTTGCAGAGTCTGAGAAGTAGATTCATAAGGTTTATCAGCTGGTGTCTGAAGAAGAATTAATTACTTTTTTAAAATGAATTTTTAGTTTAAGAGAAGAATTCACCTAAAACTGTTTTGTTTTTTAATGTGATGTTGAAAGTGGGAAACACATTTTTCATGTGGTAGATGGGATCAAGTACTTTTAGGTCAAGAGAATTTTCCTCCTCGTAATCTTTATTTCGGACTCAAAACATTCTCATTGGCTCCTGAAACAGTTTTCTTTAGGTTGCTATTATTGCTTTGGCTACTGGTTGTTTCAGATATAATTTTCACTCAGTTGTGGTTTCTTTATTCATTTAACTATAGGCTAAGTGCTTAGATGAATTAAGATCAATGCATTTCCTCTAAAAAATTATAGAGTTAAATGACTAAGTGAAAAGAATGAAACAAGTTATAGCTTCTTACCCATTCTGTTTTGAGTAGAATTAGCAGAGTTGGAACAAACATGTATAGGAAAGGTAGTTAGTACCAAGGTGATTGGCTGCGGTGTATTATGCTGATGACTCAGCTAGGGTGTGTATCTTAATGGAAAAGTTTTAAAACTTTGCTATGGGATTTAAATATTATGCTTTTTCCTCTATTGCTTCCCCCTCAAGGAAGGACTAGGAAGGTAGCTCTTTTCCCTCCCTTGTATGGTCATACTAAAGGATTGCAAATTAATTAGCGACATTCAAGGCATCACACAGATTGAATTCCATATTTGTCTTGGAGGGAAGTCCAGATTTCTGTTTGGGGTGATTGCATCTGCTTTGTGAGACTGGGTGCAACTTCCTTGTATTCAAGGGCGGGATCATCTTGTCAACAGCCAGATGGCTTATTAGCTGTAAGTCACCTAGAAGAAATGAGCCCCCCGAATGTAGTTTGTTTTAATGTTTATCCCCGCCCTTTTTTTTTAACCACCTCCACCCCACATACATACAGTGCATCAGAGAAATATTGCACCTGCTTCTTATTTGGTGGTATGTTCTGTGAGGATTAATCGTAGACCTTGTTTTCTCTGTGGGTTGGGGACAGAAAATTGCTCTTTAACCTTTTTCCAAGTTTCTGATAAGTACTGAAAACTTTGGGAGTTCAATGTGGCCTTTAGAAGGAACACATAAGTAAATACTGGGAAACAAAGTAAATACACACCTTTGAAATTTGGAAAATCCTGTTTTCTAAATTAGCTCCTTTTATGATTTGAGTTAAAGGCAGTCTAGATGTGTCAAAAAGAAATTTACTGCCTTTTTTTTTTGTTTTTTTTAAAGAACGTCATGACCTTTGTGCTATGCTGGCAGACATTTTGTGTTTGATTTGATTTGATTGTTTTTAAACAACGGTGGGGATTTTCTATTTTGCTGATTCCCATGAACTGGTTATGATTTCTTTCACGGAACAGGCGCAGTGTTAGAGGTGGAGGAGTGGTAGAGCCCCTGAACCAGGAGCCTAAGTTGCTGGTTCCATTTCTAGATGTGTTACCTTAGGCAAGTCTTGTCAACTTTCTGAGCCTCTAGTTTTTCATCTTTAAGATGTGGTTAATAACACCTGACCACCTACCTCACACAGTTTGGGAGCGGCAGTCCGTCCTGCACAGTGGCAGAGTCTGGGCTACTGACAAGCTTGTTTTGGTTGTAGAACGTTGGATAAGATACGCATCTTCTCTGAGCCCATTTATTTTTTCTACTGCAAAATGGCAATAACTTTAGGTACCACTTCTTAGGGTTAATGTGAGGGTCAAGGTCGAATGGGTACTGTAGCTTAAATGTTAAGCCTATTACCTGGCACACAAATCTTATTTTATTTTATTTTGTTTTGTTTTGTTTTTTTAAGATTTTATTTATTTATTTGAGAGAGAGAGAGTGAGAGAGAGCATGAGAGGGGAGAAGGTCAGAGGGAGAAGCAGACTCCCTGCAAACTGGGAGCCTGACAGGGACTCCATCCCAGGACTCCAGGATTACGACCTGATCCGAAGGTAGTGGCTTAACCAACTGAGCCACCCAGGTGCCCCACAAATCTTTTTTAAAAGATTTTATTTTATTTATTTATTTGAGAGAGCATGAGTTAGGGTGGGGAGGAAGCAAGCAGAGGAGGAAGGGAGAGGGTGAAGCAAGACTCCCTGCTGAGCATAGAGGAGGGAGGCAGAGCCCAGTCCCAGGACCCTGAGATCATGACCTGAGCCAGTTAGTTAACAGACACCCAGGCACTCCATACCTGGCACATAATTAATGTTCAGTTACTTATTATAAATTATACATTTGTTATTATTTTCAGTGACATTTGGGGTGATATTAACATTTTGTAAGGTTCTATGTTTGGAATAGAATAAAATTTACAAGTTTTGATGTTTAGGACCACAGGTTTACTGCTGAGAGAATCTGAAATTCTAAGAAGGTAATAATTAAAGGGCATAATTTTCCACTTTCAGAGTAATAGTCATGACAGCAGGACATTGTTCAGATGATCTACTCCTCTGTGCTTTACTTTTTATTTTTATTTAAACGAAGATAATGGTTTTTGAGGGGAAAATATTGCTTTTGCTTTATAAAAATGAAAACAAAAGTTTATATGGTTTGTGGCACATAATACTGAGTACTTCTAATACTTTTCTTAGAAGAGCCCGTTTTGGTACTTAAAAGGTACTTTGTAGTTTGTAAGGGAAAAAACTATCTTCTATTAGAATCTGTACATGAGAGTAGTCTAACTCTTAAATAACAACAAATTAACTATCCACTCTATTGTTTTAAGAAGTAGCAGTAAGGATTATTGGTGATGTTGCCTAAAAGTTTGGGGGGATAGAGGGGCACAAAAATCACCTGAAAAAGAATTTTTGTCTTCCCTTACTTGTGCTTTTTATCATGTCATTGTTAATATGACACATGGTACTGTTTCATTAGTTCATCAAAACTCATCACATTTAACACATAGCCCGCATTTATTAAGCATCTGCTATGTGCTTGGCACTGTGCTTGAAGCTGGTACCCCACCGATGATGGATAGACATTGTTATTTCATGCTGTAGCTTGTTTTTTATTTTATTTTATTTTATTATGTTATGTTAGTCACCATACAGTACATCTTTAGTTTTTGATGTAGAGTTCCATGATTTGTTTGCATGTAACTCCATGCAGTACATGTTTATTATCTTGAAAGATGGGGAGAGAAATAGAGTACCTAAAATCTGCATTTCTAAAGCTGTAACAGTATCTCAGTAATCTCCACTAATATTGCCTTGGTTCAAGCCCTCATCATATCCTGCTGGGCATTGGAGTATCTTCTAACTACCAGGTAAACCTCCCTTCCCTTCTCTTACTCCATCCCCTGATTCCCCAAACACCATGAACCATCACCAATTCTAGATTCCTGCACCAAAAGCTCATCTAAAATGTAAATTGGACCACATCATTTCCAGGCTTACAATCTTTAAAATAGCTCCTTATCACTTTTCAAGATACCATCTAGATTCCTTGGTATGGCATTCATGGCTCTTTTCAGTCTGGTCCCTACTTTCTTATTCAGTGTCATCTCCAGCCACTTAACTTTCTCCTTCTGCTTATGAGACTATCTACAATTCCCTGCTCTCTCACTGTGAAGGCCTCCGGCATTTCCAACTCCGGCATCGCTATCATCTCACTTACATTGTATTGCCATTTGTTTATACATCTGTCTGCCATGATTAGATTGGATCTCGAAAGCAGAGATTCTGTGTCATTTTACTTTGTATTCTACCCACATGTTGCGCAGCCTGGCACATCGTACACATTTCCTGAGTGTTTGTCAAATAAGTAAATAAACGAGGGATCAAAGAAACCCCCGCTTGGCCGTATTAGATCACTAATAACATTTGCAGTTCTTAATTGTGTTGTACTGTAAGTCAGTTTTAGAAATCCAATAATCATGTTATAGTTAAAAGGAAACTTAATATTAGCTTGTCCAAACTTTTTGTTTTTGTTTTTGTTCAGTTGGATAAACTCAAAAGCAAAATGAGGTACCCACTGACTAAGATGAGAGTACCTGGCTGACTAGTGGTCATGTCAGGATGAGCCTGGCCTGGCTGCCTGATCCCCTTGCCATGAACAGGCCCAACATTGAAATGGGGCGGGCCTTTTAACGTGGTAATCATTCAGTCATTTATTTTAGTTTTGGGTTTTCTTCCTAAAAAAACTTTATATTGTGGAGAAATTTAAATATCACAACAGGAAAGGATAATGTATTTCCACGGACCCTCACCAGCCTGAACCGCTATCAAAGCATGACCTTTCCTGTTTCGTCTGTACCCCCATCTACTCCCTTCTTATTATCTTACAGCAAGTCCTTGATGTTATATTGTTTCGTCTGGAAATATTTTAGTATGTATGGGATAGGTTTTTAATCCTTTAAATATAGATCCCTCTGGTATTCTGGGAAGTCATGATACTTCAAACAAAATAATGAAGCCTCCCTGAAGATCTGGGTCTGGAAAACTGGCGGCCTCTTCTGCTGAGTGGTGGTCTTCTGTCCCCGGGCTCTCTCCTCCCCCTGCCCAGCTATTCCCACGCCCATCGCCTTCACTGCACCCTACTCCCTGAGACTCCTTTGTCCCTGGAGAGTTGTGCTTTTTTACTGAAACTGTCTGGTGATGATGTTAATAAGGAAAACAGTAGAAAATAAGATATTCTATGTATGTATGAAGTTAAGTAGCTTTAAAAAAATTCATCCATAAGAAGCCTTTAAAGTTCCTTGGCATCTTTCTTTCCTTAAGATTGCATTATAAACGGATAGTTGAATTTTTTATTATGAATTATTATAAACATGTACAATTACAGAGAAAAGTACAAGGGACATCCGTGTGTCTGCTGCACAAATATTAATGTTTTGACAGATTTGCCTTGGATTTTATGAAGTAACAAAATATTAGTAGAGTTTGAGATGCCTTCTGTACTCTTTTCCTCCTTCCACAGAAATAACCATTATCCTAGATATAGAATTTTTATTGTTCCAGTGCACATACATGAGTAGTGACTTTTAAAAAACAATTTTGCCTCTTCCTTTTGACCTTTACAACTCTTAAAGTTTGTGGGGAACTATATAGAGTATTTCATTTCTAAAAATGTACAACCCAACAACCTTCCCAATTTCGCTTGGTAAAAGCTATAGAGTATGACATGATGTTTTATGATTTACAGTGTATCTGATTAGAAGCAGAGTTCTGAGGCTTCGGTGTGAGAACTGTTCACACCTGCTGTGTTCTCTGCTTAATTTAAAGTACTAATAATTACCTTTTAAAAGTATAAACAACATGGAGGACTGAAGGAAAAAACCTCGGAGGGTTAAATAGTCTAAACTTCCTGATGTTAGTGATACTCCCTTAATAGCAATCACAGGTAAGTTTTATACTCATTTTCAAAGAAAATACCCCTCCTAACATAATGCTCACTGGCATGTCAGTGTGGTAAAGAAATCAGTGAGATGCCTTACTTTGCATTATCTAATAATGATTTTTAAATTAAATAACTATAGAGTTTGCATATGATTTAAATTAAAAAAAAAAAAAAAGGTTCCACCCTAATTCCTCCCAACCAATATTCCCAGCTATGTTTAGCAATTGTTTTTTTCTCCTTGGAAGGAGATACGGTGTTCATCCTGTTTATTCAACTAAAAAAAATTTTTTTTCCCTTTTTTTTTTTTTAAACAAATCTAGTGCTGGTAAAATTTTCTGACTCAATAATTTTGGAAGGAACTACCTCTTTCCACAAATAGATGAGCCCACATACTAGGTCTTCTGAGTGAACTAGTAAATTTCCATGATGTTGGGAAACTGGGTGGAGGTTTTTGTGGATGCAAGTCCTATGGAATAGGGACTTTTCTGGTTGCATGGAGGGGAGTAGGATAAGGTTCTGGTACCGAGTAGTCCCTCGAGCCACAAAGCATTGGGGGGATTTCCCATTGGATCATCTCGTGCAGGCCACAGTTTGTGCACATCATGGGGAGTAGCTGCAGCAAGAACAAAGGGTGATGCTTTCCCAAAGAATCTCAGCCCTTCTATTTGGGTGTTGTAGACTTGGCTCAGTCTTGCTTTATCCAGCAAATTGAGATCATCCCATTTTTCTTCATGTGGACTTTTGAATAGGTGTCATTAAATTTTGATTACTGTGATGCATTCAGTGAAGCTAGAGCTGAGCTACCCAATCTACTAGTTCTTATTGGGAACTGCAGCCTGCACCCATTTTTCCCTGTTCTGAAGCCCTGCTTGTATCTCAAAGGCCCATCCAGACTTTGTCGCATGTACTAATTATTTCTATGAGTTAGTCTTGCTCTGTTCAAAAATATTATGGGATTTGAGAGAGTTATATAATCTCTTACTCTTTGGATCTCTTCCTTCTAGCAAAGAGTCTAGTGTATATCAGGTGATAACAATGCCCATTTTTTGATCAGCCTTACCTGAAACCTGTGGAAGTATTGCTTAGCTGGTTTCTTCTATTTTTCTATCTTTGGTGATCCCAAGGCCTTAACTGTCTTGCAAATACCACTTCATAGGCTTATTGAATTCTTATTTTGTTTTCTGCAATCAATAACAGACACTGTAAGTTTGGATGCAGCTTTTTTAAAAAGGACTATAAAAAACATAACCTTCAATCTGGAAACTTGTCCCCAGGTGGCAGAAATACCTTGGCAAAGAACCAAAATAAAAATGGTAATCTGAAGCCCAAGGCTGATGCTGGCTTAGTTTAAACCATGTTTTTTCCTCTTTTCAGAAAGACAATATGTGGGGCCCTTGGTTGCTCAGTCGGTTAGGCATCCAACTCTCGATTTTGGCTCACGTCATGACCTCAGAGTCATGAGTTGGATCCCTGCATCAGGCTCTGTGCTCAGCAGGGAGTCTGCTTCTTTCCCCATCTCTCTCCTTCTGCCCCACCTCCCACTTGCATGCATTTTCTCTCTCTCCCTCTAAAATAAATAAATCTAAAAAAAAAAAAAAAGACAATCCCAAGTTTTTAAAAAAATTATTATTATTATTATTATTTTAAATTTACAGACAGAGATCACAAATAGGCAGAGAGGCAGGCAGAGAGAGAGGGGGAAGCAGGCTCCTGGCTGAGCAGAGAGCCCGATGTGGGGCTTGATCCCAGGACCCGGAGATCATGACCTGAGCCGAAGGCAGAGGCTTTAACCCACTGAGCCACCAAGGTGCCCCTGTTTTTTAAATTCTTAAATAAATACAAATTATGAGGATTTCAGAAGGGCAACTTTATTCTCAAATCAGTTTCACAGTTTTTTTTTGAGGGAGACAAGCAGTTTTTCCCTTAGCAAAATGGACTGAAAATTTAAGAGATTGGGATTACGGAATGATGAGACTCAAAGGAAACCAGTGCTGCTTCTAGCTACTCTTTTCTTATTTGCTATGAGAATTTGGGCAAATTAATTTCTGCAGTTGAAGTTCTTCATTTTTATGGAGAATCTGAGAAAAATAAATGGGTTTGAATTTCAGTAGGAGATATTTAGGTTAGATGCAAGAAGAACTTTCTGATTGTAAGGCTGCCAAACAGATCAGAGAGACTCCTTTGTTGCCACTCTGGAGACCTCTCCGGTTTTCTTTCTTTTTTTTTTTTTTTTTTTTTTTTTTAAGATTTTATTTATTTATTTGAGAGAGAGGCAGTGAGAGAGCATGAGTGAGGAGAAGGTCAGAGGGAGAAGCAGACTCCCCGTGGAGCTGGGAGCGTGATGCGGGACTCGATCCCGGGTCTCCGGGATCATGACTTGAGCCGAAGGCAGTCGTCCAACCAACTGAGCCACCCAGGCGTCCCACCTCTCCGGTTTTCTGAGGTTATTTCAGGGCTCTTGGTAACCCATCTAGAAGCAGCTTAAACGTGGACTTCAACCCTAATATGGCAACTTTGCTGGGTTTCTGACTGCCACTCAGTGTTGGTTAATCCTCCTGCTCACAGAGTAAAGCATTCTGATACTTTCCCCCTATTTAGACAAGTAAGTGATGACAGCAAAGGATGGACTACATATTTTAAATAATCTGTGAAATAATTGCAAAGGTTTCCAAAAGACTCTAAAACTCTTTAAACAGTTTGTACAGCTGTTTGGGCAAGAGGGCATGTTGAGTGGGAAGAAGGTTAACACAGCCTCGTTCCTGGGAGGATGGGCTACTTGATTCTTTTCAGTTTCTGTAAAACCAGGAACTATAACAGTGCTTTCAGATTTATTAAGAATAAATAAGGTGATTGTGTAAGAAGAGACCAGTAATTCTTTTGAGTGGTCTTTAAGAGGTTAGCAGATTTATTTTTGGCTTTAGCTTTGTTGAACTAGTTGAGTCTGATTGTAAAATGCAGGAGTGATGTTAGAACAATGGAACAGTAGTAGCCCTGGGGTCAGGCAGGGTTCAGATCCCAGCTTTGCCACTTTTAGTCGAGAGCCTCTGGCAAGTAACTTAATGGCTTGAAGCCTCAGTTTCTCATTTGTTAAATGGGGAAAAGTACCTACCTCAGACAGTTGTGAAGATTAAGTGAGGTGATGCCTACAGTACTGTCTGGTGCAGAGAAGGTGAGGTGCTTAGTGATAGTAGCCATAAGCCACTGTGATGACAGTGACAGTAACGACAATGACGTTGGTTAGTTGCTTCCCAGGGGGTCATTATCTATGCTGGGAAGTCTTCTGCTGAAGAGTAAATTGGCATTATTTTATTTTATCTATCTATCTATTTATTTTTTTATTTTATTTTTTTTAAAAGATTTTATTTATGTATTTGACAGACAGAAATCACAAGTAGGCAGAGAGGCAGGCAGAGAGGGAGGGAAGCAGGCTCCCTGCTGAGCAGAGAGCCTGATGTGGGGCTCGATCCCAGGACCCTGAGACCATGACCTGAGCTGAAGGCAGAGGCTTTACCCTCTGAGCCACCCAGGCGCCCCTATCTATTTATTTTTAAGATTTTATTTATTTGACAGAGAGAGAGAGTACAAGTAGGCAGAGCAGAAGGTGGAGGGAGAGGGAGAAGCAGGCTCTCTACTGAGCAGGGAGCCCCACATGGGGCTCGATCCCAGGACCCTGAGATCATGACCTGAGCTGAAGGCAGATGCGTAACCTACTGAGCCCCCCAGGTACCCAATTGGCATCATTTAAAAAAAGAAATTATATATGCTGGCCTAAATAAATAGGGTCCAAACAATAGGGGTTTTGTTTTCACTATTTTTAGATTTTGTTTATATTCAAGTTAATGTATTACTTTCAGGGGTAGAATTTAGTGATTCATCAGTTGCGTATTATACTCAGTGCTCATGACATCACATGCCTTCCTTAATGCCCATTACCCAGTTACCCCATCCCCCCACTGACCTCCCCTCAAACAATCCTCCATTTGTTCTCTATATTTAAGAGTCTCTTATGGTCTGTTCATCAGTTTTGTTTCTTAAATTCCACAAATAAGTGAAATCATATGGTATTTGTCTTCAAATAATAGCATCTTAATGTTATATCCCAATAACAGAAAATCTTACTTAGTCTGGAAAACTCTTTCTACTTACATCCTCAGCCTGTGAGTTGTGTGATAATAGTTTTGACTTGATCTTACTGATTTGTCGGAAAGTGCCCTGGTTCTAATGTAATGACTGTAATTCCTACATGAATAAAGCATTCTTTGACTTTTTTTGTAAGTTGTATAAACCAAAATTATTTAAATATTGGCATTAAGGTATGACTTAATCTATTTAAAATAACTAAAACTGGGCTATGATAATTATATTGTTAAAATATAGTCTCACTTTACTAAAGAATGAATCTTCCAATACAAAAGTGGGCAAAGAACTTAAATCAGGCAGCTTAGAAAAGGAGAAATATTTAAAGTATATGAAAATATGCTTAACTCGTTTTAGTCAAAGGAATACATAAACAACAGTAGGATTTTTTTTTTTTTAACCCATCAGGCTGGCAAAGATTAAAAAGATGGACGGTACCCAGTGTTGCCTCCTTCATGTATCTGTAGATGTTCAGTTGGCACTATCTCTCTGGAAGGGAATATTGCCTTGTGTGTCAAAATTTAAAATGTGAATATTCTTTGATTCAGCAATTGCACACCAGAAGAATACAATAAGGAAATAAGAGAAAGAGTGCACAGTCTGTGATCTGAGTATGTTCACTGCAGCATTGCTAAAAATACCTCCCCAAAATGGAAGCCATCTAAGCGTCTGTTAGTGGACATTGGTTTAAAAGTAGGCACTACAGAGAATGGAGAGCACTGTGGTCACTAAGTTCAGATCCCGGTTCCACCACAATTAGCTATATGATCCAGTTGAATCTTTCTTTCCTCCTGTCTATGTAGGAATAGTAATAAATAGCACATGCTTTTTAGGGTTCGTATGAGGGTTATATGAGATGATACACAAAGCACAAAGCAACTCACTGTATGTTGGAAAATGTTATTACGGTATGCTCCCTAAAGAAGATAAAGTGGGTCTGTTTATGTTAAAATAGGGAAAAACTGAGTTACAGAGCAGTTTATAGGAGCCCATTTGTATTAAAACCATCTCTGTGTGTGTGTGTGTGTGTGTGTGTACATGTTAAGGTTCGGGAAGGTCATCAGACCATTGACATTCAGTGAACACGTGACTAAAGCTCAGGCACTGTTCAGTGCTGTAATGTCTATCTGTCAGCCACTTTATTAAAACTTGTTAATATGGTTTAAGTGCTCGGAATAACACCTACACTTCATAAAGTGCTTAATAAACACTAGTTATTAATTCTTGCACACCATCATTGTCTCTGTTTTGTAGATAAGGACACTGACACCCTGGGAGCTCTCAGAGTTTGCCAGTGACAGAGCCAGAATTTAAATCTAGGCAGTGGAACGCCAGTCTGGAACCCAACAGTTAAAACTGGCTGGTATGGGAGGTAGGAGTGTGAGGTCACTTTCATGTTGCAATTTATATACTTCCAGATATTTTCATATTTTTACAGGAAACATTTTGCTTTCATAAATAGAAAAAAGATATTTCCAGTTTAGAAAGAAAAAAGTATATTTTTAAATTTTAGAGATCTTATTTCATGTTAAAGAATACCTAGGGCAGAATCCAGACAACTGGATGTATGTACACTGAGCTTTGCCCTCATGCTCAGCTGCCATGGACAAGGAGTGCCCGTGATTCCATGTGGTACTAAGATTTTGAAAACCTCACTTTGGGGAATATTTTTATGAGGAAATCATCATAGATAGAGGTGGGTCCCAGGCTGAATTTTGTTCACTTCATGGCAGTTAACTTCTGTAATCGAAATCCTAATCACTTTCAAGAAAGCTTTAGTCATAATATTTTGGGTTTATTAGAAAGTTTGGAGTAAAAATGTCATTCTTCCATCATCTGAAAAGCAGGCCGAAACCAGTTATTTGATCCACAGATCTGTAATCCTAAGACAGTAAACAGTGATTTAGCGTTGAACTTGGACATCAGTGTTAGAGCTCATGGACACTGTGTAGTACAGAACTTGGCCCTGGCTGTCAGTGTCCCGAGAGCCCGCTTCTCCACAGGGTAATACAGAGTCCCAGATCATATGAAAGCCACACCGTGGACTCTCCCGCTAGGTTGGGAGCTCCAGCGGAAGGTCGAGTGACTGCTTCTAGTCCAGGCTTGTCCACCAGGTAGCCAAATGACTGTGGGCCACACTTCTGTAAAAAGAGGGAGATGGATTAGATAATACAGCTTCTTTGTTGGGTGCTGTGATTCTAACAGTCTTGCGTGTTGCTGAACTAAATTTGCCACCTTAGACCTTTAGTGAAATCCAGAAAAATACTGAACAGAATTGAACTCATAAACTGATTTATGGGAGGATTTGCCAGTCTACCCACTTGAATTACAGGATATCCTTGATGACAACAAACTATACAGTTTACTTTTTATTCCATCTTAGGCATTTTTTCCCTCGCCTATATTTGTTTTCCAAATAGACCGGAATCGTGTTCTAAAGATCACAAGTCAATCAAATGGTATGACCCTGTTTGGTACTTAGCTAATCAGCTGTTCAGGTATTAATTATAAAGGTCAGTAGCACTAAAAACATTTTTTTCTGCCTTAAAGATTTAAGTGCCTTAAATGAGGTGAAGTAGCTTCTGGATTTTCTCACGTTTGCAGAAGGCACATAATCTGAGTGTTTAACACATTATCTGAATCTTATGAGTCACATGGTATATCTGCTTTTAGCTGGGAGCAGTTTTTGTTGGTCACTTGTGATGGTCAAGAAGCCTCTTGGGAGAGTTTAAATGACTCAAAATAGCTAAAAGTAACTCAGAGCTACTTACATCTTAAAATTGTAAACTTGGTGATACCATGTTTTATTTTTAGTCTAATCCAATTTTTGCCCTCAAAAAGAATTGCTGCTTCTGGCTCTTAGAATGTTAGATTAGTCTGATCTCTTTCAGTGAGTGGTTGTTGTTTGAAAAGGAACAGTGAATGAGAGGACGCAGTAATAATTTTAAAACTAAAATTAGGAAATATAAAAGGAATTGGTACAATAAAGGAACCTACATCTCTCTTGAACCTCTAAAGTGATGTAGAAGCTTTGAATATTTTTGAGTGAATGGGAAAATTCAACCATGAGCTTATATTTTTAATCAAAGTCATTTCTGGAAAATTCATATTTTACATCCTCACTTAAACTGAAGCCTATTTTCAGGTTTCATTTTGGGTGTGAAGGTCAGTCTGTTTCTCTCTCTCTCTCTCTCCCCCATTCCCATTCCTCTTAGACACTTACTTTTAAGAAAGTGAAAGGCAAGAGTTCAAAGATGTGCAGCTTCTTCCAGTTGGACCACTGAGTGATGGAAGTGTGTGAGCTGCTCCCCTTTTCTTTACAGTGCATCACACCACCTCTCACCATTCCATTGGTTTTTCTCTGGTCACACCAAACCTTCACCTTTTAGCACAAAATAGGCATTTTTGGTTATACTGGTGCTTTAAATCAGGCTGTATCTTCTTTAAAGAAGGAGTAAAGGGGAGTGTGGAGATCTTTGAAGCTAGAGCCCTCATTTTGTCTCTTATGATTTTGGAATAGTTCCCTTACCTTAAATAAGACATGAAGTTAATTGAGGTAAGACTTGTGCTGCCTTGTGTTTTGATTTTGAAATGGGTCTTCGGAGTCCCCAGTAGACAAGTTAAGAGAGTGACAAACAGTTTGAGCCCTTGTAAACATGCATGAGTATAAACCACTAAAAATCGGTTTTCCTAAAAAGAAATGTAAGATATGACTGGAAAACTTTTCAGAATTCTCATTAGTCTTGTGGTTTATATTTAACTTTATTCCATGACTCAGACTCTTTTTGCTGTTCCTCATTATCCTCCACTAAATGAGAACTAAGAATTTGGTTCATAGGAAATAACTCCCAAGAACAGTGGTACCTGGAAAACCACCTTTGTGGGCTGAAAAATTCAGCTTAATTCCTTTTTACTGCTCCCATGTCTGTCCTCACACAATTACTCTGAAGTACTTCTTTTTTCTTATTATAAAAATCATTGTTTTCCTATTATGGAAAAATTAGAATCTTTAAAAAATGATAAAGGACAATATCTAAACTATCTATAATTTTATGCCATAATTTACCCCCCCTTTTTCCCATATCACTGAGTTCATATTTTACCTATAGATAGAGCTTTGTATCCTGTTTACTTCATATTATTTCTCATGTTAAATTTTTGGGGGGAAATTTTCTTCATTATTTCTGTGGTATTTCATGCTATCATCATTCCATCAATCATTTCACCTAGTTTTAATCACTTGTTTTATTTGCTATTTTAAATAATGCTTTGATTTAAAAACAACTATAAATCTTTCTGCAATTTTTATTATTTTCTTATGATAGATTCCCAAAGGTAAAATTATTATGTCAAAAAACCCTACAAAACCTTACGTTTCTTCATACCAATTGGTATACTCCCTACCAAAAGGATTATATTCCTATCAATTAACATAAGTACAGGGAGTGATATCATCAAGGTGGTAACATAGATTGTTTCCAACTTCAGCCTCCTTCATAAGAAGACCAACTAGCAACTACCTATAGACAACACCATTGTAATAATCCCAGAACCTAGGTATGAGGCTGAAGCAACCTCCTGTTTCAGAGACTGAGAAGGACCACACACTCTGACCTCATTGCCCCCCACCTCCTGCCATGCTGGCCGGCATAGTTGCTGTACTGAGAAGGGCCTCCTGGGCCTATGGCTTTTCCAGTGGAAAGGAGAGCCCAAGGTGGACATCCAGCTCCTCTGGCCTTGTGGGATACATCCAGGGATGCCCACTTTGGTCTTACCTCACAGAGCTTACTGGGAAAATCTGCAAGGCTCTACTACTGGGGATCAGATAGAGGAGGGGGCCGGGGATATACCACCCAGTGCTCAGATCTTGGTGGACCAGATTTCTGTTCACAGTGGTGCCGGAGCAGAGATCCCAGCCAGCTGCTCTGCCCATCTGCAGTGCCAAATCAGTGGCCTTGTCTATTAGGGAGCTTGATTGATAGGTCTGCTTTATTTGGGCCCAGCCAACAAGCCATACTGAGTATGGAGTCTGTTCTGTGGCTCCACATGGGCAGGACATTAACAACTCTGTCCAAGTGCTGAGTATAGCCTCCATTCCCATCTGGCCAAAGAAACTGTGCAGCCACAGGGCCTATCCTACAGCTCCGCTTGGGCAGGGAGCCAAGCCAGGAGCCCTGGCGAGTACACTATTTAGTATAGCCTCTGACATCGCATAACCTGGGAACCTGAACAGTGAGCCTGGACAGCTCTAGAGCCCAATCTGTGATACTACCCTGTTGCTGAGCCCACCCTACAGTCCTGCCCTGCAACAGAGTGCAGACTATGGCTCTGCCCGATTGTTGAACACCGCCTGCTGCCTCCCTCAGGCAGGGAGCCCAGCCAGCCAGTGACCTCTCCAAGTGGGAGCATAGCCTGCAGCCTCACCTGGTGAGGAAGCTCGGACAGCAACCCTGTCCATTTGCAGAGCACAATCTCTAGCCCATCTAACTATAGAACACAAACGGAGCCCCTCCCAACCAGAGAACTCAGCCAGCGATCTTCTCCAACAGTAGATGGAGCATAGCCAACAGCTTACCTGATTGTGAAGTGCAACCTGAGACCTTGCTCAACCTTGGGGCACAATCTATAGTCTGTTTGATTCCAGAGCATAGCCAGAAGCCTGTCTAAGCACAAAGACCTGTCTGCAGCCTTCCTCAGCATGGAGACCAGCCAGAGCCACCATCCAATCGGGAAGCACAATCTGAGACTCCACCCAAACAGGAGTCATTGCAAAGCCCAGGCCATAGCCCTGCCCAGTCTGGGAGTCCAAACAGTGGTACCACCATCCCAGAGAACACAGCCTGTGACCTCACTTGACCAGAGGTAATTGTAGAATCCAGCTAGTGGCCCCACCTGACTGCAGGCACAGCCTGCAGCTCCACCTGATCAGGGAGCCCTCCTACTGCCCTTGCTTGAATGTGGAACCCAGCCAGCAGACTCACCCAACCACAGAACCAGGTAGTTGCACCCACCCTAACTTCAAAGCATGGGTAGTGGCCTCACCCAACTAGAGACCCTGATAAGAAGCCCTGCCTGCCCATAGATACTACTAGCTGATCTGTCTAGTATTCCAAGCTGAGCTGACTGATGAAAGTCTTTCCCAGCTAAACCTATAAAATCTTGGGGAAGAGACCAATTACTTAAATGGCAGATACCAACACAAGGAATCAAGGAACACGAAGAATCAGGTAAACATGACACCACTAAAGGAAACTAATAGAACTCCAATAATTGACCCTAAAGAAATAGAGTCTGTGAACTGTCTGACAAAGAATTCAGAATAATCCTCTTAAAGAAGCTCAGTGAACTACAAGAACACAGACACACAACTAAATGAAAGTCAGAAAACAGTACATGTACAAAATGAAAAGTTCAACAAAGCTTTTTGATAGAAACTATTAAAAAAAACATGAGAAATTCTAGAGCTGAAGAATATAATGAACTCAAGAATTCAATGGAGAGCTTCAGTAACAGACTTAACAAAGTAGAAAAAAGAATTAGTGAGTTGAAATATAGGAAAAAAGAAGAGTGAAGCAAGTCCACAGACTTATAAGACACAATTGGGAGATGCAAATACATATTATGAATATGTATATTATTATGCATACCCAGAAGAGAAAGGGACAGAAATCTCTTTAAAGCAAGAATGAAAGGGGTGTCTGGGTGTCTCAGTCGGTTAAGCCTCCAACTCTTGGTTTCAGCTCAGGTCTTGGGCAGCACTCTCAGCACAGAGTCTGCTTGTCCCTCTCTCTCTGCTCTTCCCCCCGCCCCCAAATAAATAAAATCTTAAAAAATAATAAAGTAAGAATGGCAGCAAACTCTCCAAACTTGGGGACAGAAATGGACATCCAGATTCAGGAGGTGTAGTGAATCTCAAATAGATTGAACCCAAAAGGGCTATACTAGGATACATTATAAATTATCAGAAGTCAAAGAAAAAAGAGAATTTTGAAAGCAGCAAAAGAAAACCAACTTGTTTATACAAGGGTGCCCTCATAAGACTATAGGTGGTTTCTTAAAAGAAACCTTGCAGTCCAGGAATGAATGGATGTTATATTCAAAATATTGAAAGAAAAATACCCGTCAACCAAGAATACTATGTCCTAAAGCTGTCCTTTACAAATGAAAGAGA
Source organism: Mellivora capensis (assembly GCA_004024625.1). NCBI lineage: Eukaryota > Metazoa > Chordata > Mammalia > Carnivora > Mustelidae > Mellivora > Mellivora capensis. Next base: position 149,983 of record PISX010001680.1, on the reverse strand, counting down.
GATAAAGACTTTCTGAATCAACAAAAGTATTACCCCAGACCTAATTTATAGGAAATATTAAAGTTGTGTTCTTCAAGTAGAAATAAAAGGATTCTAATTAACATCATAAAAACATAAAAATGTGTAAAAACTCACTGGTCATATTTTTTTTTCTTTTTAAGATTATTTATGTTTTTTAACAGATAGAGAGAACAAGCAGGGAGAGCAGCAGGCAGAGGGAGAAGCTGGCTTCCCACTGAGCAGAGAGTCTGATGCAGTGCTAGATCATAGGACCCTGGGATCATGACCTGAGCTGAAGGCAGACACTTAACCAACTGAACCACCTGGGTGCCCCCACTGGTCACATTCTTAAATATTGTAATGGTGACACATAATTCACAACCCTAGTTTAAAAATAAGCATCTTATAAAAATAAGCATAACTACAAAAACTTATTATTGAATATACAATATCAAAGTGATATAAATTAAAACACCAATAACCTAAAATATGAGGGGTAAAGAAGTCAAAGTGTGAAGTGTCTGCCAGCTACTGAAGTTAAGTTGTTCCTTGCTTAAAATAGGATGTAAACTATTGATACACTATACGTTGGCTAGTTGAACATAATAATAAAAAAATAGGATGTTATCAATGTAAACCTCATGATAACCACAAAAAACTGATAGTAGAAACACAAAAGACTATCATAAAGGAGTCAAAGCATACTGCCAAAAAAAGAAAAAGTCATTATTCATAAAATAAGTAGCAAAATAGGAGGCAAAGAAGAAAGGATATACAAAACAGAAAACAACATGATGACAGTATTAAGTCCTTATCTGTCATTTCTACAATCAAAAGATACAGAATAACTAAATGAATTAAAAAATTAAGATCCAGTGGTGTCCTGTCTACAAGAGACTCCTTTAAGCTTTAAGGACACACACAGACCAAGAGTGAAGGGTTGGAAAAAGTTATTTCGAGCAAATGGAAATCAAAAGCAAGCAAGGGATAGCTAAACTTAAATCAGACAAAATAGACTAAGGTAAACATGGCCAGAAGAGACAGAGAAGGTCATTATGTAATGATAAAGGGGTTAATTAAGAATACATAACAACCGGGGCACCTGGGTTGCTCAGGGTTAAAGCCTCTGCCTTCAGCTCAGGTCATGGTCTCAGGGTCCTGGGATCGAGCCCCACATCAGTCTCTCTGCTCAGCAGGGAATCTGCTTCCCCCTCTCTCTCTGCCTGCCTCTCTGCCTACTTGTGATCTCTCTCTCTGTCAAATAAATAAATAAAATCTTTTTTAAAAAAGCATATATAACAACCATAAATAATTATGCACCTGACGTCAGAGTGCCTAATCTATAACACAAATACTAACAGAACTAAAGGGAAATAAACAGTTATGCAATAATTGTTGGGGACTTTAATACCCCCTCTCAGTAGTGGATAGATCGTTCAGACAGAGAATCAATAAGCAGACACCAGATATGAATAACACTAGGCCAAATGGACCTAACAGACTAAACAAAACACGCCATCCAACAGGCCACAAGACAATTCTTAACAAATTCAAGAAGACAGGAATTATATCAAGTATCTTTCTCACCACAATGGTGTGAAACTAGAAGTCAGTAAGTAATAGAAGGAAAGCTAGAAAATTCACAAATACATGAAAGTTAAACAACACACCCCCAGACAACCAGTGGGTCAAAGTAGAAATCAAAAGAAAAAAATTTTTAAATATGAAACAAGTGAAAATGGAAACCCAACATACCAAAACTTATGGGATGCAGCAAAGGTGATTCTAAGAGTTTATAGTAAGTTTATAGTGATAAATGCCTACATTAAGAAAAAAAGAAAGATCTCCAATATCCTAGCTTTACTCCTCAAGTAACTACAAAAAGAAGAATAAACTAAGCCCAAAGTTACCTGAAGGAAGGAATTAATAATGACCTGAGCAGAAATAAGTAGATGTGAGGAAAACAATAGAAAAGTTTAACAAAACTTTGGTTGGTTTTTTGAAAAGGTAAACAAAAGTAAGACTTTTAGCTAGACTAACCAAGTCTTTAACTAGACTAACCAAGAAAAAAGAGGATTCAAATAAAATAGAAATGAAAGAGAAGATATTATAGCTGATCCTATAGAAATACAAAGGATCCTAAGAGACTACAGTGAACAACGTAGGGCCAGCAAATTGGATAGCCTTAGGAGAAATAGATGAATTCCTGCAAACATACAATCTACCAAGACCAAATCCTGAAGAAATAGAAAATCTGACCAGATCAGTAATAAGTAAGGAGATTGAATCAGTAATAAAAAATCTCCCAGAAAAGAAAAAGCTCAGGACATAGGTTAATATATTTAAGGAACTCATGTAACTCAATAGCAAGAAGAGCAAATAATCTGATTAAAAATGGACAAAGACTTGAATAAACATTTTTTTTCCAAAGAAGATATTCGGATGGCCAACACATAAATTAAAAGATGGCTAATATTACTAACCTCCAGAAAAGTGCAAATGAAAACCACCATGTGATATTACTTCACACCTGTTAGGATAGGTATTATCAAGAGATAGCAAGTGTTGGTGAGGATATGGAAAAATAGGAACTCTTATATACTGTTGGTTGAAATATAAATTGGTATGGAGGTTTCCCCCAAAACTAAAAATAGAACTACTCTATGTTCAAGTAATTCCATCTCTTGATATCTGTCCAAATGAAATGAAAGCATTGTCCCAAAGAGAGAGCTGCATCCCTGTGTTCATTGCAGCATATTCACAATAGCCAAGACATGGAAGCAACCTAAGTGTCTACTGATGGATGAATGAATAAAGAAAATATGGTATTTCAAAAAAATAGAATATCGTTCAGCCATAAAAAAGGACAGCCTACCACTTGTGACAACATAGATAGACCTTGAGGGTATTAGGCTAAGTGAAATAAACCAGACAGAAAAAGACAAATACTGTATGATCTCACTTATATGTGGAATCTAAAAAAAATTAAACTTATAAAAATAGCAGTTTGGTGGTTGCCGTGGGCTCAGGGGTAAGAGCAGTTGGAGGAGGAATGGGTAGAGGTGGCAAAAGTGTATAAAATTTCAGTTACAAATTCTGGTGATCTGTTGTCCAGCATGGTGACTATAGTTAAAAATACTGTACTGTATATTAAAAAGTTGCTAAGAGAATAAATCTTAAAAATTCTCACCCCACACAAAAATTAAACTATACAATGTGATAGATAACTAACCTTACTGTGGTAATCATTTCATGATGTGGGCATATATTATATCTATGTATCAAATCATTACTTGGTATGTGTTAACATTGCAAAACATTATATGTCATTTACTATCTCAGTAAAGCTGGGAGAAAACCACAGACAAACACACATGGTGTATGAGAAAGTCATCTCATGATAGCCTGGACCAAGAGGGTCTCCCCCTAAATTATGGCTATTTTCACATATGGAACATATGTATTATTTTAAAATTTCAATATCCTTGATTTACCTTGGAAAATTGAACACTTTCTAGATGTTAGCTATTTTTATTTATATATTGTCAATCAGTATTATTTCTTTATTATTAGGGTCCTTATTTTCCCTTTACAATTTTAATGTTTTAAAAGCCGTGTTACAAGGTTTTCATATATTTTAAGAAATGAATTTGTTATTTTTAAGATATACCTTTATACTTCAATATATACTTTTTTTTTTAAGATTTTATTTATTTATTTGACAGAGAGAGACATACTGAGAGAGGGAACACAAGCAGGGGGAGTAGGGGAGGGAGAAGCAAGCTTCCTGCCAAGCCAGGAGCCTGATGCTGGGCTTGATCCCAGGACCCTGGGATCATGACCTGAGCCAAAAGCAGAGGCTTTAACCCACTGAGCCACCCAGGTGCCCCTATTTTGCAGTTTTTTCCCCAAATACTGTCTTTTACTCCTGTTTGACATCTATATATGTAGATTCCAAATTTTTCTGTAATAATATGTAGCATTATTTTTTTTAAGATTTTATTTATTAGACACACAGAGAGAGAAGTCACAAGCAGGCAGAGAGGCAGGCAGAGAGAGGTGGGAAGCAGACTCTCCGATGAGCAGAGAGCCCGATGTGGGACTCAATCCCAGGACCCTGAGATCATGACCCGAACCAAAGGCAGAGGCTTAACCCACTGAGCCACCCACGTGCCCTGTAGCATTATTTCTATTGTGATTTTATTTTTATTTTATTTTTTTAAATTTATTTATTTGTCAGAGAGAGAGGCAGAGAGAACGAGTGAGCACAGGCAGATAGAGTGTCAGACAGAGGCAGAGGGAGAAGCAGGCTCCCTGCCAAGCAAGGAGCCCGACGTGGGACTCGATCCCAGGAGGCTGGGATCATGACCTGAGCTGAAGGCAGCCGCTTAACCAACTGAGCCACCCAAGCGTCCCTCTATTGTGATTTTAAAAATATAGTTCTGTCAATTCAAAGATCAGATAATTATTCATCAATATTTCTTGTAATTTTTTTGAAGTTAAACTTTTCTTTTTACTTTACTTCCTCTTTTCTTTCCTCTTTAGTTTTTATGGCCACACTTTTGAACCATTTGAATTTATTTTGCCAGTTGGAGTGGAATGAACATCTGGCTTGCTTAAATAGATAACCAGTTGTTCCAACCCATTAATTGAATAATTCTTCCCTTCCTTCCATAATGATTAGATTTCCTCATAAAAAGGCTAACTTTTTTTTTTCTTGATCAAGGTATTCTTAGGTATTTTATGAATATTGTTCTTTATCCCCTTCTCTTTGCTACTTTCAGGAACATTTCTATTTCTAAATATAAATCTTTAGAGTTCACATTTTAAGATTTTTTATTTTATTTGACAGACAGAGATTACAAGTAGGCAGAGAGGCAGGCAGAGAGAGGAAGGGAAGCAGGCTCCCTTCTGAGCAGAGAGCCTGATGTGGGGCTCGATCCTAGGACCCTGGGATCAGGACCTGAGCTGAAGGCAGAGGCTTTAACCCACTGAGGCACCTAGGTGCCCCTAGAGTTCACATTTTAAAGCCTAAATTTTAAACTGAGTTTGGTGACATAACTCAGACAGAATCAGACTTAAACTTATTTTCTTTCCTACCACATTAGCTCTTCTTATAATTCCTATTCTTATTAGTGCTATCACCATTTACCCACTCATCCAATCTGAAACCCAGAGATAATTATAGATTTCATCTTTCCCTCTGAATATCTGAGCCTGTCTTTTAATCTTTTCTGCTACTATCTTAAATTAGGCCCTCATTCTTTCATACTAAACCAAAGACTGTGATTTCGGCTGCTTACCAGAAGCAGTCAGGTAATAAAATGTGTGGAGGATGCTGGGCAAAAGGGAGTAGAAAGTTGGTGGACTTGTGCAGGATATCCTGTATTGCAAGGGGGCAGCTGCCTCTCTGTTCCAGACAGTAATGTGGGCTCATATCTGACTGAGCTGATTTTTCAAGAGGACCGAAAAATCTGAATCCTTATGTGAAGTCTTCTAATTTCTTTTTCTTTTTCTTTCTTTTTTTTTTTTTTTTTTAAAGATTTTATTTACTGGGATGCCTGGATGGCTCAGTCTGTTAAGCAGCTGCCTTCGGCTCAGGTCAGGATCCCAGCATCCTGGGATCGAGTCCCACATCGGGCTCCTTGCTCGGCAGGGTGCCTGCTTCTCCCTCTGCCTCTGCCTGCCACTCTGCCTGCTTGTGCTTGCTCTCTCTCTCTGACAAATGAATAAATAAAATCTTAAAAAAAAAAAAAAGATTTTATTTACTTACTTGACAGAGAGCGATCACAAGTAGGCAGAGCAGAAGACGGTGGGGGTGGAGGGAGGACAGGCTCTCCGCTGAGCAGAGAGCCCGATGTGGGGCTCGATCCCAGGACCTGGAAGATCATGATCTGAGCCAAAGGCAGAGGCTTAACCCACTGAGCCACGCAAGTGCCCCAAAGTCTTCTAATTTCTAAGTCACAGTACAAGCTAAGCACAATACAACTGCAGGCCACAAGTTTGTAATCCATGACTATGTATTATTGCATCCCCCTTACCTGATTTACATCCTTTCAATCTAATCTGCTCCCAGCCTTTTTTTTGCCATCCTCCCTATACTAGCATACTCCATCTGAAATGCCAAACGGATAGGATTTCAGAGGTATAACCAAACTAACATGAGTTATGTAACTGAACTAACATATAACCGAACAACATGAGTTAGCTCCTTGGTGACTTATACATAGAAACTACATCAGGTGGAGTTGTCATACAAAGTCAACTTTATTTGCACCTAATAAGGAGGTCACAGGGAGTAACTTCCAAAGCTGTGATTCCCCAAGCAAGAATGAATGGGTTCCTTTTATTTAGGGTTAGGATGAGTATTTAGAAAGGGGATCCTTGTCATTGTATGTAGAGGCAGCCATATGGTCATACATGTGCCTCAAGGAAACATGCCTAGACATACATTGTACATTGTGTTAATGAGGCTTATGCTCCTCCTTGGGTGGAGAATTTAGCATGATAATGACTTAGAGGTCACTGGGGTCACTCCTGGGTCCCTCTGCGCAGGTGTGAGTCAGTGGATAAGTTCAAACTGGTCTGGGTGGTCTGGGCCTCTGGAGCTCTTCCCCATGGCAGCTGTTAAAGCTTGAGGGGTAGTGTTGGTTTCTGTCATGGGATGCTGAGTCTTTGCCTGAGTTGAGAGATAACCTGGAAAGAAGAACTTAAGGAAAATGTGGGACAAAGGTAGGTAGGTACATGCAGGTGGGTGGTAAAGTTCAGGTCTTATGGTCTTGTTCGTGACAGGAGGATTGGCTGCATTAAAACATATACCATTCTTAGCAGAGTTCTTGATACTTGAGTAATAAGCCCTCAGGAAATGTTATTTGTTGGCCACTACGTTTTACTTAGTTAAAAGCCCTGAATGGCTCCCATTTGTGCTTAGTATATTTTAACATGACAGAAAGGTATTTTATCATGACTCCTACCTGCCCTTCCACCTTCATCTTCTGCTGTTTCACTGAATATACTCAAGTCATGTCTACACTTCTGTATGTCAGTCTGTTTCACACCCTTACACCTCTTCCTCCTCTGACCTGTCCATCTGACTTGTGAACCCTTACTCCTCCCCACCTACCCCAAGATTCAGTTCAAGTATTTCCTCTTCTGTAAAACCTTTGACTACTCTTAAACCCTTGGAGAGCTAATTTCTCCCTTCTTTGCATGCCCATAAGATGGTGAACTCCCTAAGGCAGAGACTATATTTTATCCTTCTTAGTTTTCTCAGTAATGTGTGCAGTGCTGGCACAGTGCAGTGCTGGTATAACTCTGCAGTATATATGAGCTGGAAATAATACAACCAGGAAGAGCGAGTGCTGGAACTTGAGCCTTCACCTGACTGATTTTCTTGCTCTTCTGAATATACTGCCCAGGGGAAAGAAACTGTGGCTGCTCTATCCTTAGGAACCCAGCATATACAGTATCCAATCTGAGGACCTGTTGTAGCTTGGGACGTTATGGTTGTGACTAAATGCATTTAGAAAAGTTTTTATATTCCAAGGCAATACAGTAGCACTAAGGATACTCATTCCTCTGATACATAGTAGTGGAAACTAAGGTGAAATCCCCAGTTAAGTAGTGTGTTTGTCCAGTCAGGTAAAACAGTTCTGTTTTCCTACTTTAGAAATTTGATGGTAAATGGTTGGAGACACATCTATTTATAGGTAGCTTAAGTGCCAGATTTGTTATCTCCTTTCCCCAGGCTTGATAAATGAAAGAATGTTGGACTTAACTATTGGTAGTGTCTCCATTAATGAATAGGGGAGTCTGGCGAAAACACGTGAACAGGAAATTCAAGGGCACCTAGTGTTGTTTTTATCAGTCCAGGAATTCTAGACTTGCAAATTGTATCCTGTTCTTTTTCTGACTAAAGAAAGGGCTTCAGTAAAAGACAAAGGACAGTGTTAAATCCATTAGAGGAATAAATTTGCAATATAATAAGTGCCAGTCATCTAGATCATTCTTTGTAATAATTTGTTCACTTCTGTTGTTGGTTTTGTTCAATTTGAAGTTTTTAAAGCCAGTTTGTATCTGGTTAGAAGGAAATTATTTTTTCTTGTTTTTAAAGCTGATTTCTAAAGGCCATTATTTAATCAAGACTAAGGGTGGGATTTTGGCTTTTTCTTCAGTCATCTCTCTCAAGGAGGATTTTTTTCTGAAGTTAACCTAATACTAAATGATTCTGTAGTTTTTAATCCAAAGAAAACTATTACATATGGAACATATAATTTCAGCTCTATTAAATTTGAGCTCTGTTACCATCATTTACTGAATGCCTACTGTGTTCTCAGCACTTTGTCCAGTGTTGTAATACTTTCATTACAAAGACGGATACAAAGGTGAATAGGTTTTGCTCTGATTTGTTTTTTAAACATGGTACACGTACTTGCAGGTATGTACGTGTAAGTAGAGTAGAAGGACTTAATCATGATTAGATGATACGATGTCTGGAAATTGTTTTTCATTACTCAACATCCTCCTTTGGATTTTGGAGTTAAACTCATTATGTCGTCTTATGATGGGAGAAACCTGACCCTGTGTTTATTCCTCTTTTATAAAGACCTCAGGTTCTTACATTTTTATCTAAAACAACTTCATATTGCTCTGTACTGTTGATGCACACAATTACTGATGTTTAGAATTGTTTTGAATTCCCTAGCAATTTTTTTTATGTTTCACAAAAATGTCCCCCAAAGTTTTGCTCAGTAATAGTTCTGCCCATATCTAGCCCCTCAATTTTGCTTCATTCTGGGAAAGCCCAGTCAGCAGGAGAGCTTAATGCTGGCCATCTCCAGCTACTTTTAAGTACCTTGGGCAAGATAGTGATCCATCTCTTATTTATTTGTTTTTTTAGAATCTGCCTTAGTCTGATGCCATTAAACATTTAAATTGAATAACGGTTCTCTTTGTTTTGATGCCGTGCTCACCAAGCAATCTTCTGATCCTAATTAAGGCTTTATATCTAGCTTGCCTGCAAGGTTGGAATACATTTGCCAGAAGATACAAGTTTCTGTTCCTTGTTGCTCAATTTCTTATTGTGTAAATCAGTAAATTGCTATTATGTCATGCATATCAGTCCCTTGTGAACTCTTTTAGGCTAACGTAGCTTCCAGAATTTGATTGCTCTGGATCTCTGGAAGCTGAAGGGCAGAGCTTTCTTCACGAAGTCCCTGGACAGCCAGTAATCTTGTCTTCCAAGGCCAGACCCTGAGTTCATCACACATCTTTCTTTCTGACTTGTGCAAGCATTACTTAGGTGTGATTTCTTTGTGCTTTTTTTAGGAGGCACCACAGAAGATTTTGGTTGGTTGGGTTTTTTTTCACCATTTGCTTTTTGAAAGGAACATGGACAGCCATAGTTGGGTCTTGGCCTTTTTTCAAACTCCTAGGAACTGGCAAACCAATTTGAAAATTCCTTATCAGATACAGATCTTTTGGACAAATGAGAAAACCCTCTGAAGTCCCTGCATATTTCTCTGTGTTGGAGCTTCTAAGTTTTCCCACTTCCAAATGTTGAAAAAAAAGTTCTTTATTTGTGTTTGATGAGCATTATCTATGAACTTACATGCGTAAGGAAGCTCCTTGGAATTCTACTGCCAATTTTATATCTCTCCCCCTTTTGATCATTTAAGATGCATGTTAGCATATTAAAAATGCTGAGAAGTCTTGAAATAAGACACGTGTTTAATTTCATTTACTTTGGATTTCCTGAATTTATTTGAATTCCTCAACTCCTAGTCCATCTTCCTTGGCCTTCCCTCCATCCTCAAATCCCAATTAAGTGGGACTCAGGATGTCTGTTGTCTACCCTGCCTGTTCTGCTTTTCCTTGTTTGACTTTTCTACATCTGATCCTGAAGGACAGACTATGAATCCAGTGATTCTGAGGTTTCTAAAGATGGTGTGGCAGCATTGCCTTAGATAACATTCGAAGAAGAGTGAGAACTCAGTACTCAAAAATCATTTGGCCACGATAATTCTTGAGTTCCATTTGTTTTTATTTTTTATTGTTTTTAAAAATAATATGCATTATGTTAAACCATTTAGCACATTTAAAAAATTTAACTAGATGCCTCAGATAATGTCTTACATTTGTATAAGCCACTGTGGCTTTGCTGTGTATCAGCTCAGATGGCCTTAGACAATGCCAGTGAACCAGCAAAGCAAGTATTATAAAACCTCTCTTGAGTTCGTAGTGTTCCAGTGATTGGAATAAGACCTTACTATCGTTAGCAGCAGTGCCTGGATTAGATCTCAAAATTTCTTACTCCTAAGTTCAGTAATTTCTTCTCTTACAGTTGCATATTAGCCAACCTTATTTTTTGCCAGTTCTTTCAATTCTTCCTCCACCCCCCATTTGACAGGTTGACCCATTCATTCATTAAAGCCTACTATGTGTCAGACACAGTGCTATTGTGGTGAATACTCAAAAACGAATGGGGAAGATTCTTGCCCAGACATGCCCCTAGTTCAGTGGGAGAGACGGATGAGTGCTGAATATCAGTATCCGAGACCTGCTGGTACAGGTGCTAGGCAACACACATGGAAGAATACCAAATATTATGCCTCTTCTGGTGAGGAATGTTAGAGAGGTGATCGCAGGAAGACTTGAGCTGAACTGGGTCTTAAAGGTCAGAAGTGGTTGGGGATAGATCATGCAAGGGTTTGGAGGCAGGAAAGAGCTGGTATGTTGGGAGAAGAGGGGTGGGGGAGGGGCAGTAGAGAGGCTAGACAGATAAATTGGAGACAGCTCCTGGAGTTGGATCCTGACTCCACAACACACTAGCCTTGGGATTTTTCTGAGCTTCAGTTCCTTACTTTGCAGGGCTGTTGTGAGGAGGAGACGCACTCATGCATAGGAAGAGCCACTCTCTTAAATCCTCTGGAGAAAAAAGGAGAAATCAGTGAATAAGATATCATACAATTGCTGACAGGCACAACCATTCAGTGTCCCCAAGTTGCCTTTGTTTATCATGCCAAGCTAATTTGATTTGCTATAGGCAATGAGAGACGTGAATGATTTTAAACAAGTGACATAATCCACTTCTTGTTCTAAAAACCTTTAGAGTAGTCAGCAGAGGAACAAGTTTGTGAGGCTAAAAGAATAGATTCATGTTTAGATATAATGTCTTTGAGGCTTATGCAGTACATTGAGGTATAAAGCTAGTAAGAGGGAAGTAGAACCAGGAATTTGTCAGAGTTAAATTGTATACTTTCAACCTATACTTGACTTACTTGACATTGAGGAACAAGAGAAGTCTTTTGTTCATTCCATTATCCCTGGAGTCTACTGCAGTTCAGGTCCATACTCAGGGGTCTGTATCTTCATGTAGTTAGGGAGTAGGTGTCAGGTTTGCGGGAATGCTTTCCAGCTAATAGTGCAATTGGATGCTCGCTGTTGGCAATCTGGATCTTCTCTAGGTCTGTTATGATCTCCATCTAGATAAGCCAAAACCTCTTTACTGTATGAAACCATTCTAGTCTTTTTTGGTCCTGATGTAGACTGTAGACTGTAGGAGACAAGTCTCTTAGGGTCACTGCCCACCAGCAGCGGCCACCACAGTTCAGTCTGCCTCACCACCCCCACAAAGCAGCCATTTTGCTACAGTCCTTGTCTTATTGTCCAAATTATCTTCTTCAAATCAGTACTTCATTTGGCTGGCCTGTGGTTTTTTTAAGGTTGGCACTTGAATGGCTTTAAGTAGACATACATTGCCCAGTTAAGGTCCTAAAACATCCTTGCTGTTACCTGGCTTGATTCCTTTGTGTTTTCTACCTGATTCCTGTGGGCATTTGAGTGTCATTTGGAAATGAAATGGACCTCACAGTCTGGAGAAGTACACCAGACCTTGTTACAGCACATTCTGAAATGAAATAGGATTCAGACTGAAATAGGGCAACAGAGCCTCCATCCAAAGGAGCTTATTTTTAGAAGTAGTTTACCTGCAGGGGTGCCTGGGTGGCTCAGTGGGTTAAAGCCTCTGCCCTCCGCTCAGGTCATGGTCCTGGGGTCCTGGGATCGAGCCCTGCATCGGGCTCTCTGCTCAGCGGGGAGCCTGCTTCCCTTCCTCTCTCTGCCTGCTTCTCTGCCTACTTGTGATCTCTCTCTGTCAAATAAATAAATACAATCTTTTTTTTAAAAAAAGTAGTTTACCTGCAAAGCCTATATATGTGAGAATTGCTTCAGATTGACATTTGTGTGCAGATTTGATAAACTGCTTCATGTTTCCTAGAATTTACATGGTGGAAGCTACTTCTTACTATTTAACTGGACTACATTAATTCTACAGAGACTTGAGTTTAGTGCAGGCATATGTAGTAACAAAATCTTGTGGATTTTATTTAGTGATCAATAAAACAACAACAAAATAGATCGAACCTCTTGTTTTGAATGCTTGTTGAGTACAACTTTTTGTATAAAATGTGTCCATGTTGTGTGTGGACTGGTGCTTCTTGACTCTTATTCACCCCTGGTGGTACCAACAGAAAATAATTTCTTCTGCTTCCTCTTCCTTTACTGGTATTGTGTTATTTATAATGTGAAAGACTTGGATAGCATAACTGTTAGGGTAGAATTTTGCTTAGCAGAAATTAAACCATCTCCAGAGTTTATTATGAGGTTAGAAAGTGTTTTTCTCCTGAACAATTTGTGTTTATATGTTGTTTCAGTTTTGGTTACTATGGCAATGACGGCAGGGACTACAAGCACCTTTCCTATGAGCAACCATACCCGGGAGAGAGTGACCGTGGCCAAGCTCACGTTGGAGAATTTTTACAGCAACCTAATTCTACAGCATGAAGAGAGAGAAACCAGGTATAGTAAAGGCTGGTCAGAATTTTCTGTTTGGTTTAATAAGCCGTTAGGTTGCAAGTAGGGTGTAAATGTTTATTAATATTAGAATTAATATAATAATAATATAATTGGATCCATGTATGCTGTTTTTAGGTTTCCTGTACTGACAGTGTCTCTAGTTATTTTTGCAGAATTTTTCTTGTCCTGTGCCCCCATATACTTAAATCATGTCAACTAATACCTTCAGTAAAACATTTCTAACCATGAAATTATGATTTATCTTTATACTTCATGAATAATTAATGTTATTAATTATCCAAAACATGTCTAGAGTGTAAGTGGAGGTGGAGGAATAAAAACATGAAAGACGTGTTATTTTGCCTTCAGAAAACTCTAAAGAGGGAGATAAGGCCCATAAATATTACATGAAAGAGTGGAAAGCATCACAAAGAGAAGAGCAAAGAAGGGAGAGATTGCTTTTGACTAAAGTAACTGGGAGGGTGTCATAAATGGTGGTGGCATTTATCCGGGCTCTCAAGGAAGAGTATTAATTACACATGCATTAATGGGAGAAGAAGGAGATAAAAAAGCCGGAGGAAGGATAATACCGACAGAGGAAATGGCCTTTGGTGGTGGGTCAAGCACGAACCAGTCTAGCTCGAGCTGGATTTCAGCTTTCCTTGTGAGCCTAAGATGCTTTGCTAATGTAGCTGTTCTCATGGGAGTAGAGAGGCATGAGGATTTTTGAACAGAATCCGTGATCACGGTGTTTCTCCAGAAAAGTGGTTTAGTTGTCATGTACAGACTGGATTGTGCGTGGAGAGATAAGAAACAGGAAAGGCTAGTGATGTGTAGTGCAGGCACATAGAAAGGGCTTGAATTAAGGATCATGACAACAATAGAATAGAACTTAGGAGCAAGAAAGATTGACAGAAGTGGTGCCTAGCTAGGTATGAAATGTTGGACAGGCCTAACTACCGATCAGCCAAGCTGAGCAGAGAATTGAACTAGAAAATAAAACTTAAGTAATTATTCAGAAGTTAACCTAGAGACACAGAGGCAGAAAGAGAGTTGAGAAATATGGAGAATAGCAAGGAGAGCTAACATCTTTAACCAAAGTTCCTAAAGGAAGAGAGAAAAGAGGCTGGAGTAGAAGCCGGTTAAACTAAATTCACCATCTGCAAAACTTCCAGAAGATTCAATTTAGGCTGAAAGAAAGTGATCACAAACAGATCTAAATATAAATGTGGGGATAAATCTCAACACAAATGGTGTAAAAACAGTAGCAATAATGATTATGTCTTATACATTTTTAAAAGTAGAATTAAGATATTTTCCAGCAGTGGACTATCAGTCAGGAGGGTGGTAAGTATCATTAAAGTGTTCCTAGAGATCTTTGTGTCACCTCAGTAGAGGCACAACATACAGAGAGGTAAAGATTGATTCATTTCTGGCTAATAGAGTTTATAACTTCCAAACTAGTGGAAGGGAAACAATGGAATGAGGAAAAAAATCCTGGTTCAAAATAAGGCAAGGGAAAAAGAAAAAGTAAAACGCCAAAAAGTTGACACAAATAGAAACCACACAATCAGTTAGAAATGAATCCAAACATATGAGTAATTATACTAATTGTAAATACAATGAAAGTCTCTGGAATTCATCCAGTCACCAAGGGAGAGTGAACAAAGTAGAAGAGAATCAGGGAAAGAAAGACTGCTTTTTCAGGAGGCAGACACTGAAGTTACGCATCAGAATTTTGAAGGCTCATTGTCTTTTCTTGATGAAATCTTTTAGTAATTCAGTTTTGCCCTCTTTCCAAACAAAGGGAAGTAAGACTGAAAGTATCTGCTGTTATTTCAAGAAGGGGGTGAAGGGGGAAAAGCAGTCTCAGCTTGGTGCCATGGAAGTCATATTAAACAGCTCGTATTTTCTAAAAGCTTATACTTTAGGACTACATGTGATGAGTTTTTAAGGCTTAACTAATTGAGTAAATACATAACCCAAATAAAGTACCAATCAGAGCAAAGTATCAGGACATTTAGGAGGAAGACTATTTTCTTTTCAGGTACCAGAGAAGCCACAGGTCTTCTTGTTTAGATATGGTAGAAACAAACGAAGGTTATTGCCTCTCTCTCCAGAGTAAGGGATGATTCCCTGAAGTGTTAGTCTTGGCAAGCAGTGAGGAAAGGGAGCAGTGGAGATTTGGGAGAATGAAGTTGCCTGTATGCAAATGGGCCCTCCCAGATTAGCGGGAGGGCCCTGTGCATTCTGTCTGCCGAGGAGAAAACTCAGAATCATTCAACAAGCTGCTCTGTGGGGCCCAGAGGAGCATGACGGTGGGCACAGAGCTTACTCTGTTCTGAGGCTTAGGCTTCAGAGAATAGTGTGTAAATGAAAGATAAAAATCAGTGTGATAATGCACCAAGGTGTCTATTACAAATGTTGGGGAAGTAGCCAGAGAACATGCCATTAGGTATCATTGCCTTTGGGATACTGATTGATGAACAGCCATTATATATTTTTATGAATTTTCTGTAAAAATAAGGGGTTAGGAAAGAGCTTACCTTTAGACATATTGTAAATGACAAATGCTAAAAAATGTATGTGATGATTTCATTCCTCAAACCTTGTATTCCCATGTAGGTAAATCCTGGAAAGTTAGTCTTACTCTAACGTACTCCAGAACTAATCAGAAAGAGCTCTCTCAGGTTTATCTTTAGGCAAAACCAATATGGTAGAAGTGAAATGATGAATATTCAGTTGGAAATGAGTTGCAAAATTTGTATCACAACCATCTCTGTAGTTACTGGTTCCTTCATCCGCTGGCCCTTTCCCTTCTCCTCCCCACAGTGTTTAGCTTGACTAACTTCGGTGATGTCATCTAAAAATGAGGAATAACTGGACTTGGCTGTACCTAGAAAAGCAAATGCTCTGGTGATTAGTGGGTGTTTTTTAATGTACAGTTTGCAAAGAATTAGAATAAAATACACTCAATTGTGTTGAACATTTTTTCTTGATTGATTATGAAATCAAGCTTAGACTTTAAATGAAGGCCTTCCACAAGCTCATTTAGCTAATAAGTATTAGAATCAGGGTTCAAACAGGGATATCCACCTAAAATATTTGTACTTTTAGTCACTATAGTTACTTTCATATACTTCTAATGTAAACACTGATAAATGTTAATGATTTTGGTGGTTTGCATATTAGAGAACAGATTTTCCTTACTAGAATATTAGTCACCTTTGTTAATCATTGATTTAAGCAGCATTAGAAGCAAATTTTTCATTTGGCCAATATGAGAAAGTGAAATCTGTGTTGGATTTATATTTTGAGAAAGAAAACTATTCTTAATGATTAGTTTCATTCAACTTGAGATATCTTTTTTTAGCATAGCAAACTGAAGTGGTAAACTCGAATAAATAAATGAACATTTCTTAAATGAGAATAGTTAGGAATGTATTTAAAATTTAAATTATTTTTTCTTTGAAAAGGCAGAAGAAATTAGAAGTGGCCATGGAAGAGGAAGGATTAGCAGATGAAGAGGTAATGTTAGCTGTAATTACTGTGACTGTAGTTAATGATACTATGTACATAAAAGTTACTAAGAGTGGATCTTAACTGTCCTCACTATAAAAAAAATTACTTATATGAGGCGATGGGTATTTTAACTAGCCTTATTGTGGTAATCATTCCATGATATGTATGTGCATCAGAACATCACATCGTAGACCTTAAACTTGCAGTGTTATATGTATGTCAGTTTTATCCCAAGCAAGTTATTGGGGAAGGGACTAATTACTGGATAATGATAACCCCAGTGACTTTTTTCATGTATTGATATTAGATGATTTTATAACTTAGGTAATATGGATTTCATCATTTGAATATGGGCTTCTTACTTTCTTGCTATGATGAAGATCTTTAAAAGGAGACAGCTTTTTATCGTTTCAATTCTGAGAACGTAGATTTAGTGAACAGGGTCTACAGTAACCTAAGTGCACGGAACAGGAAAAGTGGGCTCCAAGAAGAATCAGTGAATTGCCAAATCTTCTCACAGTTTTTCCTGAACGTTGCTTAAAACCATCTAGTTCTCTAGGCCAGTGCCTCTCCCCATCTTTAAATTACTCTGTGTTTCACTTGAAGAAAAACTCCCGCAGCTGGGCTCTCTTCCTGCAGTCTGGGCCCCACTCCTACCCCCAGGTTTTCTGCACACTCCACCCAGAGTTCTCTATCTAAAAACAGGTTTGATCCCATCATTCTTTTGCTTAATACCCGTCATTGGGTCCCGAGTATTCTCGGATGCGTGCAGGAGCCTTCACAGTTAGGTCTCTGCGGTTTCATCCTAGCCTCATCTCTAGTCCCCCAGCCCCATGCCCACCACCACTACTGGGTTACTCTGACTTCCACGTTCTTGCCTGTGGACCTTTCACAGGCTGTTTCTGCCTCTTAGAACTTCTTTACCCTTATGCAGTTCACAATCTTCTTCAATTAGCTCTGGGCCTCACTTCAAGCCTCAGTTCCACGGGGAAATCTTCCCTATGTTCACCTGCATGAACACCGTTCCTGTACCCGCGGCAGCGCTAAAATATCCCCTTCCACAGTAGACACTTCATGATGTCTTATTCAGCTTTACACCTCCAGACACGGCAGAGGGCTACAGATAGAATAAATATATGGTGAATAAAGGAACAGTGACCTTTCCCTCCAGGAGTTTACCAGTTAGAAGGAATGATGATGATTGTGTGCATAAAAATACGCATACATGATAGAATGTGGCAAACTTCGAAAATACAGGGATTTTTTAATATAGGGATCAGAAAAGGTTTCATGGAAGAGGCAACAACTGATTTGAATCTTAGAAAAATAGGGAGACTTACATTAGAATTAAGAGATAAATAGAAAATTATTGCCGAACAATGAACTATAAAGAATGCAGTAAAGGAAACAGCAAGGTAAATTGACAGAACATATGGAAAGGCTAGGCTGGTAGTAGTTTACTAAGAAATGTACAGGCAATAGGGAAATACAACTGAGAGTAATCAGTTTAGCAGTTTTCAGTGATCAGAAAAGAATTATTGTACTTTAAGAGTGATCTTCCAAATGATGACGTGAAATCAAACCATTATTTAATCTTTCCTGTACCTTTCTTAAGACTGTTCCTTTATTTTTCTGCTGGCACTGTTTAAATAAAATAAAACATTTTATGATTTGTACCAAATGTGGTTACTTTGTTAATCAATTGACTCCGTGTAGAAAACCTAAATTATTTGCATAAAATTACTATGATAAATGGCTTAAAACTCATTTAATTATATTCTTTAAACTTTAACTGAGAAAGGTAGTGATTTAGATCTGTATTACAGTCAATAAAGAATAAATAAAGCAAAGCACACACCTTTTCTCATTTATTCACTAGTATTAATAACTTCCTTATTAATAATCTTATAATTGTATTAATGCATATTATACATCATTATATTTGCATATATAGAGAAACATATATAAATGAATCTTAAGCATAAGATCTTAATATGAGTTCTCAAGGGAGAAATTATAAAAATAGATGCTCGGGGTTCAAGCAGATAACATGAATGAGGGAAGCTGGCTGGATTGTTTTCATGATATCTTAGGTTACATATTCTTTTGATCCAGCACACTTTGCACGTTCAACTCCTAAGAATATTTTTTCATTTCCACAAAGAAATAGACTCTATTTTTTTTCTTTTTCTAAAATATCGGATCCTCACAGTTTATCTTTTGATAAAGACATATCCCTTTTCACTTTACTGAAAAGAGGAGCACCAGCCCTGTACTACATGTCACCTGATGACTGGCATCAATTAGAGAACTGATGTCCATCAAAAGAGGACTGACTGCCTCTTTGGCCCAGTGTGGCCAAGTTCCTGTTTTTCAAGAGAGGCTGGAAATCTGGACTTTTATGTGACATCACTGGCTTTTTTAAAATATTGGCGAATAATTCAAGTGTTTTAAGAGCAATTTGTAGGCAAAATCAAATACAACTGTAGGTTGAATACAATTAGTAGCTTTCAGTTTGCAATTTCTGTTCTGCACCAGGAAGGAGAAAATACATTTAGAGTTATTTTCTTTAGTTCTTCTAATTAACTTGGAGAAAATGTGATATGATTTATATCTAAAAACAGTTAGTGGCCCATAATAACTATAAAACTTCTAAAATTTTTTTATTTTAATTCCACAAGTGCTTATTATTAGGCCCCATGCTAGGTCTTAGATCATGGCAAATAATAGACATCCTCTCTTAACCTTGATATAAAATATGTTGCAACTATCATTATGTGGGGTGGATTTTTCTCTTTAAAGATTTTATTTTTTTATTTGAAAGAGAGAGAAAAAAAACACGAGGTGGGGGAGAGGCAGAGGGAGAAGAAAAAGCAGGCTCCCCTCTGATAAGGGAGCCCAGTCTGGGACCCTGAGACCATGAACTGAGCTGAAGGCAGACACTTAACTGACTTAGCCACCCAGATGCCCTGCGGTGGATTTTTTAAAAGTAAAATTGTTTTATAAAAATTTAGTTTTAAATTGAAAGCTAGTATTTATCCTTAATTGTAAAATAATTTGTGAAAGTTATTTGTGAAAATTAAACCATGTACTGTGGTCATGTAGAGGATATATATGGAGATGAAGTTGCCAGCTGAATTCTTTCCTATCTCAGAACTTCTGTGTACACTGTCTGTCTTGTACAAAAACTGAGCATCCCACAGACCGAGAATTTGAGGACTACCCATTTAAAAAGGAATGGAGAAAGGAAGAAAAGGATGCATGTCTAGTTTCGTCTCACTTAAGAAGATCTCATCAGACATGGAATATTATACACTCTAATGGAAAAACAAAATAAACAAATTTAAGCTGCAAAAGGGAGCCATGAAATGTTAAGCCTGCCCACAGATTTTTCTCTTTGGCAAGAGAGAATATGATTACTACAAAAATGTTATTTGTGTTTCAAGGCTACTTAATCCACACAAGTCATGAGCAGATACATCAACATGCTTTTTTTTATCAATATATTTTTTTGAGTTTATCCTCTAATTCCTAGTATAGTCAACATACAGTGTTAGATTAGTTGCAGGTGTACAATATAGTGATTTAACAATTCTGTATACTCAGTGCTCATCATGTCATCAATATATTTTTTAAGATTTACTTATTTATTTGAGAAAGAGAGAGAGAGCATGTGCAAGAGGGACAGAGGGAGAAGAGAGAGAGAGTCTCCAAGCTGAGCCCAGAGCCCTACGCGGGGTTCCATCTCATGACCTGAATGGAAACAGAGTCCTATGCTTAACCGACTGTGCCAGCCAGGTGCTTCATCAATATATTTTTTAATGCTAGCTTGCTTCACCTCCCTCTGAACTGCAACACTGATTTTAAGACTAATATCATGGGGGGGGGGGGTGCACCTGGGTGGCTCAGTCGGTTAAGCGCTGGACTTTTAGTCTTGGCTCAGGTCATGATCTCAGGGTTTTGGGGCCTTGGGCTCCACTCAGTGGGGAGTCTGCTTCTCCTCTCTCCCTGCCTCTCCCACTGCTACACCCCCTCTTTTTCTATCTAAAATAAAAATAAATAAATCTTTAAAAAATGTGTATTTTTTAAAAAATAATGTAACAATGTTATAGTGTGGTCCCATTTTTGTAGAATTATGTGCTCCCTATACTTGTGATTCTCCCTTTTTGCCATTAAATAACTGTGCCCCAGACTACATAAACATTGTTTACTTGCTGCATTACACAAGCTATTAAATATTAGTGAACATTATTTTCTTTAGTGGCCTCTCTCCTATTGATTTTGAGCATGATTATGGATGTAATGAGATCATCTTTTCCATTCAGATTAAACAAGTTTCTAAAATGACACCCAACTGTTACTCCATTTTATACTCCACAAATCAGAAACCCAGAAAGAGTTTCAAAATTCTTACATTTATTCATTTTTGTAATAACCTCCCCAAACCTCTTTGCTGCTTGAAAGACATGATACTATAGTGCCACCATGTGGCCCTTTTAATTAGTCTTAAAATAAGCTGCTCTTTGGGGCTCTTTTGTTTTACTATAGTAATTCAGTTATTTAAAAAAAAAAACAAACAAAAAACTATTCAATGAGCTTTTTAAAAAAAAATTTATTTTATTTTTCCAGTGTTCCAAGATTCGTTGTTTATGTACCACACCCAGTGCTCCATGCAATATGTGCCCTCCTTAGTACCCACCACCAGGCTCACCCAACCCCCTCACCCCCTCCCCTCCAAAACCCTCAGTTTGTTTCTCAGAGTCCACAGTGTCTCATGGTTTATCTCCCCCTCCGATTTCCCCCAACTCACTTCTCCTCTCCATCTCCCCATGTCCTCTGTGTTATTCCTTATGCCCCACAAGTTAGTGGGCATTTTTGAACAAAAAAATAGTCTTCACTATTTCCACCATTGATGTGCTTGTGTGCGTAACTTTATTCAGCTGTTTAAAGATGTTTAAACTGAGGGTATAATTTCTTTCTTTCTTTTTTTTGAGGGTATAATTTCTTGATCACATCTTCTTAGATTAATTTTATTGGAAGTATCAGAATTCCATTGCACTGGTGATGCACATTTACCCATTTCCTGTTAATTGATAGTTTGCCATACCTTTTTGAAAATAGATATATACAGGAATAGTAAGACACCATTCAGTGGTTAGACCTTGTACAAAGCAGTGTTTCGGAGCTACGATGGTCACTTCGACTTGACTTTCCCTCAGAATGGAACTCTTGAAAGCCTGGTAGGGTTCAGTTGATGGTGAACAGGTGCTTAACTTTTTTATTTTTGTTTAATTCCTAATATATGAGACCTCTACTGGGAACTAACAGAATGTCAACAGAGTTTTGTTTGGTCAGGAGGAAAATGGCATTTAGAACAATAAAGTGAACATCCCTTCTAAATGTAACCTTCAGTCATTTCATAATGTTTCTTATCAGTGTTAGTTATTTTTTGGTGATCTTTGGAGAGCATATTATGAAATTTCTGACTTGAATATCTTAATGAATTTTTCATGTAATTATTATTTTTTTGTAATCTCATATTTTTAGGAAGTTATGTGCCAAATCTCAAAGCAATTTATTAAAATTTATCTGAGAAAAAATTCTATCTGAGAAAAAAATCTATCATAAGTAAATCTCCATGGAAACACTGCTGCGGTGTTATCTTGGTGTCCTAAGTTTCAGTAGTTGTGACCGAACAACCTGGAAATTAGAGAATTGAAGCAATAGATTGCCTGATGGTAAAATTCATGATCAGAATATGATTAGCATTTCCTAAAGCTTAACTTTTCTTTATGAATTAAGTTAGCATATACATGACATATAAGATGAACTTTATTAAGATGAAATATTTAATGGAGTCCACCTCAAGAATAAAGATTTATCAATTGGTGAAAATAAAAAATGTTTTCTTTAGATTGTCTTATTCTTTCCAAGCTTAACAAATACTCAACTTTGGTAAATAAGTTCTAACACTAGTATATAATATTTAAGATACTTCATCCCCATTTTACATGTCTTTTCTTTTAATACTACAGGTCTCCTTTATAGCAATCTAAATTTAGAATCATCCTTTTAAATTGTCTTTTTTGGATAGAAAAAATTACGCCGATCACAACATGCCCGAAAGGAAACAGAGTTCTTGCGGCTCAAGAGGACCAGACTTGGCCTGGATGACTTTGAGTCTCTGAAAGTTATAGGAAGAGGAGCATTTGGAGAGGTTACTTCTTTTTTAAAGACACTGCTGTTGAAAATATATAGCTTTAGATAGTTTAACATATGTATTCCAATAGGCTAATATGTATTAAAATAGCTTAATGTATCAGAATAGTTTAATATTAAGAATTCCTAAAAATATAAGCAATGGCAAATTCCAACACTGATCTCTTTAAAAGAACTTACCTTTTTTTCCTAAATCAATAGTAGGGATTGCATAACATTGATAGCATGGTCAATTTTTACATTCTAGGTGCGGCTGGTCCAGAAGAAAGATACAGGCCATATCTATGCAATGAAGATATTGAGAAAAGCTGATATGCTTGAAAAAGAGCAGGTATGAGTTCTTTAACATACAACCAAAAGGAATACCACTGACTAGGTGTTAGAGTAAATGTTAATACTGGGATTTGTAAAAAGAAGTCTACACATCTTACTGTATAGAGTCTATTAATTTTTTGATAGCCTGTTTTATTGTTTCTCAATTCTTATAGCTAAAATTTCTTCCAAATTTATAATCTGAAATTGTATTAGCTTGTTCAGACTGCCATAACAAAATACCACAGACTGGGTGGCTTAAACAACAGAAATTTATTTTCTCACAGTTCCGGGGGCTAAAAACCCAAGATGAGGGTTCTGGCAGGGTTTGAGTCCGGTGAAGCGCTCTTCCTGACTTGCAGATGGCTGCCTTCCCACCAGGTCCTCATATAGCCTGTCCTTGGTGTGTGCACAGAGAGAGAACGCGAGCTCTCGGGAGCCTCTTCCTACAAGAATGCTGTCCTCCTCTCCCTCTATGGCCTCACCTAACCATAATCACTTCCTTAGAGGCCCCACCTCCAAATTCAGTCACCCTGGGGTTCATCATCACGGGAATTTGGGGCAGGGCTGTACACAAGCATTTACTCCGTAACAAAATACCTTCTTTTCTGACTTCAGTGAAAATAAGGGACAGTTCTCAGTTTCCTTAATCCCTATCACATATAATAAATAAGACCAGTCTCCTGAGAAGTTGATTTAACATATTTCCAAAATCTGTAAACCACCCCCTCCCCCAATGTCATACTCCTGGACTCTCTCTGTTTCCTGTGACTTAATGCAGCTTAAGGGTGGGCCATAAATCTGAGAACATCAATAGTATTATTTATGCGTTCCCCTCTGTTTCTAGTCTGGATAGAGGCTCTATAGAACCCTAAATGGATTATGCTAAGGCAGGTCTCAACAACCGGATATAGAGGGAGGATGGCCCCTCTGTCTACCTAATGTTGTACTTCAGTCCTTCAGTCCCCGTCTAAAGCTTACTTCAGAGTTCAGCTTTTGACTGAACAAGTTACAGAAGAGGTTTAGGCAAAAAGACCAAATTGCAGGTCCTCATCAAACTCCTCGGATTCTCCTTTCTTTGCTTCCAATTCCTTCTCCGCAGCCAGGGCAGCCTAGGTGGAGGGAGCAGGACTTCCTGCTGGGGTGGGTCCGCAGCCCTTTGTTTGCAGATGAGGCTCCTGATTTTGATGTTGACATTGGCCAGGGGCCTTTGCAGACAAGCCTGGCCAGAAAGGTTCAGCTTCTACACCTGCTGCTCTGATGAGGGCATTGATCTTACCCTCTGTGACTGGGGGATGAGGGCTGAGTAGATAGATGCTGGTAGCAAGCCAGAGACAGAGGCTGAGTGCTGTACCCACACGGTGCTAGTCACCAGAGGAAATGAGGGTCTTACCCAGCTCGGTCCTGGCTTCCTCAGAAGGAGTCAGCACCTTAGCAGCAGCTAAGGAAAGTCCCATCTAAAATTTCCATAGTTACTATGACAGTATAATATTTATTTTTATTCAAATATGCCCCACCTTGAATTTTCACTGCATTCTTTCACTTTATTTCTATTTCCTGTGTTCAACAAGTATTTACTGGGGGCCAATGATGTGCCAGATGGGCCTGTGGTGTTGTAGATTAACACATAGGTGGGATTAACAGGACAAACCTGATCCTTATTCTTTTCTAGTACTGGGGACATAGACAGCTATCTCAAATAGTCATGATTGAGAAAGACTACAAAGAAAGTTTGTACAAAAGGATAGATTGATGCAGATGATCTGGCTTTAGGAGGAAGAATTAGATGAGGGAGTGTTTTCTCTGAAGAGAGAATATTTGATGAAAGACAGAATAATGAGAAAGAATGACAGAAAAGATCATGTAGAACAAATATCCAGACAGCAAATGCAGAGGTCCTGAGGCTAGAAGCCACTGTGGCTAGAATTCAGTGCACAAATAATAGTAGGAGAGGTAGAAAGGGAGCAGATCCCAGAGACCTCTGAAGGCCAAGATGGAAGCATTTTGGTTTTATTCTAAGTGCAATGGGAAGATGCTTTTGTTTGAACAGGAGAATGGTATGTCTGATTGAGGTTTTACAAAGATGAATCAATCCCTTTGCTTGCTGATGGGGAAAACAAGAAGTGAAGTGGAGAAGGCGACTTAGAAACTGGTGAACCACTTTCAGCCAGGATGGGATTGTGGCTCACAGCAGAGAAGCTGAAGAAGAGTCTGACAGATTAAGTATATGTGTTAGTGGAAGAGCCAGCAGGATTTTCTGTGGTGTCCTGTACATTGGGGGATGAGAAGATGGGTGAGGATAGTGAGGAAAAAAGGGAAGAATCAGGATAATACCTAGAGTTTCATTTAGGAATGGGATACATGATGGTGTTGTTTTCTGATTTAGAAAAGCCTGAAGAAAGAACATTTGGAGATAGTGGGAATGAAGAGTTCTCCTTGTGGCATATTGAGTAAGAGCTGCCTGTTAGATCCAAGAGATATTGAGTTCACCATTGGCTGGAATCTGGAGAGAGGTTTCTCTAGAAATATAATTTGGAAGCCATCAATATATTGACCATCTATTGGGGACAAGATGAAATTGCCTAGAAAACATAGATAGAGAAGGAAAGAGGGCCTATATACAAGCCCTAGGAAACAAAAGGCAGAAGAGAAGCCAGCAAAAGGGACCAAGAGGGAACATCTAATCAGGTGGGGGAAACTGAGAGAACATGGTGTCATGGAAGCCAAGAGAAGAAAGTGTTCCACATAGCTGAATGCTGCTAAGAGAGTATAAGAGGAAGACAAGCCAGTGGATGTCACAATACGGAGATTTTTAATAACTTGGCAAGGGCATTTCCAGTGGTTTGCAGTGCAGAAGCCTAACTGAAATGGTGAGATAGAAAAATGGGAAGCAAAGAGTGGGGAATGTGAGTGCAGATAAATCTTTCATGTGAGGCAGAACAAAGAACAGATTTATAAAGTGAGACTTAGGGTAAAAAGGATTTTATTTTCTTTTTATTTTTAAAGACAGGAAATGTTTTGATTCTGATGAGAAGAATGCATTAGAAAAAGAAATTGAAGGTCCAGGAGAGGGGAAGATAACTATAGGAATACACTGGAAGACAGAAGAGTTGGGGTGCCTAGATGAATCAGCCTTTAGCTCAGGGTCCTGGGATCGAGCCCCGTGTCAGGCTCCTTTCTCAGCAGGGAGCCTGCTTCTCCCTCTCCCCCTGCCTGCTTCTCCCCCTGCTTTTGCTTGCTCTCTCTCTGTCAAATAAATAAATACAATTTAAAAAAAAAAAAAAGAGTTGATCTTTGATAGGAGTAGATGTGTACCTATCCATTAAAACAGGAAGAAGAAGCAGAGAAAATGGGAACAAATGCAGGGTGGTTGACCTAGCCACCACCTCAGGTACCATGTTTCTGCCTGAGTGCAAATAAGTGAGGTCATCATCTCAGAGTAGAGGAGGGACAGATAGCTTGCTGGAGGCATAAAGAGGGAGAATTTGTGAAATAGTCACAACTATTGACTTAAAGGGTGGGAAAGCAGACTTGGGAAATACAGTTGAATGCCTGTTGAGATTTGCAGTCCTAAATGTACCATGAAACCAGTTGGCATAGTTGGGTGACCTTTCTGTAGAATACTTAGTTGCTCTGGAGTAGGTAGAGAATAGACAGAAATTTGAGTCTAATTAGGGTTGGTGTTTTGCCAGGCAAATACAATGGAGGAAGGGGACAAGGGAGTTCAGAGTGTTTGCAAAAAGAGTGATTATAATGATGGAATCTAGGCTGGGTAGAAAAAGATACGAGATTGTGAGGAGAGTAATAGAGAAAAAGTTGTAGAATCCATGGAAGGGAGATTGAAATATAAGAATAAGAGATCTGGGGGCTCCTGGGTGGCTCAGTGGGTTAGGCCTCAGCCTTTGGCTCAAGTCGTGATCCCAGGGTCCTGGGATCGAGCCCCACGTCAGGCTCTCTGCTCAGCGGGGAGCCTGCTTCCCCCTCTCTCTCTGCCTGCCTCTCTGCCTACTTGTGATCTCTGTCTGTTAAACAAAATTAAAAAAAAAAAAAAGAATAAGATCTGGAAGATGAAAGGTGGAAATAGAGTTCCTCAAAATGGAGATTTTAGAGGGGGTACAGTTTTTTGTTTTTTTTTAAAGATTTTATTTATTTGACAGAGAGAGAGATCACAAGTAGGCAGAGATGCAGGCAGAGGGAGAGGGGGGAAGCAGGCTCTCTGCTGAGCAGAGAGCCTGATGCAGGGCTCGATTCCAGGACCCTGAGATCATGACCTGAGCCGAAGGCAGAGGCTTAACCCACTGAGCCACCTAGGTGCCCCTAGAGGGGGTACAGTTTTAAGTGATGAGAAGGCTAGGACGATTACCATGGGGTGGCTGAGGTGCAGAGGCAGAAGAGATCATTGTAGATGAGGAAGAAGTCAGTAGATAGGGCATTTGATGGTTCACCCTTATGGAGGTTGAAATCCATCCATGAATGGAGAAACTGGAAAGGAAGTTGATAGTGAGCCAAGAGCTGAAGTTATGAGTGAGTGAGAGGAATTGCCCAGGAGCTCTGTAAACGATAGCCATGAGGAAAAATGATGGCTGATGGAGTTTCACAGTGTGCACTTCAAGGAGAGTGTCACAATGGTACGGAAGCAGCATGAGAATGAGCAGGAAACCTACCCCCTTGCCACATAAGGCATGAGAGGAGAGCAGATCATTCTTGAGAGCTCACTGTGCAGGAAGACAGAACTGTCAACAGCCCGATAAGAAGAATCATCAATTAGGATGACAAGGTGAAGGAACTGTCCAGAGGTGAGATGATAGAGGACTTTTTTGAAGACACACCGATTCCATAGGGAAGAGGCTGGTTTGGAACTCAAGGAAGGTCGAAGTATTACAGTGTATTAGAGAATTACAGATAATGGTAAGAATAAAGGTCTGGGTCAAGATATAGAGCCTCAGAGACAAAGAGATAGACAGGATCTAACCAAGCCATATGGGATTAGTCCTGGATAGGGTTTTGGAGAAGGGACAAAAGGAGCAGTTCATTCCAGCTATAGTCTTCAGCTTACTAGCCACATGTGGCTATTGGGTGTAGCTAGTCTGAATTGAGATATGCTGTAAATGGCAAATATATATCAAATTTTGAAGACTTCCTACCAAAGAAAACTCAATAATTTTTATATTGGTTATGTACTGAAATGATAACATTTTGGATACATGGAGTTACATAAACTATATATAATTAAAAATATTTCACCTGTTTCTTTTTATATTTTATGTGGTTATTAGAGAATTTTTAACTAAGTCTGTGGCTTGCATTGTATTTCTTTTGGACACCACTAATCTAGAATATTTTGCCAGAAGTTGAAGAGCTTCTGACCACTGTTCATTCCTGAATGCAGGGAAAAATCTCACTGGAGCCCAAACATCAAGTCTGTTTTGTCCCCTATATAAATTAATCTGCATTTGCAACCACCGAATTTCATTTTAGGAAACCTTTTCCCACTCAATTCTAATATGTTATTATGTGAAGTTTTTAAAAACATTTACTTTAATACTAACCAATCCACAAAGTAACAACTTATCTCCCTGATATTGTGGTATTATGTGTGATAACTTCCTATTCTTTGAAAACATAGACCCATTTTAAAAACATCCTGTAATCTAGCTTCAAGATATTTAAAAACAATCAGGCCAAGTTGGTGACATAACTTTTCCTGACAGCAGCAGATGCAGCATCAAAGGTTTAAGGTTTTTCCTTTACTAATCTTACAATGCTTTGTAAAAAACCATCGGTAGGAATTTTGATACCATTGTTCACTCTATGAAACAGATCCAGAGAGATTGTAAGGTTTTATTCATGCCAGAAAACAAGTTCTTAGTTTCCAACTGTTTTTCCTGTGCTTTGATCTCAGAGCATTTATAGTACTAGGTAATAAATACAGTAATCCCAACTATGACATTTTTTAAGCAGATCATATTTCATTACCGTGAAAAGGCTTAGGAAATCTGGGTTCTCATGTGCTTTGGGCTAGAGCTCATAATAATGCACAATAAGAACAGCAAAAGGATAATAAATATTGTTAATCTTTGAAGAGAAAATGTATAAATATTTTAATGTAAAACATCTGAAAATTGATTATACCAACCCAATAAATTACTCAGTTTATAAAATTTTCCAGTC
Source organism: Mellivora capensis (assembly GCA_004024625.1). Classification (NCBI taxonomy): domain Eukaryota; kingdom Metazoa; phylum Chordata; class Mammalia; order Carnivora; family Mustelidae; genus Mellivora; species Mellivora capensis. The sequence goes on along the minus strand of PISX010001680.1, from coordinate 120,904 downwards.
TATAAAATGTTCATATAAAAGTATCCCTATGGGACGCCTGGGTGGCTCAGTTGGTTAAGCGGCTGCCTTCGGCTCAGGTCATGATCCCAGCGTCCTGGGATGGAGTCCCACATCAGGCTCCTTGCTCGGCAGGGAGCCTGCTTCTCCCTCTGCCTCTGCCTGCCACTCTGTCTGCCTGTGCTCTCTCCCTCTCTCTCTGACAAATAAATAAATTTAAAAAAAAATTAAAAAAAAAAAGTATCCCTAGTAATTGTATGTCTGACAAGTCAGCAGCAAAACCCCCAAAGTTATACTAGTTTGCTGTGGATCATGTTAATAGGTATTATAGAGGTTTTTATATTTTAGAAAATAATATAGTTATATTTGTCAAGATAATACAGAGTTATTATAAATGTTTCTACTTGTTAAAAAAAAAAAACAAACCCAAATGTTTAAAAATCACGTAAGATCCTTTTTTTAACTAATAGCAGTTAAAAATAGCCTGCTAAGGATCCTGACTTTGTTATACCAACCTGTTAAGGCATTGCTTACTAGTTTTAACTTTCAAAAGTCAGGCCAGGGGCGCCTGGGTAGCTTGGTCGGTTAAGTGTCCAACTCTTGGTTTTGGCTCAGGTTGTGATCTCAGGGTCATGAGATCTGACCCTGCATCACGCCCTGAGCTCAGCACAGAGTCTGCTTGAGATTCTTTCTCCCTTCTTCTCCTTCCCCATCTGCTCCTCCCCCGGCTCTCTCTCTCTTTCTCTCTCAAATGAAAAATAAATAAACCTTAAAAAAAAAAAAAAAAGGCCAGGGGCTGAAATTTGTATAACAAAGCCAGGATCCTTGGCAAAGAAGGATTCTGGTGGGAAAGTTTTTGGACTAATCATTTTCCTACCTCAGAGGCGTCAGCTTTCTGTAACATACCTGTGGATCCCACCTTTCCAGGCCTAAAGATAAAAGATTTCCTGAGGTTCTCTCTACATAATGAGGATATGAACATGCGTATGTATTCCAAATCTTTTCTAAAACTCCCTCTTTCCTTCATGATTGTTAAGGAACTAGATGGGTCTCTTAAGAGGTCAACTTGAAAGATGTGTAATGTGTTGCAATCATTTTTTCCAACTACATTCATCTAGGTGGCCCATATCCGAGCAGAAAGAGATATTTTGGTAGAAGCAGATGGTGCCTGGGTAGTGAAGATGTTTTATAGTTTTCAAGATAAGAGGAACCTTTATCTGATCATGGAATTTCTCCCTGGAGGTAAAAACAAACATAATAGCAATGACAGACTGACACAAGCTCATCTTTACATGTAATTATTATCCTGTTGCTTAGGTTTTTTGTTCTATTCCTAGCAGTCATGGTTTTCCTATAGTTCCTCCCATAATAGTGCTAATTTTTAACCACAAATCAGATTATTCTGAAGGAACGTTACATTTGGCACATTTTAAATACTATCAGTCTGGTCGACAGGGTATAGTTAGTTAGATTGTTGCAAGTCTAGAGTTAAGAACAATAAGTAACTAAAGAGAAAGACAAACAACCCAATGGGCAAATAACATAAAGAAGAGAAACTCTGGCTGGTCTATAAATACATAGGAAAATGTTCAACTCTGCTCATACTCAGGGAAACACAAATTAAAACAAAAATGAGCTACCATTTCACCTGTTTCTGATGAGACTATGGGAGAAACTGGCCTCTCTTTTATCTAAATTAATCTCTAACTCTTACGGAGAGCAGTTCATAGATACCGGTGGGGTTGAAAGGGCATGCGGCCTACAATGCTGCAATTTTAGAACTAGCATAGTCTCTGGAGATTCTCCTGGACACACACACAGAGACCTGCAAGACCACGGAAGCATTGTTGTGATCATGAAAAACTGCAAGCACGATAAATGTCGTCAGCAGAATGGATAAATAAAATGTGGCATAATTATGTGCTGAAATATTTTATAGCAGCTAAAAGTCAGGAGCTCTATCCATTTCAATAAGATCTCAGAAACAGTGGAGTAAGAAAGCAAGCTGGGGAATTATATGTACAGTTGATACCATTTATGTAATTTTAAAAAATATGAAAGAACATAATTTCATAGATTAAGATATATGTATATGAAAACATATTTTAAAAATAAGCTAGGAGGATACCCACCAAGACAAGTCCACACTAATGGTTACTCAGCAAAAAGGGAAAGTGGAATAAAATGGGATGGAAGACAGAGAACACTTTTACATTTTTTTTAAAACACTCAAAGTATCATAAAAAATATTAACAGTTGTCATTTCTGAGTTGTAAGTTCACCATTTTTTATTCTTTGCCCCTTTTTAAAGAAAAAATTCCTTGAAAATAAAAGAATGTCTTTTGGTGGGAAAATGTTCTATTTTTGATGGACTGAAGAGCTCTGAACATTTTTGAAACTTGAATTTGAAAGACTCTATCGCATTTCCAGGTGTGCTTACTCTGATTCATTTCCTCAGTTCAGCATATTTTCCTCAGCAATTTATTATGGATGTTGGGTGGTAGATATTACTTCATTATCACCTACTTTCTACCTTAAAAATCATCAGATGTCGTGAAAGTTTGGCTGATGCAGTGACACTTTTTGTACTTGGCCCTGGAGATGGGTGGCGGTCTACTGGGGGGGTTGCACAATGCGGAAGTTAGGCAGAGGTTGTACAGATACAGAGGAAGCCTGACGTGTTTCTAGTACGTGATACTTGGTTTCCCTTATGGAGGTGACATGATGACGTTGTTAATGAAGAAAGATACCTTGACAGAAGAGGAGACACAGTTCTACATTTCAGAGACTGTTCTAGCAATTGATGCAATCCACCAGTTGGGTTTCATCCATCGGGATATTAAACCAGACAACCTTTTATTGGACGCCAAGGTATGTGAAGAAACTGGTGAATTATTGGGTTGCTGATTATTTTATGGAATAATAGAGCTGATTTTGTAATTGAATGGGCAACTACCATTTATATTATTGCTCAACTATATGATGTCATAGAATGATGTGACAGGAGAAGACTCGGCAATGAAAATGACATCAAGGGAGGATGGCTGACTTTGTCTTCTTCCATTTTCTACTTTTACAAATCATCATCATCAAATATTTATAATTTTACTTACCACCTGTAGGAATTCTTATAATGCTAAGAATTTTTTAAATAATGACTGCCTTAAGGCTTTTGTTTCAAAGTTAATATAATCTCTTGGTTTTACTGGATTTTTTTATAGGGTCATGTAAAATTATCTGATTTTGGTTTATGCACGGGATTAAAGAAAGCTCATAGGACTGAATTCTATAGAAACCTTACACACAACCCGCCAAGTGACTTCTGTAAGTTTGATTCTTTTTTTCTGTGTGACATAGTGTAGCCAGTTTAATTCAGCATTGTTGAGCACTGAAAGTTCTCTTCCTCTCCTCATTCCTTAAACCAATGTATTTACATGTATGTGAATTTGTTTTTGGTGGAGTTTTTCCCCTCATAATTACAATTCTCTCTTGTTGAAATTAGCATTTCAGAACATGAACTCAAAGAGGAAAGCAGAAACGTGGAAGAAGAACAGGAGACAGCTGGTAAGTTAGCCAGGTCTTTAAGAAAGATTGACCTGGTCCTAAAATTTCACTCCGGTTTTGCTTGATCATTTTGTATGTTCACAATGATTAGTACTTACTTTGTAGGAAGGATAGAACTGCTTCTGGGGTCACTTACTTCTCTTAGTTTCTCTGTAACATTTCCTTGCCTGAAAAGTGAATGCTGATGTTTACTTTATGATTTAACTTTATAGCATTTTATGGTTCATACCTATAATTAAGCAGCCTGTTTACTAGTAATTAGCACAATATAAAACTCACTGAGATGAATGTGATTGTAGTGAATGCCTTGTGTGTTCCATTTTTCATACTTGTTCTGAAACAACCGCCAATCACCGTAAGTAAGGTGGTTGTGTGTTTCTAAGGACTTTATAGATAAGGAAGTTTGGCATATTAACAGATAAAACAGATAAAAATAAAATTAGAAAGCAGACTTTACCATAGATAAACTTAATTACTCTTTAAATGGAAGTGGAATAAAACTACTTTTGCCCCACACTGTTTCTCATTTATTACTTAGCAATTATAAGAATTGTTTGCCCCTTTTCCTCTTTCCTTTCTCCTATTAATTAGGTCCATGCACATTCTCAAGGTTAGGAATGTGCCTTTTGACTTTGTTTTTCTGATCTCTTGTACATCTGGCACATATAGACACTCTATAAATATTTGTTAAAGTCAACCAAGTGATGAAAGGTAAATTAATTCAGCATTCCCTCTGAGTATTGGGTGAGGTTAATAGACTGGAAGATAATAGTCCAATACCCTCTCAAACCAAATAATAAGACTTTGCTTGGTCAAACTCATTCTGTCAGTGGCCTAAGTAATTAACTATAAGCTTCCTGTGCTCATAAAACATTTCAGTGTTTTTAAAAGTTAGAAAAAAAGAATTTTAAAACTATGGAGCTATGAATTCATGACAAAAACTTCCTTCTACTTTTAAATGTGCCACCTTCAGATTAGATTTTACCACTGAGAGAAGAATTGCAGTATTTCCTGCTTTTAAGGGGAAAAGTGAATACTGCTTAAAAGTATGGTGGGAATTCGACTTAACAGAGTATTCACGGGTGATTCCTGCTGTCATGTTTTATATTCTTGTGGCCATTATCATGACTTCTATCAATGCTTATTTACCAAGGGAGAAGTAGAAAGGACTCTTAGTGTTTGGGGCAGGAAAATCCTTTGGATCTTGTATCCCCCCTGCCAACTAAATGCCAATCAGCAACCACCCCCTACTCCCACCCCCCACCACCCTCAGGTCCTTGAAATGACGAAATCTGCTGGCACACATTTTCAAATGGTCCCTGGCATAACTGCCCTTAATTGAGAACTACTACCTTAAAGAAATTGTTTTTGTAAGATTTTATATGAATTAAGAATGAAACACTCCATTGCTTTCTGATGGATAAGCAGTTTGGATGGATAAACCTGGAATTAGGTTTATCATGAAAATACCTGATGTTTATATATACAGCGGGTTGTAGTTTCCAAAGCACATTCCTTTTCTTGTTTCATCCTCCTGTCAACTGTGTATGATTACTGCAGTTTCCTGTAAGCAGAAGCCGAGGTTCAGAGTGCTTGAGTCTAAGAACTCACAGTAGTGAGTGGTGGACTCTGGCCCACTGGGTTCAGCCTCTTTATTCTTTTTGAAATGGATGACTAACCTTAAAAAAAAACAACAATTATTGTGCCAGCAAAAGTGGGTTTATTCGGGAATAACAGAGAGTCGCAATTTGGGACAGGCAAGTTGCAAAACCATTGGCAACTCCAACAAAGAAGAGAACTTGTATTTTAAAGAAGGAGGATTTGAAAGGGGCTGTTTTGAACAAAAGTTCATTGGAGCAAAGCAGGAGTTGAGGGTGGTGAAGGTCTCTCCTTGGCTGAGTTGCAGGGGTAGCTGCTTTCACACAGGAGACGCAGTGTACATCTTTCCCTGTTGGGGCCCACAATAGGTGATTCTTTGCCTGTTGATGATTCCTCCAGTATGGTCTGTAATTGACAGTGAGGAGTACAGCAGCATAGCTCTCCCTTCTAGCATCCCGAGTCCACTTTTGTAAGCTGTCCTTCTATTAATTTTCACAGGATTTAGGGCTAAATATATAAATAATTTAGTTGAGCTTCTTGGAGAGGGGGTGGTGGGCAGCCAGAAATCATATCTTAAATAACATATTATCTGATTCGGTACCTGTCACTAAGCTTTCTACATGATAAACATGCGAAACAAGTATTAAATGCAAAGTTAACTGCGGTATTGCTTTTTCCAATAATGAGCCATACTCAGATCTTTTAATGAATATTTAAGAATGCTGGTTTGATAAGCTTTTCCTTTGCAGGCATATTCCACAGTTGGGACACCAGATTACATTGCTCCGGAAGTATTCATGCAGACTGGTTACAACAAGCTGTGTGACTGGTGGTCTTTGGGAGTGATTATGTATGAAATGCTAATAGGTATGTCTTATCATTTGTTTACTTTTATACTATAGAAATTTCCATGAGTGCCACGGATGGAACATATTACAGATATCTTGGGCTAAAATGTCTGGACTCCTTGACATCCCCTTTGTCAATAATGATAAATACCAGTGAGCTCTGTAGCGATTCAGAACAGGGTATTTAACCAGAACTCCCATGTGTCAAAATTGCATCTACATGGCCTTTCAGATAAAGGAGGTGATGCTTTGAATCCTTTATTTTATTGCCTTTATTAGCAATTTTATTACAAACTGATGAATGGTGACATTTTTTTATTGCTGAATAGAGCACTTCTGGCTATTTTTTCCCCCTATGACACATACACAGTAGGTAGAGCATATTTGATTATTAAAGATGATAAAACTTGTATTTTCTCTCATATGCAGGATATCCACCTTTCTGTTCTGAAACTCCTCAAGAAACGTATAGAAAAGTGATGAACTGGAAAGAAACTTTGGTATTTCCTCCAGAGGTACCTATATCTGAGAAAGCCAAGGACTTAATTCTTAGGTTAGTGCTTAAATCCCTAGAGGAGTTTATGGTATTTTGAAACTTCACAGGTACCTAAAAAGATTGAATTGCCCACTTTATTCTTGTGGGAGGAAAAGGACCACTACTGATCTATACAGTCAAAGAGATCAATAAGGAAAATGTGTTTTTTAAAAACTGCAAAAAATTAAAAGGAAGCATGCAGTAAAAGTAAGAGTTAAGAAGAGGGACAGTGTCTTGTATCATTTCAAAGGCCACTCCTGTTGGTACGCAATGACCTATTTCATTAAAGAGAAAAGAGAAAATAAATCACTAGTAGCAGTGTCTATCACAAGTCTATATATGCAATTGTTTCTAGGCAAAGGATTCCATTCTGTTTCTCAACTAAGATGAAATTTGGTATTATTGTGAATGGCTGCAAGGAATATAAATTTGGACAACCTATGAGAACAGCTAATTAACAGCATATTATCAAAAATCTTTAAACTGTATATGACCACTGACCCAGTAATTCTAGGAATTTTGCTTATGCAGATAATTTGATGTGTGTAAAGATGTAGGGAGACTATGTTTATCATGATGTTTTTAGTAATGAAAAATTGAAAACTAAGTGTTCAACAAGAGTGGACTGGCTAAATAAACTAGTATTTCCACAAGCAAATTTTAGAATATGAAGTTAAGGAAAAATATATAATACTTTGGGAAGTTTTCTCAGTGAAAAGAATCGTCCTAAAACAGTAACTACTGTACTAACACATATTTTTAAAAATTGTAATAAAAGACTAAAAGGAAATGGCTTCAAACTGTTTACAGTGGTTCTCTCTATACAGTGCAATTACAGAGGATTTCTGTTCTCTCCCACATTTCCCACAAGAAACAGAGCTGACTTCGGTAAACAGAGGAACAAAATGAAATGTTTGGAAAAAAAATGCAAATAGGGTAGTGTATATGTAATTTGCATATGACCATTTCTGTTTCCATTTTCTAGATTTTGTATTGATTCTGAAAACAGAATTGGAAATAGTGGAGTAGAAGAAATAAAAAGTCATCCTTTTTTTGAAGGTGTAGACTGGGGGCACATCAGGTACGCTCATAGGCTTCCAATGGGAGAGATCTAAGTAAAACATTTGTTTGTTTTTACTAGGTTTAGCAATCAGTTTGTCTCTGTCTCTGCTAAATACTCACTGCTGTTACAGTGTTATTGACCCAGTGTTCTCTGGACTACGTAAGCAAGACTATAGCTACATGACTGGTTTTAGCGAATGCCCACTGTAAAGGGGAAACCACCTACTGCGCACCTGTTTTGACTTTTATATTCAGAGTTACGGGATGCAAGCTGATGTCCGCACGACAGGGATGTATTTTTATTTCACACGATAACCCCTCATTTTTGTCCTATTCTGTCATGCTGTATACTGCTCCTTTCTCTAATATACCATCTTCTTTATGAAGTTATAAGAAGACACAGTCCCTTTTTTTAAACACTGTGAGAGAAGTGAAATGATGCAAGTAACTCAGTTTGCTTGCCGTTGTTAATTGTAAGCATCGGCCTTTAATTCAGTTTGTGGCCAAAGTACCTTCAGTAGTTCTGGGCTGCTCTCCACACAGTGAAACTTCCGAAACTTAACACTGATCATGCCCTTTTCTTCCTTCCCTTTGCGCTTAGAATAAAATTAAGGCCGAGGCACTGCTTTCAGGACTGTGGGGTGTGGCTGTACCCTCATGGGTCCCAGTGGCATCTCCGAGGGTCGTTTCGCTCCTCTCACCTCGGCTTTGCCCTTTGCTCTTCATTCTGCCTGAAATGCTCTTCTCTCTCTGCTCGTTCCTGTCCCCACTCCTGCCCTGCCTGGCCAGCATCTGCCCCTCCTTCGAGACAGCTAATGTGTCACTGGCTCCAGGGACATCTTCATGGGAACTCCCACAGTGTGCCAGGCACTTGATCTGCTGTAATAACAACTCCTTTGTTTGGACCACTTATTGTTATGTCCAACACTGTTCTGAGGACTTTATGTGCATTTTTTATCGTATCCTCATAATAAACCTTATAAAATAGGTACCATTATTATGTCTCTTTTACGAATGAGGAAACTAAAGCACAGAGAAGTAATTTGCCTGCAGTGCCATAGCCAGTAAATAATCCAGCTAGAATTTCTTTTTTCTTTTTTCTTTTTTTTTTCCAGCTAGAATTTCTAACTAGAATTGGACCCCTGGGTGTCCTGGTTCTTAACTGATATGCTGCATTACACTGTATACCTCATCTCACTGAACAGAATGAGGATTCCCCGCTTCACAGTTGGAAGGACACTTAGAGCCCATTAGTGCAATCTCTTGCTTTGATAGTAAGGATATAATCACAGAGCAAGGAGTTGCCTGCCCAAGGTCATGCTGCTAGTTAACGACACCGGAGTCTCTGGTTCTTGTCACTAAAGTAATATATGTTTATTAAGTTATCACATTAAGTATAAAGAAATTGGAATGATTCTGGGAAGAATACTCAGGACTTTAGGTAACTGGCTTTGTTCACTTGTCCCCTAATACATCCAGTTAAGTATTTGTTGAAAAAAAATAGAAGCAATAAAAATGGATAGCTTCTTTTAACTATTTCTATTTTTAAACATTGTTAGCATGGTAAGATAGTTTCATGACTGTTTTGTTTTTTTTTTAAGATTTTATTATTTATTTGATAGACAGAGATCACAAGTAGGCAAAGAGGCAGGCAGAGAGAGAGGACGAAGCAGGCTTCCAGCTGAGCAGAGAGCCCAATGCGGGGCTCGATCCCAGGATCCTGAGATCATGACCTGAGCCGAAGGCAGAGGCTTTAACCCACTGAGCCACCCAGGCGCCCCATGACTGTTTTTTTTTTTTAACCTAATCTCCCTGATTCCCTTAACATTTATATGGCAGAAAGTTTTAGATTTAGATTTCATTGCAAATGTCTAGTCCCCTTGCCCCACTTAATTTCCCAAAGCGCTTTTTGTTTTTCAAGTATCTTTATTTTTTAAAGTAATCTCTACACCCAGTGTGGGGCTTGAACTCATGACCCTGAGACCAAGAGTCACACACTCTACTGAGCCAGCCAGACGTTCCCAAAAGGACTTTTAATCTATGGATCCTTTAGTAGAAGAATTCTATTCCTGAATTGTTTAGCTAGAATCCAGTACCCACAATAGCCAGCATACATTATGTAATTATTAAATTGTTTGAACAAAATCTCTTCTGTTCTACATTCCCTTTCATTAGCTCTTATTTTTCCACTTTAAACAAAACAGCATAAGAAAGTCTGGGTACAAAGAAATAAAAATTCCAAGTAAATGGTCATGTTTTCAGAAAATATTACACTCAACTCTGACATCCACTTCACAGTTTTCAAGTCCACAATAAATTCTCTCGGCTCTTCTATTATCTATAGGACAGGAAGCAGAATTTGCAAGTAGATTTGTTTTTGGAGAACAAAGAGTTAAAGAAAATTTGCCGTGCTACTACTTGATCCTTTTTTTATAGGGAAAGGCCAGCAGCAATCCCTATAGAAATCAAAAGCATTGATGATACTTCAAATTTCGATGACTTTCCTGAATCTGATATTTTACAACCAGGTAAGATAATCTGTGACAAAACTAACACTTCACAGTCTGTAGAGATGCCGACAGGGTCACTAATGAAATTCCTTTGCTCTTGGTTAATTTCCCCATCTTTCCTAGTGCCAAACACCACAGAACCGGACTACAAATCCAAAGACTGGGTTTTTCTCAATTATACCTATAAAAGGTTTGAAGGGTTGACTCAGCGCGGCTCTATCCCTACCTACATGAAAGCTGGAAAATTATGAATAAAGATCACGTTCGCCCACAACCAAGAGAACTCAGGTAGCTGCATCACCAGGCTTGCTTGGCGTAGATAACAGTACACTGAAATACTCCCGAAGACGGTGGTGCTTATGACTACAAGAGGAAATTCTACAGGATTAGGATTTCTAAGACTACTACAGGAATTGGTTGGCAGTGCCAGCTCGCTTTTGTTTTTGTTTTTGTTTTAATATTTTATTATTTTTGTTAACTTTATTATACGAAGGTACTGGAATAAAAGAAATGTACGTCCCTTTGTAACTGCACTGCCTACATGCGTATTAAGGTCCATTCTGCCTGTGTGTGCTGTGGCTTTGTACTGTAACACCTCTGATCAATTCAGGAGAAACATATCATTTAAAGCAACATAGGCTAACCTGTAGGTAACACTGCAGTATTGCTGTTTTACTGCAAATCTTATGGGTCTAGATAATCAAAAAAAGCCATCTTCCATAGTTGGTGTTAGAATACTTGCCCTATTGGTTTGGACGTCTATAGAATGAACAGACATGAAGACAATTTCTGTAATGGTTTTAAGAAATTTTAAAAAGGAAATACACTGGTTATTTAAAAAATAGAATTTATCATCATGTTATTTCACAAACTGCACAGTCGGGAGTGACAAGTTTATACTAAGGAGGAAGTTTAACACCTTCACTCAAGCACTCCACTAATATATTTACTTTGCATTCAGAAATACTGATGACCTTTATATATATAGTCTGTATATTCATAGGGAGATGTACTGTATTATATAAAATGTAAAGTTGCTTTTCTTGTGACAAAAGGACTTCTTTTTTAACAAGAGGACATGGCATTATTTTGATTTGATTATGGTGAGTTGAATTTAAGAAATGACCATGAAGGCTGCTTGTAGAACTGGTGTATTTTTATTAAACTATTTTTTTAAATGTCAAACTTCTGATCATGGAAATGGACTTGTAGAGAACAAAGAGCTATCTACTTTGGTTTTCTAGAAAGTCGTTACATATCATGGCCGGATAACTTTTCTTTCGTTTGGTGAAAATCTTTCCTTTGAAAGTACTTGTATTATTGTGCCATTATTTTCTTACACTCCAAATGTACCAAAGATCCTGAACAGAGTGGATGTTCACAACTGAGGAGAATTTTCCTTTCCTGTGGGAATGCCATATTCAGATAGGACAGATCTTTGAGAGTCCTCAGCTTACTCAAGGGCAATATTGTTCATGTTCAGCTACATCACTATGGCTAACCTACGTGGAATTAAGGAAGTAAATGCAGGCGGAGGGGTGAGGGGCGCCGGTGAGGTTGTGAGGTGGATAGGGGAGATGTCAGCATCAAATTCTTTAGCTCTTTCCGGAAGAATTAAGTCATGCTTTTTAGCTCAACATTTTATTCTAAAATGACTCTCTAGGTTTTGGCTTAATAAGTACTAGTTAAGGAACAATACTTTATCAAAGAATGGCCTAATATTTGTCTTAACTGTTAATTGATACAATTGTAACCATGATCTGTGATCAAAATCAAAAGTGATGGTTTATTTGTAGCTATCTTCTTCTTAATGGGGAAGAACTGCACAGGATCATTATGCAAATCTACAGAAGCTTTTATAAATGCTGCTGCTAGGTAGCTCCACGATATTTCAACAAGGCCATGCTGGTTGGTTGGTTGGTTGGTTGGTTGGCTTTTCTCCCCCCTGTTTTCTCTCTTTCCTTCTTTCCATTCTTTCTTTCTAGTATTTTTTTGGTACTTATTATATGTTCATCTAATAGTTCATCTCCATTTTTCTCATTTGGATCATGTGGTTGAGTATCTAGGAGAGAGAACTATTAAAATTCTAGGGTTATCTCAATTTGACCAGCTCTGGTTCTTCTAATTATAACTCCCTCTAACTTTAAAAAAAACTGTAACTGCTACTCAGTTTTATGAGGTTTTTCTCACCCCACCGCATCCCCCCACCTTTTAAAAAAGACTGACTGTTTTGCTAGTGTAATAATGAATGAGTAAGACAGGAGGAAACTGCATCATTCTCTAGTTGTAATATGGTAACTATTCTAGCATAGAAAAATGTCATTAATAATTCAAGTTGACCATGGAGGGGGGTTTCCTAGAATGGAACTGAATTACCTGTTTGCTTTTTAATCAAATAAGAGGAGAGCATGTTGTTTGCCATCTCCCTCATTTTTATTAGCAGGCAGAACTTGGAAATAATTATGATTTCTTGGCAGTGGAAGGGCAGTTCTGGAAAGTTGACTTTGTTTAGAGTCTCATTTTTCTCTGGAGTTAACAGAGTGATTCACAATCTTTGGGGTTTCCTCCTTGTCACAAGCATTTCTTAAGTGCCTATCTAAAAGCAATTAAAGACTGTGTCTGCCCTTTGGAAGCTAAGAATTTGAGTCATGATGCAAATTAGCTAGGTAATTTGCAAAGTACCCTCAAGATCGAATTTTCTCTATTATACCCGTACCATGTTTCAGGTGAACCATTTAATTTAAATGACAAAACCCTATCTAATCAACATTTTCTTTAAATTAGACTCTATTTTGAATTAAAAAGTTTTATTATAAACTGTATGTTTTTGGTTTTTCTAAGTATATAGAAAGCTTGTATAATTCAGATTTATTGATTTCCTGATTTAATGTAGACTTCAACTTTTTTATTAAAAAAAACCTTTGTATTAAAGCAAGTTATGTTATTTTTCTTTTATGCTTTTCTTACTAACATAGTTTAAATTTATTGAAACATAGCGCTATCTGAAAACAAGGAATTTCTTATAAATCAACCTTTTCTGAATGAAATATATGGCTGATTTTAATAAGCTAATAGCTGAATGAAAAATAACGTGGAAAACTGCAAACTTCCTTTGGTTGCTAAGTCTGAAGATAGGGTTTCATTTATTTCTATAATATCATACTACTTCTGTTTTTAAAACATCTGTATATCTTTGTGTAACTCAGCAAATGTAAAAATTTTTTAAGTTCATTAATTTTTGAGGTTTTGTTGTAGAAAACCTTTAGACAATCAAACCATATCTACTGGTAGAAGAACCAGCTATCCATCTTTTGATGATCTATAAATTAATGAGTTGAGATTTTAATCAGGAGAGAAGTCCCCTAGCAACTAAATCACATTCACTCTGAGGTGTTAAGTTTCAGAATATTCAGAACAACTGTTTTGCTATAACCATGACTATTTCATCTCGTCTTTATTTAACATATATTTTCTCTTTAGAAGTGCACTTATTTCTGAAAAGTTTTAATGAAACACTTAGAACAAACATAAATACGAAACACTTGGGACTACTAGATATATTTTAGATTTTTATGAAAAAATGTGAGGGCACATTGCCACTTTAAGCAGAAATGAAGTAATAAAAATAGTTCTTAGTTATTTTTTAAAAAGCAATATAAATTATTCAGCAGTTGTCTAGAAAAATGATCATCAGGCTGTCAAGTGCTGTGTTTAGTTACCAAGTTTCAAAAAAATGTTTTGGTGACATGAGGCCTTTTTTCATTGAAGGTAAGAAAAGAATAAAAACTATGTTTATAATATTTCTTTTGGTGAGATGTTTTGGTTTTATTTTCAAGTTTTGAGACAGGCGTTATCCAAAACTCAAGAAAGACTCTTCTGTAAATATATGCAACCATCACACTTAAACATCACATCAAGAACACAATATTTGAAGTTTTAATTGTATTATGTTTAAGTAATCAAGATAGTTGTACAGGTTTGTATATAACTACCCCACCAAGCCCAAATCAATTTGCAAGCAAACAGAAATTGAAAATACCTCAAAATCAAATTTAAAATGCCTCAGAATAGCATGGAAACTAGTGATGCGCGTGGCCTGGGTTTGCACACAGGTACCATTATGTCCTGTCCCACGGAAGACACTGATAAGCAGTCATGCTACTCTTTCCACCAAGCACAGAGGAGGCCAGTCGGAATCCTGCTCATCCTAATCATGCTCCTCGCTGTTCCTGACTTAAATCGTTTCAATAATGCCATTGTTAAGACAAAACAGTGAAAGCACCGATTGTGAAAGTTTGGACATTGGAGCAAACTTGGAGACTGATTGCTCTTCTTTCAAGAGCATCTTCTGATAAAAAGAAATTCTGTTTGTATACAAAATGCTTTCACTTACATTATTCATTTTGGATATTACTATTGCTCTGAAATAAACATAGTTACCCTCATTTTACAGATGAACATGAGGCTGAGCATGACTTACCCAGACACAGGTTATAAATTGCTCTTGAACCCTAGTCCAGTGCTGCTGTGTCCCCCCACATCAGACAGCACGCTTGAGTGACAAATTACCTCGTACTTCTAGACCTCAGAAAAATGCGTGGGGAGCTAGTGACACATTTGTCACTTTGGGTACTTTAGACTGCAAGCGTCAGAAGACACAAGTCAAGATGGCTTCGGCAAGAAGGAAAATGATTATCTTATAGGACATGAAGACACAAGATAGTGAGCTTCCAGGGTGGTCAACTTCACGTCTCAAAAGCAACATCAAGAACACAGGTTCTTTCCATTGTACTACTTTTGTCATCTTCCAAGCGTTAGCTTTGTCCCTCTTGTTTTTCAGAGCGGCTAAATGGCTACAGAGACTCTAAGCATGAAGTCTTTCTACAACATGTAAGTCCCTAGAAACCACTGCTTGTGCACCCTCTTTTTTAAGATCAAGGAAGATCTCTTCTAGAAGCATTCTAAGCAAAGTAACCTCCACATTTTATTGGCCATGATTATGTCATACATCCATTCCTACAATAGTACCTGGCCTGGGACGGACTTAAAAATAATCAGGATTCACATCCCTGGTACTAGGTGGAGGCTTACCTAAAGCACATGGCCACCTGATACCAGGAGCAGTTGGCGTTCTTTTAAAAAGCTCCAAGGTAATCAAAAGGGTGGTACACATTTTTATAGCATTGGTTCTTAACTTAATCCACTATACCTGGAATTTCTTGCTGGTTCTCCCATTGCTATGTTTGAGCTGAAGGCTGATCCATTAACGTCTTTCCTGGTCCACCGAAAGCAGGAGTACTAAGTACCACTGCGCCCAACCACGGCCCAGCCACTGTAATCCTACTTTTCTTGCCCTTTGGAGAACCAAAAGCAGGGTTGTATCTCTGGACCTCATACAAACAGAATAGATGTATGGCCCAATGACCAGGGTTTGGTCTGTTTAGTGCTTTTGCCATCCCTCCCAGCTCCTAATCATTGCTTCATTGGTCCATCTCCCCACACTGCTATCATGCCAGCAGTAGAGACCCTCATCAATTTATTTCCCCAAGATCCAGCCAGGAGTGGGGTCGCCTAATTATTATTGGCTCAACTGCTTTGTCTAACTTGAGCAGATGGGCTTTGATAGAAATATAGATATAGAAATCCAAATAATAGAAATCCAAACATTTCTCAGGTGAGGTGCTAACTACCACAATTTTATCTTGGAATTACTCTACTGTTCATATTAAGACGTTCCTTATCAAACCATTAAACAGAGGATGACTTTTTTTTTTTTAAGATTATTTATTTTGAGACAGAAGATGCAGGGTAGGGGGCACAGGTAGGGCAGAGGGAGAGGGAGAATCTCGAGCGACTCCCCACTGAATGCAGAGCCCAATGCAGGGCTCGATCTCACAACCCTGAGATCATGACCTGAGTTGAAACCAAGAGTCGGACGCTTAACTGACTGAGCCACACAGGTGCTCCAACACAGGATGACTTTTAAGGCTCTACCAAAGGGCAAAACCTGTAACATGAAAGGGAGAATGTCCTTTGCCTTTCTTGTCTTCTTGGGTGAGATAAACTTGAACAGAACTTGAAGATCACTCCTGTCCAATTCCACACATATGAGGAGGACTCAAGAGGACACAAGAGTGTCCCAAACCTGCAAAAGTAAAAAATCACTTCAGCTTTTGATACTTATAACACACACACAAACATCATCTCTAAGGGGAAAATAACACTAAACAGTAACTCCATATATAAAGAGATGTCTGCACAGCCATTCCCTCAGGCTTGTCCTATGTTCCTTTTTGTATTTTTCTCAGAATTTCAGTTTATGGCTACTTCTGACCTCTGGCTAGCAGAAATACCCAGCTTACCCCCACAACAACCTAGGCTTAGGAAACTTGATTTTGGGCAAGTTGAAGCAGTATTTTCTAAAGTACTTAAAATGTCTCAAAATCAACTAGGGTGCTGGTTTGAAGTAGGGACTGAAAACTACTGACTCTGAATTTCTAGGGGTGAGTCTGAAATTCTGTACATTACCATGAACATCCAACTTGGGGAACGGCGAAGCTGAGGAGAAAAAGACACTGGCTGGACTTTTTCCAAACGAAATAATACCCACCGCATCGATTGCTGTGAGAACATCTATATAAAGTGACGGGGGCGCAGGTGAAGTACAAGTCCGTGCTTACAGCAACGCCTGGCACACGGTAGGCACTCTATAAATACGTGTGAACAAATGAATTAAATAACTGCATTTTTTTGTGGGCAGCCCTACTTTCCATCTAAAGCTGATCTCAAAATGTTCTCATTTTTAATAAAAACATAAATCAACCCCAAAAGCATTGAAAAGGGACGTAGCTTTACTAAAGTTGTTATTTTCCAGGGAAATAATGTAAGAGGGTTTGCGTTACCCAGTGAAGTTCCCTTAATACCCTTTTAAAAGATCTTTCTCAAATTTCCACTCCCTGTGGCAGCTGCCACCACCTCTTTCCTCTCTCTCATGAGTATACTCTCCTGCACTTACCTCTCTGCATTCTCCACTCCTTCATAAGCCAAGCTCAAGCTGATCTTCCCCGACCAGACGCCTACGACAGGTCCGTCCACTCCTCTAAACACATTTGGCTTTTCTGTTTCTCCTAGCTGTGCTCCCACTCATCAATCTGCTTAGCAAAAACAAGAACCATCCCCAATATGGACCCTCCACAGAATGCTGGGGGTAGGGGTAAAAGGACAGTGGCAGGGAAGAAAAGGTAGTTTTAAATATAAATAATTTAGTTATTTTCTCCAACCAGGAGCTCATTGAGGGGTGGGGTGTTTTTTTTTTTAAATTTATGCATTATTGGAAACAGTATCTTCGAATCTTTGATTTGAAACAGTATCATTCTGAAGCAGGTGGATTCCCCCTCCCCCACCAACTAAAATATCTAAGCGATCTTAAGGAACCCTCAAACCAAATAACATTGTTACCATCTCAGCAGGAGGTTGACAAGTATAGGAATTTATGTTTTTGAGGCAATGGATATTGATTCCAGTACTGTTCTTAGCTAAGTACTTGGCAGTGAAGCAAAATTAGCAAACTAAGATCACCCTGGGATTAGCAATGATTCCTGAAGAGCAACACTGTCCCTGGGCCTTTGGTGAGAAAAGGGCATTGAGCACAAGGAAATAGATTGTTTTCTGCAAGCTAGCTATGTTTCAAAATCACTTGTTACATTTTGCCCAAGGAGAAAATGTTAGAAAATCACTGCCTGTAAATGAGAGATTACCTTCCTATCCATCTCTCAGGACACTGGTTTTCTATCTGTTTTATCCTACTAGGCATAATATAACTACTCTTAAAAAAAAAAAAAAAAAGTCCTAGAATGGAAAGCTCCAGAGCATAAAGAAAAAGTAGCAAGTAAGATTTAAACTTGAACATTAAGGGGAAGTGCATGTTAAGCTATGAAAGTGACTTGCCCTGGGAGAACCCTGTGGCCTCTTCTCCTTGAGCATTACTTCCTCCTATCATATTTAGGTACTGGATTCCTTTTCTTTGCTTTCAGGCTTGAGTGGAAGTGAATCATCATTTCTAAGAAATGAGGACTGCAATGATTCACCGGAAAGCTTATTGGATACTGTGGTATGAACGCATAAGAAGATCTGGTTTTTATAGTCTGGCTTCTTCCACCCACTAAGTGATCCTGACCCCAGTGCTCATCGATGAGTCCCTATACATATATACATAGTGTGTACTCTGCATTTTAGCCAGGGTACTACTTCACCAGAAAGGTGACATTTAATACATGCTGAGGTCTTAGAATGCCTCCCCACTTGGTAAACCATCCCCAAACGGTGCACATTTACCTGGAAAGCCAGGTTTGGACATATTCAGGGAAACCTACCCCTGATTAAAGACTAGCTGCCAGGCTGTCTGTGGAATTTTTATTTTTGAGTGGCCGCCGGAGTTGGTGGATTTTAAGTAGAGCTCCAAGTCAAAGCTGGGATCAAGAGGTGTCAAGAATGGTGTTGAAAAGGGAAGTGCCTTGGTGTGCATTACTGAGGGCAGCCACAGTTCTCAGCACCTCTTTCCACCTCCAGCTGGTAAAAGTGCCATCCCCACTTCAGAGGGCAGCAGTTTCCCTTGGACATGCTTATTTCTGCCCAGGAACGCTGTTCCAATCCCCTAGCGCAGGTTTGGCCCGAAATAGCCCTCAGAACACAAGGGGTAGGGGTAAAAGGACAGTGGCAGGTGTCTTAAACTAGTTTTAGACACTATAACGAAGATTCACGGTAGGGAAATTAATAGATTTAGGCGAGTTGATGCAAAGATTTAGTGTTCTCTCTGCTGTTCCTTTCCTCTACTGGCCAAACTGTAAGCAAGGAACGGGGTAGGGACCAGTGGGCGGGGGAGAGAACAGGCTGGGGTGTGTGTGTGTGTGTGTGTGTGTGTGTGTGTGTGTGTAATGATCCCCGGAGGATGTTGCTTCTGGATTTACCCAACGGTTGCAGGAGCCAAAACAGCTTTCTCAGTGACCCCCTCTGTCACTTCGCACCCCTGTCTCTGCAGCGAAGCCCTTCCCTCGCCCTTCTGTGGACCCGCGAAGTTTCTCTTCCAGCTCCTCCCTCCCCCAGCGCCCCCACCTTGCAAAGATCTCCATTCATCCTTTACCTTTTCCCCCAAGGGAAACAACCCCAACTCACGGAACACGTACACAACGAATCCTTAAAGTGATGTGGAAACCTGTTTTAAAAGCCGCTTTCCGGAAAGCCTCAAGGTGCCGCCTCGCCAGCCGTGGCCCGCGGTGCCTCCAGCCGCAGGGGCCGGGGGCGGGGCCGCCGTGACTCCGCCCCGCGCCGGCTGCCTGTCCCCGGCTGGGAGCCCCGCGGCAGGCCAGTCCCAGGCCGCTGGCTCTGCGGTCCCGGGCGCCCGGGCTGCGAGTCGGCGCCGGCTGCGCTCCCAGGGGCCGCGGGGGTGACCGTCGAGACTTGCGGCCCAGCTCCCCCGGCGCCCGCGTCCCCGCTCCCGGGCCGGCGCAGGGCGGGCCCGGAGCTCTCGATGCCGCCAGCCCCGGGGCTGCGGAGCCGGCCGGGTGGCTCCTGCGATGGCGGCGGAACAGGAGGCTGCGGCTAGAGGTGAGGCTGCGGGCGGGAGGCTCCAGGTGGGCAGCGGGGCCGCGCGCGCGGGAGCACCGCGGGCCGGGCTGGGGGCGAGCGGCCCGCGCGGTGGGCACAGCGTGCGGAGGGCTCTCCTCCCCGCACAGCCTCGGTTGGCTCTCGGACCGAGGTCGTCGCCGGGGGGCACAGGTGCTGCGCGGCGCCAGGCGGTCCTCCCGGGGAGAGGGAGGCGGGGAGTCCCCGGGCTCGCAGCCTCATTTCTTGGCCCCGGCTGGACCTTTTGGCGAAGGTGAGCTGGCGAGGGACCAGCCCCCTTGAAACGGCGAGCAGCCGCCCTCGGCCGACCCCCGGGATCCCACTTCGTCGTCTGCAGGGACTGTTGCGTGGACTTCGTCGATTTCCTCTTCTGTGTGAAGCAGCTGTCATCGGCCATGGAAGGAACCCGGGTTCTGCCAGCTGTAGCCTCCGGACTGGAAATACTCAAGTCTCCGTAACCCGTTTCCCAAACTGCCGGGTCGTGGGGCGGGCAGGCCGGCGCGGGAGCGCGTGGACGCAGGTCCGCCGCCCCTCTCACTCGAAAACGCCAGATGGCACCGCAACAGCCCTCCGTGGGCGAGAGGAGGCTCGCGTCTTTTACCGTTACTGCTTTAGGAAAGCCAACGGGTAATGTTTTAGATTTCCGTGGAGTTTTTGTGAATTGAGTCGGAAGCGTTGCTTTGTCTTGTTCCTCTCTCTAGCAAACACTGGCGACATTCTGTTGTCTCTTCCAGGGGACTAGTCGCAATTATGGGACGGCTATAAAATATCTGTTAAGTCAAAAGGGAGGCAGGAAAAAAAGACAGAAATAACTGAAGGAAGACTGGACAAATTTCAGGGAAGCTATTGATTACACTTGCCTTTTGGAATAGGATGAGGAGTTTTGATTCTCTGAAATACAGCAATGAGAAGAGATGCTTTTGAAAATCTAATACAGTTATGGGAACTTGGATCGGGGGAGATTTCCAAATTTCTATTATTTGAATATGTGCATGTTTTCTGGATGATAGAAAGATGTGAATAGGCACTGTTTTGCAAAGAGAGGGCAGTAGTATGGTGTTAAACTCAGACGTGTTGCTGGGGTTATTTACTTTAACCTTAGTTTCTTCATCTGTAAAGTGGGGATAATTATAGTATCTGTCTTATAGGATTGTTAGGATTAAATGAGATATAAATGCATTTAAGTACAAATAAAGTGCTTAGTCCACTACTGGAGAAATCGCAAATGCTCCATAAACATTAGCTTAATACAGTTATTAACTTGCAGCTCCCACTTGCTTTGTGAAATTAATGAGTCTTGTCCTTAAAATGTCCCACACAAGTCAAAAATTGGCCAAACTGAAAGAATATTTGGACTCTACTGAAAAACGAGAAACATGAGGGGTGTCTGGGTGGCTCAGTTGGTGCGTTCCGCTCAGGTCATGATTCTGGGGTCCTTGCTTCCTGCTCAGTGGGAGGTCTGCTTCTCCCTGTCCCTCTGCCTGCCGTTCTGCCTGCCTGTGCTCTCTGTCTCTCTGTCAAATAAGTAAAATCTTGAAAAAAGAGAGAGAAATATGGAAATGGACCGACTCATTCAGAGTGGCTTTCAGCACATAAGCCTTATGGACTTTAAGGTTTTCAAACAAATCGTTTATTGCTATTTAGCTGACTACCACATGTGAAGTTGGGAATGATTAAAATGAATCCTTCTTAGATAAAAGTAGCAAAGTTTCAGTGGAGGTTGGGAGGGCCAGCAGTTCTTGAGGTCCTATTACGTACCAAGCATTTCATAAGGGATATCATCCTTAGTGTCACAGAAGCCCTGTGATGTAGGTGGTGGTAGGCTGGCCCACAGTTACAAAGCCGGAGAGTGACAAAATTGCAGTGAAAATCTATATGGCTACTGGCCTTGCTGATTTCCTTTCCTGTCTCACTAGGTGGCGCTAATGAGCAACGCGCGCACCTTCAGACACCCTCTTTACCTAAAGGGTGGGGAAAAAAATATGGTTAAAAAGTTCCCCTATCCCCAGTGGGAAAAACACAACAAAACAGGTCTCTATATCAGAATCCATAGCCATGTTTTCCTTACACCAAATCCCTGAAGATTTCTTTTCCCTAGGCAGTTTGACATTAAGACCCTGGTAATAAAATACAAATCTAAAAGTGGTGGTAGGGAGGACCTACCCCCACCCACCTCATGGTGGTTACACAGCTGAAAATAATTCAGGGCTGAAGTTACCATCAAAATCAGCTGGTGCCTCACGTAACTGCCCGCTCAGTTTTTTGACAGGCTTATGGTAAACACCAAGATTGAGCAAGCTGCCAAGTGACTGGGTATCCTCCTAGTAAACGATTCCAGAATCCTTGGAATCAGGGAAGGGCTGTCTTGCAGGAGCAGTGCATTCTCGCGACTGGCTGCCAGAGATGGATTGGGTCTTGGCATTTGTGGGGCAGCTTTCTCACCTTCCCTTTCCTTCCACCTGCGAGGTTCTCAGACCACTCTTTCTGAGGTGTAGTTCTGCAACTATAGTGGCTTAAATTCACTTTTGTGACTCAGAAGTCAAAAATCATGTGTCAGTCAACTTTACATAAGCTACTGCTCCTGGCCGGGATCCTTAGGCAAAGTCTCAGCCTGAGATGCATTACTCAACATAAACCAGGACAGACTGAAACTGCTTTTCATGGGTTTGGGAAGGCAGTGGGGGGTTGGGAAGGGGAGGGAGAGGGAAGAGGGAGAAGAGGGGTGGAGTAAAGAGAGAAGAGGGGGAGAGAGAGTAAAAGAGCAAGATGGAAGGAAGGTGGAAAATGAGGGAAAGAGATGGGGAGATGAGGAAGGGGTTAAAGGGGAGGGGAAGGAAAATGAGAGAGGGGCAAGGCAAGGAGTTGGTGTCCGAAGAAGAGTGAGTGGGGGAAGGGGAAAGAGGCTGGATGGGGGTGGGAGAAGAGAGGGAGCGGAGGGACTGCCAGCCCATTAAAGTTTAAGTAATTTAATGTTTAAAATATATAAGGAGTGGTTATATATATATAAAATATATAAGTTGGTTAAGCGTCTGACTCTTGATTCTGGCTCAGGTCATGATCTCAGGGACCACATAGGGCTGCATGCTCAGGGGTGAGTCTATTTGAGATCCTCTCTCTTTCTCTCTCAAAATAAATAAATTAAATATATAGGGGAAGCCAAAATATTAGTATAGTAAGTATAGTATAGTCAGCACATTTCACTTGACCTTTTTCCTTGTGGCAAGACTCCCTAGGTCTAAAAGGCATGACCTCTTTCTGTGTTGTCAGCATTGATTATCACATCCTTTCGAAATCTCTCCCTTTACATAATGCTCAGGAAATCATCAATAAGGTAGGAACACCTCATCCTAGTAGCCCCGATTTCAGTTGTCCCGTTTCGTTGAAGACCTCCGGTTTCCCACCGTGACAGCTGAGTGATGCAGGTGCCTGGGATCTGGGTCATGAGTCAGCATCAGGATATGGTCATCAGCATTACTGGGGGACTCAGTGACCAGGTGCCGTATAGGAGATGAGACATCTGCCTGCTCTGTGAGACAGTGATTTCCTGTCCTGTTTTCCGTGGGTCTGCTCCCTGGAGTGGCTTCTCCCACCCCCAAATCCCAGCCCTTCTGTACCCCGCCTGCCTCACCCAGTGCCTCCCTCCTTCCCTGTGGCAGGAGGCTGTGAGAACTTAGAAGCTACAGTTTAAACTCTTATTGGTGCTGTGACTACAGGTGGAAGATATTCTCTGCAGTAGCTTGTAGTAGTTTGGGATATTTACCAATAATTTATGAAGCACTTAGCTATGTCCCTCCCCACCCCCATTTTCTTCTCTTACTTATGTGAAGTCACATTTACTGGTCCCTCACACATACTATCTAAATTATATCACTTTAGGCTATAATATCTTCCCACCACCAATTTTTAAATTTAAAATATTTTAAGGGGCGCCCGGGTGGCTCAGTCAGTTAAGCATCCTACTCTAGATTTCAGCTCAGGTCATCATCTCAGGTTCGTGAGGTCCAGCCCCGTGTGGGGCTCTGCCCTGGGTATGGAGCCTGCTTAAGATTCTTTCCCTCTCCCTCTTTCCCTCTCCCCACCCAATTTTTAAAAAATTTCTTAAAATCTTTAAATCAGTCCAGTTTTATAATATTAAAACTCTTATTTGAAAATACCTAAATGGGGGTGCCTGGGTGGCTCAGTGGGTTAAGCCTCTGCCTTCAGCTCAGGTCATGATCCCAGAGTCCTGGGATCGAGCCCCACATCGGGCTCTCTGCTCCGCGGGAAGCCTGTTTCCCTCTCTCTCTGCTTACTTGTGATCTCTGCCTGTCAAATAAATAAATAAAATCTTAAAAAAGAAAATACTTAAATGTTTAGCATGATAGGAAAGTTGTCATTTATCCAAG
Organism: Mellivora capensis; assembly: GCA_004024625.1. Lineage (NCBI taxonomy): Eukaryota > Metazoa > Chordata > Mammalia > Carnivora > Mustelidae > Mellivora > Mellivora capensis. The sequence goes on along the minus strand of PISX010001680.1, from coordinate 96,783 downwards.
TACATTATTGGCATTTTGTTTCTCTAGTGTTTAATCTTGCAGTTTAAATCTCTAAATAATATCTTTACAGAGAGATAAAATCAAAAGCTAGAGAAGAAGGAAATATGGGGAGAATTACTCTTCTAGTCAACATGGTTTGCATTACAGGATATTTATTATTGAAGGTCAAGATTATTGCCACAAAACAGTAATTGCCAATGCATTCAAAATGTTTTACTTATAAAGAAAATTTTTTGCTTATAACATTTATTTTTTTAAGTAGATAAATTACACTTTACTGTATGTTCCAGATATATCACAGGGAACATGGAAAATCATCCACTGGCTTTCTCTTCTAAAACCTATTTTGTCTCCCTTGTATGTCCTATAGTCTGTTATGTGAGGGAATCTGCCTTTCCCCATATGTTTTAAACTTTGCTACCTTCGGGCTTTGCTCCGGCTTTTGGCTACTCCTGGAATGCTCCTGCCCTCCCTCCAGATAAGCTGTAGAAGTCTTATGCAGTCTTGAAGGCTGAGCTCAGGTGTCACTGTGTGTTTAATTGCCTGTTGAGGGAAATGAGCATGAGCTTTAGACCCAGGCCATTGGGAATGTGATCACCAGTTTCATTATTTATAGCTATGTGACCTTGGCCAAATTATTTAACTGCTCTGAACCTCAATTTCCTTGTCTTTAAAATGGTAGTAACAAATGCCTAACTTGGAGGCTTATGTGGGAATTAAATGAGATGATTACAAACTGTTTAGTGAAATCCCTTACAGTAGATGATTTTTCCCTTCTTTTCATGAAGCCTTCCCAGAACCTCTCCTTCCCCAACGGAAATGCTTCTTCCCTTCTATTTTCACTCTGTGTGTGTGTGTGTGTGTGTGTGCATGCCTATTAAAACACTTGGCCCGCTTGCCACAAGTTATTTAGGTAGGTTTCTTAGCTCCATTCCCATTGCAGGAGAGCAGGGTTGATTCTTACTCATCTTTACAATCTCCAAGTCCTTGTACCTATGAAATACCTAATGAAGGTTTGCTGATTTTATTTTTTAAATTTTTAAAGATTTTTATTTATTTATTTGACAGAGAAAGACACAGCGAGAGAGGGAACACAAGCAGGAGGAGTGGGAGAGGGAGAAGCAGGTTTCCCGCTAAGCAGGGAGCCCAATGCGGGGCTCGATCCCAGGACCGTGGGATCATGACCCGAGCTGAAGGCAGGGCGCTGGTTTGTTGATTTTAAATGAACGATTGGTCTAAGGTGTGGACAGGTCTGGTTCATTCATAAACTATCCATTAAATACATGCTACTGTACTAAGCAAGCAGAGACGGAGAAATGGAAAAAGCCAGAAAAAAGATACAGGAGTTTATAAATCGGCCAAAAGTAGTCAAAATATCTGTAAGACAAGATAGAACCTAGTAAGATCTATAGTTTAACTGTTGGAATGAGCCTCCCACCCAAAGCTGGGGGAAATTCTGTCTAGTTCAGGGGGCAGGGACTCACTTGCAGAGAAGGTGTCAACTTTAGAATCTATACATAGAGAGCTCTTGGGGAGGCGGTGAAGAAGAGGGTCTTTGAGGACAGAGCACAGACATGGGTGTGGAAAGTCATCAGTGACATGCTTGGAAGAACTGCTGGTAGTTTTTTTGTTTGTTTGTTTTTTGGCTTTTGTTTGTTTTTTTGCATTGGGTAAAGGAATTGACCAGGGAAGTTGTGCTGTTGGTGTTGTGGGGGGGTTTCCCCTGCCATGCCTGGAGTGCGGCACAGACTGTGGACCCAGAAAGCCCACCGTATACAAACAATGATTCGCCTCCCCTCCAGAAGGCAAGATCCATGCATCTTTTTTTTGGCCCCTGGTCAGCAACAGAGCTTCTGTGTCACCTCCAAAGAAGAATTGTGGCACATTTCTAATCAGATTAAAAAAAAAAAAAAAAAAAAAAAAAAGCAGAGGTCCAGGTTCTGCCAGGTTTGTGGCTCTTAGCTGGACCACTTCTTTCTCTCATCTTTTCTTCCTTGAAAAAGGAGCTGCTTCTGTCTTTAGATCCATTTCACATTCATCTGAAAAGCATCATAAGTATGGTTTCATATGTTCTCATTACAACCTGCTGGGAAGCAGGTCTCAGGACTTCTAATGACCTTTCCTGCGTTGTTCCACTGTCCCCATCGCTGATACGCCCTCAGGAGGGACGTGTGCTCCAGGCACACTCTCGGACACTTCCCGTGCCGTTCCATGGGACCCAAGCTGAAAGATACCCTCAGCCTGGACTTCCAGCATGAGCACTTAGTGAAGGTTTGTGAACCAAAAAAGAATACTCATGGAAACACCCATGTGTGATAACCTCGGAAGGTGTTCTTATTTTGATTCAGGTACAGTGCAGACCACCTGGGGTTTAGAAGATACTTAGAAGCAGAAGCTCCAGGGGCTCTGTCTATTTGGTGTCTGCCTTCTGCTCAGGTCGTGATCCCAGGGCCCTGGGATCGAGACCCCCATTGGGCTTTCTGCTCTGCGGGGAGCCTGTTTCTCCCTCTGCCTCTTTCTCTCTCTCTCTCTCTGTCTCTCATGAATAAATAAGTACAATCTTTAAAAATATATTTTAAAAAAAGCAGAAGTTCTAGATACATTAAAGTACCTCTTCACCTTTTTTCCTTAGGAGAGGAGAATATAGAAAGAATGGACTAGGATAGTTGAGCTAGGATAGTCCCAGAGCCATGTGTATTTTACAGAAATACAGATTTTAAAAGATCAATGTGCAGTAGATAGAATTGAAATTGAATCCTTTATAACGTAGATCTTGATATTGAAATGCATACATGATTGTGAAGATTAATACTTGTTCTGTCAAAGATCTAGAGAAAAGGTTGAAATGTGGACTACAGTTTCCAGCTCTGCATGTATTTCTTCCCAGCTCCCTGGTTGGAGGATCGGATGTCCTGAGTTATGAGGTAGCCCAGATGGGCTGTGTTTGCACTTCCTGGGAGACCAACAATACTGCTTTTAGTAGGCCATCTCTTCTGTAAGATTTATCCAGACAACCACACTGACCTAGAAAAAAAGAGACCAAACCCAGTTTTCCATGCATCCTGCTGCTAGTGGCTGCTTAGTCCAATTCTCCTTTTCTTTAGTTTTCAGCCTGAGTTCAACTAGCCCTTTTGGCTCATCGGTTTCTTTCAACAATAATCATAGCCACCTCTGGGACTTGTGTTTGGTCATAGCAAAGCAGCCTGGACTTGAGGGAGGGGTTGGTTCAAATTCATACTTCAAACTATTGAAGATATTGAGGACAAATTATGTATCAAGAGGCTTAAAGATAACTGTTTATTAGCTCTTTGTCTAGGAAGAGCCCGGAAGCAGTGTTACATTCTGGTCACCATTGTGACTATGATGTGTAAGGCCTAGAGAGTATTAACGTCATAAGTGCCACTTTGGGTTTTATTACTTTTAAAACTCCTATCATGTTTCAGTTTGTAGAACTTGAACAGTTTCGTTTGCCTGTTGTAGTGTCAATGCTCCCCCACCCCCGACTTTGAAAGGGTCTTTCCTCTACAACAGTTGCCTTCAGAGAAAAGATACACAAATATTTCTGTGAACCCTGATGAATATTTTTCCAAAGTTGAACTGAAGGTGTCTCCTTTTGTTAATGCTTTAGTTGTCAAGAACCATTGTATCTTTAAAAAAAAAAATTATCCACATTTATTTACTTAAAAAAATTGTTTTTAAAGATTTTATTTATTTATTTATTTGACAGGGAGCGAGACAGGGAGAGAGTGAACACAAGCTGGGGGAGTGGGAGAGGGAGAAGCAGGCTTCCCGCCAAGCAGGGAGCCAGATGCAGAGCTTGATCCCCAGGACCCTGGGATCACGACCTGAGCCCAAGGCAGATGCTTAACAAGTGAGCCACCCAGGTACCCCAACTTAAACATTTTTAAGTAGTTGACATACAATATTACGCAAGTGTCAGGGATACAACATAGCAAATCAATCGACAATTATTACATTCAAAATGCTCACTATGATGTAGGCTTTTACTGCCCTTATACAAAGTTATTATGGTATTATCGACTATATTCCCTATGCTGTACTTCTCATTCCCATGACTTATTTATTTTCTAACTGGAAGTTTGAATCTCTTAATCTCCTTCATATATTCTAGGTGTTCCCCGCCTTGTCCCTCCCTTCTGGCAACCACTAGTTTGTTCTCTGTGTTTGAGTCTGTTGTGTTATTGGCTGTTGTTCATTTAATTTTGTTTTTTTAGAGTCTCCATGTGAGTGAAATCATATGGTATTTGTCTTTCTCTAACTTATTTCACTTAGCCTGATACTTTCTGGGTCCTTCCATGTTGTTGTGAGTGGCTAAATTTCATTCTTTTTTACGGTTGAGTCATCATTCCATTGTGTACATATACCACATCCATCTTTTTGTGTATATATACAAATGTGTATATGTATCCATATACCACATTCCATCTTTCATTGATTCATCCATCGAAGGACACTTAGTCTGACTCTGTATCTTGGCTATTATATATTATCATATATAATAATGCTGCAATAAACATCGTGATGCATGAAAGTTAAAACTTTCAAATTACAGTTGACACTTGAACAACATGGGTATGGACTGTGATGGTCTACTTATACACAGATCTTTTTTTTTTTTAAGATTTTATTTATTTGGGGCACCTGGGTGGCTCAGTGGGTTAAGCCTCTGCCTTCAGCCCAGATCATGATCACAGGGTCCTGGGATCAAGCCCCACATCGGGCTCTCTGCTCAGCAGAGAGAATGAGAGAGAGAAAGAGCGTGAGTGGGGGGAAGGGGAGAGGGAAGAGCAGACTCCCTGCTGAACAGGGGCTCAATGCAGGGCTCGATCCTGAGACTCCAAGATCATGACCTGAGACGAAAGCAGACACTTAACCAACTAAGCCATCTAGGTGCCCCATACCCAGATTTTTTTTTTAAATAAATGTAGTACAGTACTGTATATGTATTTTTTCATGATTTCCTTTTCTCCAGCTGACTTTACTGTAAGAATACAGTACATAATAAATATAACATACAAAATCTGTGTTAATCAGGTATGTAGATTATGGGTAAGCCTTCCCAGTCAACAGTAGGGCTAACGTAGTTATATTGTGGAGTCACAAGTTGTACATGGATTTTTGACTGTGCAGGTGGCCAAGCCCCTAATCACTGTGTTGTTCAAGGGTCAACCATAGTATTTTCATTTTCTGGGTAAATACCCAGAAGTAGAATTAATAGATTTATTGTATTTTTCTTTTTCTTTTTTGAGGAACCTGCATACTGTTTTCCCTCATGGCTGAGCCAGATTTACATTCCCCCAAACAGTGCACAGGGTTCCCTTTTCTCCACATCCTCACCAATGCCTCTCATTTCTTGTCTTTTTGATACTGGCCATTCCGACTGGTGTGAAGGTGATATTTCATTATGGTTTTAGTTGGCACTTCCCTAGTGATTAGTGAATACCTTTTCATGTGTGTTAGCCATCTGTATGTCTTCTCTGGAAAAATGTCTGTTTGGGTCCTCTGCCCCATGTTAGAAATCAGATTATTTGTTTTGTTGGTGTTGAGTTTTATAAGTTCTTTATAAATTTGGGTATTAACCTGTCCTTGGATATATCATTTGCAAATATCTTCTTTTGTTCAGGAGGCTGTCCTTCATTTTGTTGGGTTTTTTTTGTTTGTTTGTTTCTGTGTTAAAGCTTTTTATATTTTAATTTTTTTTAAAGATTTTATTTATTTCTTTAACAGAGAGAGAGAGAGATCACAAGTAGGCAGAGAGGCAGGCAGAGAGAGGGGCAGGGGGAAGCAGGCTCCCCGCTGAGCAGAGAGCCCAATATGGGGCTCGATCCCAGGACCCTGGGACCATGACTTGAGCCCAAGGCAGAGGCTTTAAACCCACTGAACCACCCAGGCGCCCCTATGTTAAAGCTTTTTAGTTTGATGTAGTCCTGATAGTTTATTTTTGCTCATTTCCCTTCCCCTGGGAAGACAGATCCACAAAAATTTTGCCAGGGCTGACATTGTGTTTTCATCCATGAGTTTTATGGTTTCAGGTCTCATATTTAGGTATTTAATCTATTTTGAGTTTGTTTATTTTGGTATGATGTATGAAAGTGGTTCAGTTTCATTCTTTTGCATGTAGGTGTGCAGTTTACTCAACACTGGTTATTAAAAAGACTATTTTTTCCATTGTATATTCTTCCTTCCTTTGCCATAGATTAATTGACCATATAAGCCTGGACTTATTTCTGTGCTCTCTATCCTGTTCCTTTGAATCTATGTGTCTGTGTTGGTGCCAGTACCATATTGTTTTGGTTACTATAGTGTTATAGTATATCTTGAAATCTGGAATTGTGTTACCTTTAGTTTTGCTTTTCTTTCTAAATATTCCTTTGGTTATTCAGGATCTTTTGTGGTTCTACCCAAATTTTAGCATTATTTGGTCTAGTTCTATGAAAAATGCTGTTGGTATTTTGATAGGGATTGCATTGAATCTGTAGATTGCCTTGGGTAATATAGACATTTTAACAACATTAATTCTTCCAATCCAGGAGCATGGTATATCTTTCTATTTATTTGTGCCCTCTTTAGTTTCTTTCATCAGTGTTTTACAAGTTTTCAAAGTATAGGTCTTTCATACCCCTGGTTAAATTTATTCCTAGGTATTTTTTAATTAATTAGTTAATTAATTTAGATGTAGTGATAAATGTGATTGTTCTCTTAATTTCTCTTTCTGCTAGTTTGTTATTAGGGTATAAAAATGCACCAGATTTCTATACATTAATTTTGTATCCTGCAACTTTACTAACTTTGTGAGTTCTAATAGTTTAATAGTTTATTGGTTTATTGGAGTTTTTAGGGCTTCCTATATGTAGAATCATGTCATCTGCAAACAATGACAGTTTATTTCTTCCTTACCAATTTGGATGATTTTTATTCCTTTTCTTTGATTGCTGTGGCTAAGATTTCCAGTACTGTCTGGAATAAAAGTGGTGAGAGTGGACATCCTTGTGTTAGTCCTGATCTTAGAGAATAAGCCTTTAGCTTTTCACCATTAAGTATGATATTAACTATGGGTTTGCCATATGAGGACTTTATTATATTGTTCCTCCCTTTATTATATTGAGGTCTGTTCCTCCCATAGGAGGACCCCTTTTTTGAGGGTTTTTTTTCCTGCATCAATTATGTTGGATTTTGTCAAATGTTTTTTCTACATCTATTGAAATTTCCATATAGTTTTTATTCTTAATTGTTAGTGTGGTATATCATATTGATTGATTTGTAGATATTGAACCATCCTTGCATCAAGTGGGATAAATCCCACTTGATCTTGATCCTTTTAATGTATTCTTAAATTTGGTTTGCTAATATTTTGTTGGGAATTTTTACATCTATGTTCTTCAGAGATATTGGTCTATAGTTTTCTTTTTTTATAGTGTCTTTTTCTAGTTTTGGTATCAAGGTATGGCTGGCCTTGTAGAATGAATTTAAAAGCATTCCTTCTTTAATTTTTTAGAATAGTTTGAGACAGGTATTTTTTGAAGATTTTATTTATTTATTTTAGAGAGAGAGCATGAACAGGGGGAGGGCAGGGGAAGAGAGGGAATCTCAAGAAGATGCTGTGCTGAGCATGGAGACCAAAGTAGGGCTCGATCTCATGACCCTGAGATCATGACCTGAGCCAAAACCAGGAGTCAGAGGCTTAACCAGCTGAGTCATCCAGATGCCCCTCTCTTTTTAAAATTTTGGTAGAATTCACCTATGAAGAATTTGGATCCTGGACTTTGGGGTCTTAGGTTTTGTTTTGTTTTGTTTTTGATGACTGATTCCTTTTCATTACTACTAATTGATCTGTTCAGATTTTCTCTTTCTTCCTGATTCAGTTTTACACAATTTTATGTGTTGGGAATTTATTCATTTCTTTAGTTGTCTGATTTGTTGGCATATCATTTTTTTTTAAAGATTTTATTTATTTATTTGACAGAGAGAGATCACAGTAGACAGAGGCAGGCAGAGAGAGAGAGGGAAGCAGGCTCCCCACTGAGCAGAGAGCCTGATGCGGGACTCGATCCCAGGACCCTGAGATCATGACCCGAGCCAAAGGCAGCGGCTTAACCCACTGAGCCACCCAGGCGCCCGGCATATCATTTTTCATAGCAGTCTCATAATTATGTTTCTGTGGGGTTAGTTGTTACCTCTCCTCTTTCTTTTCTGATTTTGAGTCCTCTCTTTTTTTCTTGATGAGTCTGACTAATGGTTATCACTTTTCAAACAACCAACTCTTGGTTTCATTGATCTTTTCTATTGTTGTTGTTGGGTTTTGGGTTTTTTTAGTCCTTATTTCATATTTTCTGCCCTGATCTTTATTGTTTTCTTCCTTCTACTATTTTGGGCTTTGTTTATTCTTCTTTTTTCTAGTTCCTGTAGGAGTAAAGTTAGATTGTTTCTTTGAGTTTTTTCTTGTTTCTTGAAGTAGGCCTATATTGCTCCTTTTTCTCCACACCCTTGCCAACACTTATTATTTCTTGTATATTTGATTTTTGCCATTCTGACAGGTGGGAGATGATACCTCATCTCACTATGGTTTTTTAAAAAGATTTTACTTATTTATTTGATAGAGAGATCACAGGTAGGCAGAGAGGCAGGCAGAGAGAGAGGAGGAAGCAGGCACCTTGCTGAGCAGAGAGCCCAATGTGGGGCTTGATCCCAGGACCCCAAGATCATGACCTGAGCTGAAGGCAGAGGCTTTATCTCACTGAGACACCCTAGTGCCCTGTCATTATGGTTTTGATTTGCATTTTTCTGTTGATTAGTAATGTCGAGTATCTTTTCATGTGTCTTTTAATCATCTGTATGTCTTCTTTGGAAAAATGCCTATTCAGGCCCTCTGCCCACTTTTAATCAGATTGTTTGTTTTTTGGTATTCAGTTATATAAATTCTTTATAATTTTTTATATTAATCCTCATTGGATATGTCATTTGCAAATATCTTTTCTCATTCAGTAAGTTGTCTTTTAGTTTTATTGATTATTTTTGTTGTGAAGAAGCTTTTTATTTTCATGTAGTCCTGATAACTTATTTTTGCCTTTGTCTCCTTTGCCTTAGGAGATGTGTAGAAAAATGTTGCTATGGCCAATATCAAGAAATTACTGCCTGTGTTCTCTGTTAGGACTTTTATGGTTTCAGGTGTCATGTTCAGTTTTTTAATATATTTTGAATTTATTCTTTTTTATGGGGTTAGTAAGTTGTCCAATCTCTTTCTTTTACATGTAGCCATCCAGTTTTCCCAGCACCATTTATTGAAAAGACTTTCTTTTCCCCATCTGGTATTCTTGGCCCCTCTATTATAGATTAATTGACAATATAGTATCAGTTTATATCTGGGATCTGTTCTGTTCTATTGATCTATGTGTCTGTTTTTGTGTCAGTACCATAATGTTTTGATTTCTACAGCTTTGTAGTATACCTTGAAATCTAAAATTGTGATATCTCCAGCTTCATTATTCTTTCTTAGGATTGCTTTGTCTATTTGGGGTCTTCCATGTTTCCATATAAATTTTAGTATTATTTGTTCTAGTTTTGTGAAAGATGCTGTTGGTATTTTGATAGAGATTGAATTGAATCTGTAGATTTCTTTGAGTACTATGGATATTTTAACAATATTTTTCCAATCCATAAGCATGGAATATCTTTCCATTTATTCACATTATCTTCACCTGTGTTTCTTTCCTCCGTGTTTTATAGTTGAGTACAGGTCTTTCACCTCCTTGGTTAAGTTTAGTCCTCAGTGTATTATTCTTCCTTGGTGCAATTATAAGTGGGTTGTTTTGGTTTTTTTTAAATTTCTCTTCTGTAACTTTGTTTACTGTATAAAAATGTTACCAATTTCTGGGTATTAATTTTGTATCCTGCAACTTTACTGAATTTATTTCTTTCTGTAGTATTTTGGTGGAGTTCTTAGGATTTTCTTTGTATAGTATCATGTTGTCTGCAAATAGTGATGGTTTACCTTCTTCCTTACCAGTATGGATGCTTTTTATTCCTTTTTCTTGTCCAATTGCTGTGACTAGGACTTTCAGAACTATGATGAATAAAAGTGATGAGAGTAGACATCCTTGTCTTGTTCCTAACCTTAGGGTGAAAGCTCTCAGTTTTTCACCATTGAGTATGATGTTACCTGTGGGTTTGTCATTTATGGCTTTTTTTCATGTTGAAATATGAAACCCCATTTTTTAAAAAAAGATTTTATTTATTTATTTGACAGAGAGAGATCACAAGCAGGCAGAGAGGCAGGCAGAGAGAGGGGGGAAGCAGGCTCCCTGCTGAGCAGAGAGCCTGATGTGGGACTTGATCCCAGGACCCTGAGATTATGACCTGAGCCAAAGGCAGAGGCTTAACCCACTGAGCCACCCAGGTGCCCCTATGAAACCCCATTTTGTTTGGAGTTTTTATCATGAATGGTGTTGAATCTTGTCAAATGCTTTTTCTGAATCTTTTGAGATAATGATATGATTTTTATCCCTTGTTTTTTTGATGGGGTGTATTATGTTGATTGATTTCTGAATATTAAACCATCCTTGCATCCTAAGAATAAGTCCTACCTGATCATGGTGAATGATTTTTTTAATGTACTGTTGAATGTAGTTTGCTAATATTTTGTAGAGAATTTTTTCATGATGTTCATCAGAGATTTTTGCCTGCAGTTTTCTTTTCTCTGATGTGTTTGTTTGGTTTTGGTATCAGGGTAATGCTGACCTTGTAGAATATTTTTGGAAGCTTTCTTCCTCTTCTATTTCTTGGAATGGTTTGAAGAGAATAAGTCTTAACTCTTCTTTAAATGTCTGGTAGAATTCACCTGTCAAGCCGTCTGGTCCTGGACTTTTATTTTTTGGTAATTTTGGTTACCAGTTCAATTTCATTACTTGTAGTAAGTTTGTTTAGATTTTCTGTTTTTTCCTGGTTCAGTTTTGGAAGATTGTATGTTTCTAGGAATTTATCTATTTCTTTTACATTGTTTAGTTTGTTGACATGTAATTTTTCATATTCTCTTATAATCCTTTGCATTTCTATGGTGTTATTACTTCTCCTTTCTTGTTTCTGATTTTATTAAGTCCTTTCTTTTTCTTTTCTTGATGAGTCCAGCTAAGGGTTTGCCTCTTTTATCTTTTCAGAGAACCAGTTCTTGATTTCAGTGGCTTTTTTCTTACTTTTTTTAAGCCGCTCCCTCATTTGTTTCTGCTCTGACCTTAATTTCTTCTACTCTGCTCTAATTTCTTCTATTCTGTTCTGACCTTCATTTCTTCTACTCACCTTGGGCTTTGTTTGTCCCCCCCCCCATCCCAGGCCCTTTAAGTATAAGGTTAGATTGTTTATTTGAGTATTTTCTTGTTTTTTTCTTCTTTTGTATGTAGCTGTCCAGCTTTCCCAACACTGTTTGTTGAAGAGACTGTCTTTTTCCCATTGCATATTCTTTTCTCCTTTGTCAAAGATTAACTGACAATATAATTATGGGTTTATTTCTGGGGTCTCTGTTCTGTCCTGTTGATCTATGTGTCTATTTTTGTGCCAATAGCATACTGTTTTGATTACTACAGCTTTGTAGTATAACCTGAAATCTAGAGCTACTCCCCCCTTTTTTTTAAAGATTTTATTTATTTATTTGACAGACAGAGATCACAACTAGGCAGAAAGGCAGGCAGAAAGGGAGAGAGGAGGAAGCAGGTTCGCCACGGAGCAGAGAGCCCGATGCGGGGCTTGATCCCAGGACCCTGAGATCATGACCCAAGCCAAAGGTAGAGGCTTTAACCCACTGAGCCACCCAGGTGCCCCTGGAGCTACCCTTTTAAACCATTGCTTTTTACAGAAAGAATAAAGAAAAAATAATAAAGAAAAATATAAAACAAGAGAAAGAGAAAGAGAAAATAAGAGTGGAAAAAAGGAGGAGGAAAAGGAAAAAAAGAAAAAAAAATGACCACAAATAAAAGCAAGAGAAAACTTAAAAAAGAAAAAAGTTAAAATTACAAAACAAAAGCAAACAAAAGAAACACAAAACCATGGTTCATTCTGTTCCCCAGCACCACAGGGCAGCTGGTGCAGGCTTGTGGCTTGTGGGCCCCCTGACATTGCAAGCTCACCCTGAGCTGGACCATGCTCAGTGTGGGTTTTTAAGGTGGAAGGGGAGAAAATGTTTCTATAGTTCCTTGGCACTTTTAAACTGTGGTTTTTTTCCCTTTTGGCATAACTGGGGCTGCTGTGGGCTTGCAGATCCTGGGCTTGCTGAGGTCACAAGCTCCCTATGATAACCGGAGCCACCAGCTATGGCATCGTGATCTGCCCCTTTCGGTGTCCAGAGCCTGCCTTGGTCTGTGCTTGTAGGGCAGAAGAGAAAGAATATTCCCACAGTTCTTCTGCCCTTTTAAACTGCTGCTTTTTTTTTTTTCCCCCTGTGTTCCAGTACCAGTGGGCTGGTGTGGGCTTGCTGATCCTTGGTTTCCTGAGGTCACAAGCTCCCTGTGATGATATGACCCACCGGTCATGGCATTGTGACCCACTAATTGTGGCATCTGAACCTGCGCTTTATGATGTCCAGATCCTGCTCTGGTTTGAGCTTTCAAAGTGGAGGTGGGCAGAGTGTTCGCCCAGCTCCCCAGCCCTTCTAAACCTGGCTTCTCTTTCTGTGCCCCAGCATGACTCTGGTGTGGGCTTGTGGACTCCAGCTCACTCAAGTCACAAGCTCACTAAGATGACCAGATTCCCCCATTTTGGTATCCGGATCCTGCTCTGGTCTAGGTTTTTAAGGTGGGGTGGGAATAGAAACTCTGTCCTTCTGCGGCTCGCTAATCTGGAGAAGGTTTCACAGCTCCTCTGTCTACCGGAGGAGGTGAGCTCAGGATCCTCATTCTACCATCTTCCTTAAACTGCAACATTGTGTCTTTTATAGGTTCTGTGTGGCATCATGCCTGATTAGTATTAAGCATGTTTTCTGAGCATGTTTTAGTATCGTCAATGTTTTCTGTTGACTCATAAACTGCAAGAATTGTGTTTTCCCATGTGTAACAATGATGTGGGTGTAGACCATCCAAATCTAAGTATGTTTTTTGCTTTTTGGAAAAACATGCTGATGTTCAAAATGCTAAACCCTGTGTTTTTTTAATGCATAAGGACCAATCTGGTCTGGAACAAGTTAGGGAACTTCCCTGTTTCGATGTGGAACTGAAATTCTGATGAACCTCTGTTTCTTGCTTTCACTGATACCTGGATTAGGTTACAATGCCTATGAAATGCTGGCCTTGGGGCGCCTGGGTGGCTCAGTCAGTTAAGCGACTACCTTCAGCTCAGGTCATGATCCTGGAGTCCCAGGATCGAGTCCCACATCAGGCTCCTTGCTCAGCAGGGAGTCTGCTTCTCCCTCTGAGCCTATCCCCTCTCATGCTCTCTCTCTCCCTCTCTCATTCTTTCTCTCAGATAAATAAATAAAATCTTAAAAAGAAAAAAATGAAAGAAATATTGGCCTTTTCCGGAATGGTCAGACTCAGGGAAGCATTCTTCAGTGCTTAGACACTCTGATTCTATTCTGCATCAGGACTGAGTGGTTTTCCATGACTCCAGTTTCCTCATAGTCATAATGGGTGTTTCTCCTACCCCTTGGCACCATTTCAAAAGCTTAGCATAGTCTGGTCTCCAGAGCTCTAAGCTTCTACCCTCTCCTTCATTGCCTGCCAGACATTTGGACGTGTTGTCATTTCTGAAGTGCTGATGTCCAAAACGAAACTTCTTCTGTTGGGAGGGAATGTGAAATTGTGACCTACTTTTGGCTTTGTGAAGCTCTGGACTCTTTTACCTAATTACTGTGTGATCTTTGACATGTGTATCAGTTTGGGTTCAACTGGAAGGACAGAACTAGTAGGAGATGTGTATATTAAGAGGTTTATTGCAAGGAATCGGCCTCTGTAACTGCGGGGGCAGGCTGGGCAAGACAGGACTCCACAAGCCAGGCTGTGAGGAAAGGCCGGCTTGAACTCTCAGAGGCCGAAGCAGCTGTCCAGAGGCATAGTGTCTTTGTCTTCAGAGAAGCCTTAGCTCTGTTTTTAAGGTCTATCAACTGATTAAATCTGACCCACCCAGATTATCTAAAATAATCTCCCTTATTGAGGTCAATTGATTATGGCCTTTGAACTTGAATCACATCTACTCAGCACCTTCCTGGCAGCACTTAGTGTTTGAGTAACTGAAGGCTGTAGCTCAGCCAAGCAGACACAGCAAAAAGACCATCACAGCAAGTTACTTCACTTCTCTAAGCCTCTTTCCTCATGTGCTAAACCACCACCATAGGGTTGTTGTGAGGATTGTATAAGATAAGGTAGGTAAAGGGTATAAGTGCCTTGCACGTAAGGACTCAGGAGAAGATCATTCTAGTTGTGCTGGGGGTGATGTGTGTGTGTGGGGGGGGGGCTGACAGTGGTCGTGGCTGTGGTCTCACCTATAGAAGTGCCCCAGTCTCCGTGTCTGTCCCTTCCCTGATCATTCTGCTTCTCGGCAGTGGTTGGCTTCCTGACCAGTATTCCTCCCAAACTTTCTTCTCCTCCATCTTCATTTTTTTCCCTCAAGGCTGTAATGGAGGCTTAAAGTGGCTGACTGCTGTTCATCTCTGAAAAAACGGTCTTCACTGAAATCCAGACACACTACTTTCGTAGCTTTCCTCAACGTACCTGTGAATACTACAACTTCCTTCCCCAGAAAGTCCCCACCTCCTGGGGAATAGAGGACTGCCTTCTCCGGTGGCACCAATGTTCATTCTAGTATATTTTATTTATTTTTTTAATGTCTGCAGTAATTGAGAGTGGACATGCATGAGAACTCTTTCTCTGTGAGAGGTAGTTGTATATAAGTTCTGCTTCTTTTTCTTTCATTTAAACTGCAGTATAACACATGACTGGGCAAATAATTCCACACTCTTGAGTCTCACTTTTCCTGTGCTGTCTGGTGAGTGACTTGGACAAGATGATTTCCTTTGTTCCTTTGGCATTAAGAAAACCAGTTATCTTTTTAGGATGTTCTCTAAAAATTTTATAGTATCTTTATCTTTATATCTTTATATATTTTATATATATATGATATATATTAAATATATATATTTATAAAATATCTTTAAGATCGAAAGCATTTTTTTTTCTGGATCAAAACAGATCTGTAACAGGCAGTACTTCAGTACAGTTGAGTCAAATAATCCATAAAAATTTACCTGGGAAAACCTTTCATTTCTCCACTCCGTCAATAAGAAACAATGTGTAGGGGCACCTGGGTGGCTCAGCCAGTTAAACATCCGACTCTTGGTTTCGGCTCAGGTCATGATCTCAGGGTTGTGAGATGGAGGCCTCTCTCTCAAATAAATAAAAAATCTTTAAAAAATGTGTGAACAAATGAATGCATTTAGGAACTACTATAATCTATAGGAATGACAGCTTTGGTGGTGAATGTCACACAGGCCAGTGAGCGGGCCATATTCCTCATGGGTTAAAATGAGCCAGGGCGGATCTGGTTTCCTATGTGACACATCCCTTCAACTAGTAAGGAGGGACCAGGGGTTTCCCAGCCTTGCTCAGTGCAAAGGCATATATATTCCAGAGCATGTATGAGGTAGGGTATGGATTTGCTTGTATTGCAATCTTCCACTGGTGTGTGTACTAAAAAGAGCCTTAAAACCATCAGGTGCCCTGGACCTCATGCACAGTGTATGCAAAGGCTCTCCATATCTGGTTATGAGAGTGCAGTGTTCAAAGTGGAACACAGACCAGTTGTATGGATGTGAATGGGAGAGAGATAGGAAGACTATGGCTTCCAAACCCTAGAATGAACTCAAAAGCCCATTCTCCAGTTTGTAGCACAACCAGGTAGAAAGGACATGGTAGGAAAAGCACCCATCTATTCCCCTGTAGGGACAGTCATCTCGTAAGTAGAATTTGTCAGCTGTGGTCCTATCATGTCCATATATCCCAACAGCACATAGTCATCAAGCCACTTCAAAGCAGACATTCTGCTGTGGGGCTGGGAATCTGATGTTGGCCCAAAAGACGGTTCCTTCATGTAGCCTAAAATCTAACCAGTCCTCCCATGTATCCTGGAGTTCTACGAGGTATTAACCCAAGACTGGAGTGCAGTTGGTGATGTGGTGAAATGGAGGGGAAGGACAAAATTGAGAAAGGGCATCATTTAGGGTGTCAGTGAGTAAAAGGCATTTAGGCATTGAGGAACATGGCCCACTCACTTGCGTGTGTGATGTTCAATGCCAACAATGTGATTCCTATAGATGACAGCAGCTCCTGAGTGGGTTTTTTTGTTTTTTGTTGTTTTTTAGAGTGGGGGGGGGGGCAGGGGGAGAGGGAAAGAATCTTAAGCAGGCTCCATGCCCAACGTGGAGCCTAATATGGGGCTCGATCTTATGATCCTGACATCATGACCTGAGCTGAAATCAAGAGTTGGCCACTTAACTGACTGGGGCACCCAGGGACCCCCCCGCTGTGTTGTTCACAGCCTTACTTCCAGACCGCTTTCCCCAATCCAACTAATTATTTCCAAGTGATTCTCCCAGTCCATCCTAACCATTCGGAGCTTTCCCTGGTGTCAGCATTTTGCTTTCTGCTGTGACTCTTACTTGGGCTCTCACTCTGCCTACACTGTATTTGATCACAGTGAGTAAATTCCTGGCTGTTCTCTCTTTGGCTTTTTTGTTCCACACACCAGCCAGACATTTGCTTTGACGATGTAAATGTCATGCCGGTCACTTTTGCAGATGGCATATTTTGAGGAGGCTTTATTCAATTTGTTAGCTATAATCTGCATCCAAAAAGATGCTGTTAGGGGTGGTGCCAAGGAAGATTAAACTTAACCAAAAAAAGGGGGGCAGTAACTAAGTATTTAAAAAAAATGCAGATGTATGAAAGGTAAAGAGGTGTCTTAATAACAACCCATAGAAAAGACAGATTTGGGTTTACTCAAAGAAAGCCCTGTTCTGGAGTCCAAAGACTCACAGAGCCATCCCTCCTCCATCAATGTCTGGTTGTATGAAAAAGGGCAAAGAACTTAATCCACTGTGGAACTCTTTTTTCTTTCTTGGAAAAAGAGGGAGTTCTATTAGACCATCTGTAATACCAGTTACAATTCCGAAATTATACTGTTGACTCATTCATTTATTTAAAGGCCCAATATATTAAATAAAAGCTAATGCAGTCTTATAAATAATGAAAATATAGTCAAAACATTATCAGTAAGAGTTCTGCTCTCCTCTCTGTGGGCTAGACAACTCCCGGGTGTTGTGTTCTGATCACACCACACATCAAAGGAAATATTTGGCTAATGTCTGTCCAGTGAGAGTAACCACCCTAGCGACAAGGCATTCTTTATGGGTGATGTTTGAGGGAGTTACATGGTTTGGGTTGGGGGAGAAGAATTTAGGGCAAAAGTGTGGGGTCCTATGGCTGCCAACCAAAGTTGGAGGAGTTCTGTAGTATATGGACTACCTCAGAGGACATCGCCTTCATGAAGCCATTGTAGAGTGTTGTGACTCCGACTTCTCCAAAGACACTTTCCATTCCAGCTTGCAGTTGGGTTATTTCTCTACTTACAAAACTGAGTTATTTGAGAGCAAACACCATGTTGTGCTCGTCTTTGCATCCTCTCTGGCTTCTAACACAGTGCCTTGTACAATAGTAAGTAGTCAGATACTTGCGACAGAATTGAAAATGTACTAGACTTTTTAGGTACAGGATTGATGGTTAGAAATTAAAATGATATTTTGGTCTTCCAAGGAGCAAACTTTTCAAAGAATCAAAATGTTGTTAAAGTATACAACTTTTGGTGAGATAGCACAATGCATTCCTTAGAATGAATCAAATTAAGGAGGCTGGCAATGTCCATTGTTGCTGAGAATGTGAAGCAACAGGAACTCTCCTACACCTGCTGGTGGATATGAAATGGAAAAGCTCTTAGGGACTCAGTTTGGCAGTTTTTCAAAAAGTTAAACATACACCTGTCTTACAATAGAGTCATTCTATGTCCAAGTACTTACTCAAGACAAATGGGAACGTTTGTCTACAGAAAGACTCGTACATGAATATTTGTAACAGCTTTGTTTACAATTGCCAAAAATTGGAATTAACAACAAGTGAATTAAATTGATAAACAAAATATCGGGGCGCCTGGGTGGCTCAATGGGTTAAAGCCTCTGCCTTCGGCTCAGGTCATGATCTCAGGGTCCTGGGATCGGGCCCTGAATGAGGCCCTCTGCTCAGCAGGGAGCCTGCTTCTCTGCCTACTTGTGATCTCTCTCTCTCTGTCAAATAAATAAAATCTTTAAAAAAAATTGATAAAATATGATCTCCACCCAAAGGAGTAAGCAATAAAAAGGAGGAAGCCACCAATACATGCAACAACATGGGTGAATCTCAAAATCATGGGGAAAAGAAGCCCTCTCAAAAGGGCACATATCATATCATTCTATTTATATAAAATCTAGAAAATGCCAAAAAAGTCACTCTGCCTGGGGTTGGGGATAGAGGGAAGGATGGACTGCAAAGGGCATAGGGAAGCTTTTCTCCAGTTTAGTTTATATGTGTTAATTTTATGGTGGTTTTTGGTATACAGAAATTTTTAACTTTTTAATGTCATTTCTTTCATGGCTTTTACCTTTGGTATATCCTTCAGAAGTCTTCACTTAAAGATTATGTAAATATTTACAGATATTTTTTCTTATACCTTTATGATTGTATTTCCATACAGTTAATTCATTTGTTCATTGCAAGTTTATTTTTGATAAATAAGGGGAAATACAGATCTAATATTTTCTGAATAGTTAGGAATTAATACGAATTACTGAACCATCCATCATTCCATCAAATATTGACTGTGGGTAACGTGTCAGGGACTGTGTCAACCTGGGAATAAGAACATGGTCCCTGCCCTCAAGGAGTTGTGTCTGGTGAGGCAGGCTGACTAGTAAAAAGATGATCACAGTGAAGCAGAATAAGCTTAACAATGGCATCAATTACAAAGTGCCACCATATTACACAGAAGGGGCCCCGGTTGGATAGCAGGTGTTAGGGGCAGTGGCCAGAGAAGTCTTCTTGTAGGAGTTAAGATCTGACCTAAACGTCTTGACAGGTACATTTATGTTACTCTGATTTGGGAACAGCATTCCAGGCAAGGGACAAATAGGCCCAGGGAGGCAGAACCCTGAGGGACTGCGATATGACTGGGGAGCATCACCTAGGGTGCTGTGGCTGTTGCCTGGCTCATGAATGAGAGGACAGCAGAGGATGAGGCCAGTAGAGAGACTGTGCTGTGCTCTGCATGACTCCCTGTTACATGGCATCTTCAGTTCAGTGGGGAGCCACCACTAGAGTTTGAGCAATAGAGAGACAATACTTACATCTGTTTTGTGCAGTAATCACACCACTCATGGTTTGCATATCAACTAGTCTCTCAGAGCACACAGCTTTTAATTCCAGCAGTCATCACAGTTCTGAATTATGTATATGATTTTTGATTAATGTCTCACATTACCTTCTTTGGAAGGGGTGGGAGAAATTTATTTTTTACTGATTAGATAAGGATTTTCATGTGGAAATCTGAATTATCTGGCATTTCTTTTTTCTTTTCTTTCTTTCTTTCTTCTATCCCTCCACACCCACTCACATGCTTTCTCACTCTCGCTCTCTCTACAATAAATATATCTTTAAAAAAATATATAAGGTGGTCTGCATCCATGACTCTTTAATATCAGTATAAATTTATCCTTTCAAAGGAATGCCCCAGGCTTGTGAATGACACAGTATTTTTGTGGTATATTTATTTTTTCTGAATTAAAAAAATAAGTGTTAATTGTAGAAAATTTGAAAATTTTTATTTTCAAATTTTAAACTAAAATATAAATGTTTTAACCATATTTTTTATTTTCTGTATTCCGATGCTTTGTGATATTGATCCTGCTTCTCCCAGGATTTAACCCAGTTCTAGAGATAATAAGCAACTTGCCTATGAGTGCACTTTTCAAATTTAAACCAACCAGTCCAGAGGCTGTACCCCAAATACCTCTTTTTTTTTGGCATCTCACTCTAGGCTACTATCCAGCTCTCCTCATTTTCCTGGGCCAGGTAAACAGGCAACTAGAGACAGTCCCTTTGTCCACAGCCTACTGAAATTACTCAAACTAGCCAATCCTAAGCCTCTTTAGCCTGCCCCCCTTTTCACACACACACACACACACACACACACACTCTCTCTCTCTCTCACACACACACACACACTATACAAAAGGCTCTTGTCACACTATACAAAAAGATACCCTCTCTCCCTCTTCCACATGACTGACCCTTATGCTTCCCGCACATGCCCCCCACTTTCCCTACGGTATAGCATGCCCAATGGGAACTTAAGTTATAGTCTACCATTTTGTTGGCATCATTTCCTGATCTGTTGGCTTTACCCCAATTTTTTCCTATTAATATACTGTATTTTAAAACAAGGACGGGGCACCTGGGTGGCCAGTGGGTTAAAGCCTCTGCCTTCGGCTCAGGTCATGATCCCAGGATCCTGCTCAGCAGGGAGCCTGCTTCCTCCTCTCTTTCTGCCTGCTTCTCTGCCTACCTGTGATCTCCATCAAATAAATAAATAAAATCTTAAAAACAAAACAAAACAAAACCAAAAAAAGGACAAAAAATCAAGTTTAATATTCTACATAGTGTTTACCATTTCATAAATAATTTGGAAACGTATCTGAAGGCTGCATAGCAGTCACAGGGTGCCTTGGTGGCTCAGTTGCTTAAGTGTCTGACCCTTGGTTTCAGCTCAGGTCATGATCTCGGGGTCGTGAGAGGGAGCCCCGTGTTGGGTTCTATGTTCAGCAGGGAGCCTACTTGGGATTCTCTCCCTCTGCCAGTCCCTGTACTCATGCTCTTTCTCTCTCTTTAAAATCTTTTTTTTTTTTTTTTAAACAAGGGCTCTATAATAGTCCATCCCATGATTACACTTAATTTTTTAGTTCCCTTGTTTGTTGATACCTTTAGGTTTTTTTCAGGTTTACACTGTTGAAATAGTTTAATAAATTTCTATGTACAAAAGTCTTTATGTATATCTTTAATAATTTTATGTATATTTTTAATAATTTAAACATAAACTCAAAGAAACAGAATTTCTGGGTCAAAGGATAGAAGTTATCTTTATGTCCCTTGATAGAACTTTTCAAATTGCCTTTCAGAATGGTTATATCAATTGTTATTCCCACAAAAAGTATATGAAACTGTGAGAGTCTCCCTCTTCTTACCTCATCTTCTCCAAGGTTCCTTTGCCGGTTTAACAGCTTACCAGGATTGGTCAGTTTGAGGGGGGAGAGGTATCCCTTTTTCCACTTCGGTAGTGTTCAGGTTATTTGTAATGTGGTCAGCCCAAATGTGAAGGAAATGATGATCAGGGAGTCATGGAAGCTAATCACAGGCTTGTGTATTTTAGAACTAGGAGAGGAAATTGGCATTATTTGCGCCTCCTTGCCATTTTCAGAGATTATTCCCCACTGTCACTCACTTATTTTCATTTAGGTTTTGTGTTCCTTTCATCTCTTCTATCCTCACTTTAATCATCTATCTCTGGGATGTTACCTCTGTATATTCTTAGACATCTTCCTCTCCTGTCTCTTCCTGCTGTCATCCTAGGTAACTTTGGTCTTTCTTTTCATTTCTACATGCTTTGTCTTCACTTCTCTGCAGCACCCCCTTGGGCATACTTTATGTAGATGCTTGGATCAGCTGGAAATTCTTTACCTATGAATCCCCAAGTATGAACTTCTCCCTGTCCTATTCTGATGACTCTCTCACTTATACAAACATTCCAAACACTGGCCTGTTCTTTCAGCTCCTTCCAGGGGTCTCTTGCTTTCCTGCCCAGCCTGTACTCTGGGATGGACCATTTCACTACAATACGGACATCACTTCTTTGTCCTTTGACCTTCTGCATACTTCCCTTGAAAGTGACTGACTGTGGGCAAATGAAACTGTTTTCTCTGCTTCGATTCTCCAGCTATTGTGTAATCACATGCCAGCAAAGCTCCACATCCATGGAATCTAGGAGAGTATGGTTTCCCCTTTACCATTTGGAACTCAAAGGAACAGAGTCTTAAAGTAAAAATTAACAGACAGAATAAGGCTAAATTGGCTTTCTGTTTATGAAGTCTGAGATAGTTCTACTTTGTCCCAGGGTCTTCTACCTGGGTTTCTTTCTCACCATATCTGAGCCTCCTTCCCCTAAGAGGCATCCTGGGGACTTACCTTTTAGATATCCTTGCTACTTTTGACACCAAGGCCAAGAGAATAAAATTTCCTCCCTATGTAGGAGAGATTGAGGGACACCCAGGTGGCTCAGGCCGTTAAGTGTCTGCCTTCAGCTCAGGTCATGATCCCAGGGTCCTGGGATCGAGTCCTGCATCAGGTTACTTGCTCTACAGGGAGTCTGCTTCTCCCTCTGCCTGCCTCTCCCCTGCTTGTCTCACTCATGCGTGCTCTCTCTCTGACAAATATATAGACAAAATTAAAAAAAAATAAACAGTCCATTGGCGTAAACTGAGACTGGCAGTGTAGGGGCTCCTCACTGGCTGGATTGTGACTGTCTTTTACTGGCTGGATTGCTGTGGGAGGATACTCAAGTAGCATTGAGGTGCAAGGGTGCAGGGTCCCTCTCTTCCTCTTGGGTCTGCAACTGAAGAGTGAGGACATCAGAGCACCCCTGCTGAACGTCCCACTCCACTTGTGTGCTGTTTCCCACTAATTTTCCCAGGGGCAAATACCAAGTAAAGCTTTGCTTCAAGAGCAGCAACCGAATGGAGCTACAAGAAAATAAACACTTTCCTATAAGATAAAGTAGAATTGCTTCTTTGTCTTCCTTCATCCAAGCCACACTCGTTCACCAAACATGTTGCCCTTTCCAACAAAGTGATAGTGGAGAAGCCACCAATACAGCCCTCTTAGCATGGTAAGAGACGTTAAGCATCTTTTTTTTTTTTTTTGACGTGCAAAAACCGGACACCAGGTTATTAGTGGATAAAATATCTCTATCAGAAGGCTTTGTCTGGATATCTATATGATGTCCTTTATGTCTCTGTAGGTAGACCCACATAAAATCCTGCTTTTAAATCAAAGCTTGAAATCTCCTCTGCCAAGGTCACTGAGGCCGAGATCATGGGAAAACCAGGTTTTCATGGGAGACATTTTTCTGTAATAGTAAGGTGCGCCTTAGAGTCTGAGATTGAATACTTTGTAAAAATAGTAGCAGTGTGAAGGGTCTGTTGACACATTCTGAGAACAGATGGGAACTTAGAAAATGATACACTGGGGCTCCTGTATCTTACTCTCCCCTTTTTACCCCTATTTTGAGTAAGATATTTTGCTGGCTTCAGAGATGAGTGTCGCTACATATGTGCTCTTCCTCTGGGTTCGGTGGACTGTTTGCATGGACAACTCAGGAAAGGTGGTCAGAGAGAGAGACTTTCCTGCCTTTTCTAAGCAGAGTAAAAATTGAGAGGTAAATAAGTCTTGAGGGACTCTCATGAAATCTCAGTGAATCTCAGCCTCATCCTTATTTTGAATCTTCTAGGCAACCTGCATTTCTGCATGGTGAATAATGATCTGGGGTCTGGTTTCTGGTCATATAGGTCAATTTAGTGTGTGTTTTGTTTCACAGGCGAGAAGGTAAAATTTACTTTGAAAAAGTCCAATCTTACCCATCAGACTTACATCAGGAGAGGCATTTTCTAGAACTTGACCCTGATACGTATTCATTGAGTCAACAACTGAATGTCGATGACATAGGATCTTACTGAATGTGTTTCTTCTGCCACCTGTTTATGATGTTCTCTTAGCCTGAAAAGATGCTGTTGTTCTCCCTTCCCCCAAACAGAATTTGGTGCTGTTCTGTCTGTGGTCTTGTAGTGTAAACTCATACCTGTCTCTAGATCTAATTTGACCTACATGTGCACAAACATATTCAGGATTATAAGCTTCTTGACAGCAGCTTACATTAGGCTCTTAAAAAATACTGTGAAATAGGGGCTCCTGGGTGGCTCAGTGGGCTAAAGCCTCTGCCTTCGGCTCAGGTCATGGTCTCAGGGTCCTGGGATTGAGCCCCACATCGGGTTCTCTGCTCAGCGGGGAGCCTGCTCTCCCCCTTACCCCCGCCTGCCTCTCTGCCTACCTGTGATCTCTGTCTGTCAAATAAATAAATAAAAAAAAATATTTTTAAAAATACTGTGAAATAATAGAGTATTTTTAATCTCTCCTGAGCAAAAGCCTTTTTATGATTTGTGTATTGTACTATATGTAGATGGTCTTGTTCTTGAATAGTACCAATTAGTACTTCATCTATTCTGTGACTAAGCATCTTACAGTAATATGTCAGTAATAAATGATTTTTTATTTTCTCTTGAAATGCGTTACCACAAACCTATACAATTACTGCTTGTTGTTCTAGAAAGCTACTTCAGACTACCAAATCCCATATCACACGGTACCTTTTTTCCAACACACAATCAAGTATATTTTTCCCTCTCTGGGGGAAAAAACGGTAGAAATGAAGTAATGGAAGGAAGCAGAAGTAGGCCTATTTGTGAAATAGGTATAGTGGGGACTCACGTATTCCTTATCGTGGGAACATTATCATTCCAGCATTCCAGGAGAGTGAATCTGTTAGTTTGGACTTCACATCTCTTACAGTTTCTCATTTGAATGTCTGGAGGTAATGAAATGAAATGCAGTTCATCCTTTCAGCAAACCCTGTTATTATGTGTCAGGCACTGTGCTAGGATTTGGGCATAAGAGATGATATGGTTCTCATCTATCCATATCACAGCTTATAGTGGATCTCATAAACCTTTCTCCTGCCTCTTCTGTTGAGTCTAAGCGCTGAACACCTTTTGGAATCCTGAAGAGCAGATCTCAGTGTAGCAATAAAAAGTCCCGGGGCGGGGGGGGGGAAGAAGGAAAAGAAAAATGTGGGCATTTAGCACTGAGTAGGACACAGCATCCCTTTTGTGGCATTCTTGACAAAATTTCATAACTTGAATTTAGTTATGAGGAAATATTAGACAAGCTCAAACTGGGTGACATTCTCTACAGCTGGCCAATATCCTTCAAAAACCTCAAGGACAAAAGAAGACTGAGGAAATGTTACAATTTAAAGAAAACTGAAGACACATAACAGACCTTAAATATTTCATGTGATCCTTGATTGGATCCTGGACCAGCAGAAGGACACTAGGGGGGGGGCAATTAACAACATTTGAATATTCCTGACCTTGAGGTTAAGTAAGACAGTATCATTTGGGTAATCTGATTTAGGGCATGGATTCTCAGAAATTAAGAAGCAAATGTTCACATCACACAAATTGTTTTTAACACAAAGTCATTCATAGGTTAATTTATACTTTATATAAATTTTAACATAGAGCACACTACTGCAATGAAAGTTGGTAGTGGGACAAAGTTTATAAGTTGTATGAAAAGTATATTTTTTCCATCTTGCCAATGCCTGTCTGTGAATGTGTATGCTTATATGTATGGGTATATATATTTTTTCTTTCAAGCACAATGTCAAATCCTAAATTTGAACCCTTTGTAACTATGAGCCTAAATCAAATGGCTGCTTGTTCTCCCCTGCTTACAATTCCCAAGCAGCTGCTCATTTCCCACAATTTATTTTCATCTTTGAGGAACTGATACTAAATGGCAGACCTTTAAAATATTGTTACATTGATGACCATCACCAGGGAGATGTATGTAGAATGGAGTGAGCTGTAATGCTAATGTCATTTTATTTATTTCTTAAAAGTAACAAGCAGCTCATTTAATTTATTTTTTAAAGATTGATTTATGTGACAGCAGGAGAGAGAGCAAGCATGAGTAGGAAAGCAGGGAGGAGCAGCAGAGGGAGAGGCAGAAGCAGGCTCCTCACTGAGCAGGGAGCCTGATGTGGGACTCAATCCCAGGACCCTGGGATCATGACCTGAGTCAAAGGCAGATGCTTGGCCAACTGAGCCGCCCAGGTGCCCCAGCTAACGTCATTTTATTTATTTGTTTGTTTGTTTAATTTGATTTATTCATTTGAGACAGACAGCATGAGCAGGGAGAGACGCAGAGGGAGAGGGAGAAACAGACTCCCCACCGAGTGGGGAGCCCAGTGTGGGTCTTGATCCCAGGACCCGGAGATCATGACCTGAGCTGATGCTTAACCATCTGAGCCACCCAGGTACCCTGCCAATGTCACTTTAAATAAACCACAAAGCCTCCTTTTAAAAGACATGCATACTATCTTTGTTTAATCTAAGTTCTGAATTATTTTACTGAGCTAAATAACGTGTATTACCCAACTCCACGTCAAAAAAATCCAACAATCCAATTTAAAAACGGGCAGAGAACCCGTTAGGAGTTGGAGAAGGGACCGTAAAATATTCCCCAAACTGAAAAGGCACTTTGAGACTGGAAAATGAAGCCAGCCCCTCTGTAGAGTTTACACTGAGCTTTATTCAGCATAACTGACTGACTTGGGATATCGGGCAGAGGGTGATCCTTGGCAGCCGCATAGCTATTCTCACAAAGTCCAGCCCTTAGTCCACAGATTTTATAGAGCGAGGGGACATGCAGAAGGGCACTGTAGTAGGATCATAGGGTTCACGTGCATCTCAAAGGGCCTGCATGCACTTAATTGACAGCTACCCTTTAATTAGATCTGGTGGCACCACCTGTGCATCAAGAAAGAAGACTATGTTATCTCTGACAGATTCTTGAGAGGCCAGAACAAGCCTTTCCACCATCCCAGTCTTGCCATACCTCTCTAAGGTATGTATATAAATCTCCAAGGGGACCAGAATTCACTGCCTTAAGAGAGGTCATTGTGCAAACATGAACAAGATGGAGGGCCAAAGATGGAGTCAGTATTGTCGACGCTGCCACAGGACTTGAATAAACATTTTTCCAAAGACCTCCAGATGGCCAACAGACATGTGAAAAGATGCTCAATATCACTAATCATCGGGGAAAGAAATGTAAATCAAAACCAAATGAGATACCACCTCACACCTGTCAGGAATGGCTAAAATCAAAAGACAAGAAATAACAAGTGTTGGTGAGAGTGTGGAGAAAAAGGAACCCTCATGCACTGTTGGTGGGAACATAAATTGGTACAGCCACAGTGGAAAAGAGTGTGGAGGTTCCTGAAAAAAATTAAAGACAGAAATATCCTATGATACAATAATTCCTATAGTGGGTACTTACCCAAAGAAACTGAAAACACTGGTTTGAAGAGATCTATGCACCCCTGTGTTTATTGCAGCATTATTTACAATAGCTAAGATACAGAGACAACCTAAGTATCCACTGATAAATGAGTGGGTAAGGCAGACTTGGTGCCTATACATATTCACCCCACACACACACAGCCACAAAAAAGGATGAGATCTTGCCATCTGCGACAACATGGACAGACCTAGAGTATTATGATAAGTGAAATAAGTCAAACTGAGGAATAGAAATACCTACAGTTTCCCTCATATGGAACTAGCAAACAAAATAAGTGAATAAACAAAAAGCAAAACCAGATCTATAAATACAGAGAACAAACTGAAGGTTGCCAAAGAGAAGGCAGGTCGGTGAATGGGCAAAATAGGTAAAGAGGAGTGGGAGATACAGACTTCCAGTTATGGAATGAATAAGTTATAGGAATAAAAGGTTCAGCATAGGGAATCTAGCCAATGGTATTATAACAGCACTGTATGGTGACAGTAGCTACACTTACATTGAGCATAGTGTAATGTATAGGGATGTTGAATTACTATGTTGTTCACCTGAAACTAATGTAACATTGCTTGTCAACTATACACATAAACTTTTTTAAAAGTAGGATAACAGTATTATAGAACTGTATTAATAGTTATTTTTCTGGAAACAAATAACATTTATTATCTTCACCATCGAGAAGTGGCAACTTGATGAAGAAAGACAATTTCAAAATATTGAAGCATATACCTTCAGAATGACTTATATAAAAGCAGAATTAACTTTCAGTTCCTAACACATGGTCTCATCTTCTAAATAAGTAATTGTGGAGGCTGAAAGTAAATTGGGAAGTTAAAAATGAAATCTTCACTCTTTATGAGTCACCTCCTAACATAAAAATCTATTACATGAAGGCTGAATTGTTTCCAAAGAACAGATCTTTTCATCCAGAACTAATTAGTCCCACTAACCCATATTTTCCTTTTGTTTACAGAAAGCCTTCTGCTTTGAATACACTTCTACTGACATAGGAAACTTAAACTTGATGGAACATAGCTAATTTGGGGGCAGTACTCCCCCACTCATTAGGGAACATACAAATAAAGACCCTTAGAGCTTTAGGTTTTGATTTTGTGAAAAGAACATTATTTTGCAGTCTAAAGATCATCCATTTCTTATTTTAAAGGCTAGGAAGTAAGATTGAAATGTGGAGATTATGCTTCCTAGAATGAGAGGCAAAAAAAAATATTTTTGTTTTGAACTTACGCAAGGGAAACCGTGTGCTTGCTTGAGTATGTTGGAGGATTGGAGATGGGTGGGAGGCGTCTGGTATTATACATACCAGGTTGAAGTCTGGTTCAGTGTTGGTGAATTTTTCTATTGATTTGTCATTTATTGTAAGAAACTCCCCACTTTTTTCTGTGGAGACAGATGGTGTTCTGCCATTCAAAGTCCATTGGATTAAAGTCTGGAAGCTGAAATCACAATTAATTTCATGTGGTATCTGGTGATCCTGAATTGTTCCCATTAAGAGAATCCAAGCCAAGAAGTCTTCAAATACCAAAAATCAGAAACTTAATTCACAAGTGGCCAAAAATCATGGATAAAATTATTCTCCTCACTTCTTAAATTTTTTTAAAAATTTTATTTATTTGTCAGAGAGAGAGAGAGAGAGAGAGCACGAGAGAGCAAGCACAGGCAGACAGAGTGGCAGGCAGAGGCAGAGGGAGAAGCAGGCTCCCTGCCGAGCAAGGAGCCCGATGTGGGACTCGATCCCAGGACGCTGGGATCATGACCTGAGCTGAAGGCAGCCCCTTAACCAACTGAGCCACCCAGGCGTCCCTCTCCTCACTTCTTTATTGTGAAATGTACCGTAACTTACAGAAGACTGTAGAAATTATATGTGTAGTTTAAAGAATTTTAAAAATCTGTGAACTCACACCAGGCTTAAGAAATACAACATGAATTCTTAGAAGCCCATGTGTGTCCTTCACTGATCGCATCCAGATGCTCCTTTTCTTTTCCCAAAGAGAATTCTGAATTTTGTCTTAACTGTTCCTTTACTTTTCTGTATAGTGTGGCAACCTCTGTAGATATTATTAAAAAATATTGATCAGTTTTACTTATTTTTGAACTTTATATAAATCTTTTTTAAAAATGTGCTTTGGGTGCCTGGGCAGCTCAGTTGGTTAAGCCTTTGGGGTGTTGATTTCTGCTCATGTCATGATCTCAGGGTCATGAGAAGGAGCCCCATATTGGGCTTCGCTGGGTGTGGAGCCTGCTTGGGATTCTCTCTCTCCCTTCCCCCATCCCCCTCCCCCTTGCTTATGTGCACATGTGCACTTTCCCTCTCAAAAAAACAACTTTTTAAAATTAAAAATGAAAAACATGATGTATGTTTCTAGCTGTGACTTTTTTTTTGCCTAGAATTATTATTTTGAGATTCATCCATGTTGATATCAGTATTTAATTCATTGTAACTGCCATTAGTATTTCATTTAATAAACAATCCATCTATTGAAGGAAATTTAGCTTCCAGTTTTCTCAGGTTTTTATTTTTGTTTTTCAGTTACAAGCAGTGCTACCAATGCATTTTTTGGTACATGTCTCTTAATATGCATGGAGTTTTTCTACGTACCTAGGACTGGAATGCTGAATCACATGTTATATGAATATCCCACTTTTTAGGTAATACAAAAGTTGCTTCCAAAGCGGTTGTAGCAATTTATGTTCCCACCAGCAAAACAGAAAACTTCCCATTCCTTCACATCTTCGCTTACACTTGGAGTCCTACAACTTTTCCATTGTAGCCGTGGGATGGGGATGCCACTGTAGATTACTTTGGATCTTCCTGATTGCCAATTAATTCTGCTTTGAATAAGTTATTTGTGTATTTCTTAATTTTTGAAGATATAGGGATTTTCTATTATCTTTTTGTTACTGGTGTCTAGCATAATTACACTGAGTCAGTAAATGTTTGATGTAGGATATCATTCTTTTGAAACTGTTAAGACGTGCTTTTTGTCCAGTATATCGTCAGTTTTTATAAATGCTCCATTGGTGCTGCCAGACACTGGCTAAGAGTAGGGGCTGTAGGTGTCTATTACTCCAGGCTTGTCCATTGTGTGGATCAAATTTTCTACATCAGTGTTTCCCCATGCTTGATCTGTTAGGTACTGCTAGAGAGGTGTTAAAAATCTCCCACTCTTGTAGATTTATTGCATTCTCTTTGTTAATACTTCTTATGTATTTTCAATCTATGTTGTAAGTTGCAGATGATCTTTAACCTAGTTATATCCATTTTAATATGAGAAATACAGTTATTCAGGGAGGCCTACTTTTGGAATATCTGTTATTTTTAGTTCAATGATTCTTATTTTTATATTTTATAAAGCATTTAATAAACCACACTTTATACAAGAAGGATTTTATCATCATATTTTGCAATTTAGGGTTAAAAATATTCACATCCCTTGATGTTATTCTGGGATGCCATCTCAATGAAATAGCCAATAAATGAAAAGCTTTATGTACCACAATACATATTTGTGATGGCTAAAAGAAACATAGATTGTCACAATAGAAGAATGTTTAAGTAGCAGGGCACCTGAGTGGCTCAGTCAGTTAAGCAACTGACTCTTGATTTTGGTTAAGTCATTATCTCAGGGTCATGTGTTCAAGCCCCTCATCACACTCCATACCAAGTGGGGAGTCTGCTTGGGATTCTCTCTCCCTCTCCCTCTGCTCCTCCTGCTGCTTGCACATGCAGTCTCTTGCTATAAATAAATAAATACACAAATAAAATATTTTTTAAAAGAATGTTTAAGTAGCTACAACACAAAGAATTTGTAATAGTACTATAAAGTTATCACAGTGATTTGTAAATAAAGTAGAATATACCATATGCTATGATTTCAATTACTTTAATGATAACTGTGGGAAAAATTCTAAAGGGAAATGTCTCTAAATAGTAACATCAGTTGGTGATATATGATTTCCCCCTTCCTTTCTATTTTTTGCATTTTCCCTATTTTCTACAATCTTTTTACAATAAACAGTGGAAATAAGCTCAAAAATATGGACTAACAAATACATTTCTAACTAGTATTTGAGTGTTCATAGTTTGTCTTTCATTCTGTTATGTTGTAATTGATATTTTTAAAATATAAAGATAAAAACCACTTAAAGCGTGTGATAGGGATATGTATAAAGTCAAAGTTGATATTAAAAATAGATATGTCATTGTGCTTTATCTCTCATAGACAGAATACTACTTGAAGAGAACCAGTGCATTTCTCCTGTGGTTTCCAGTCATATGAGCCCATGGATAAAACCAACAGCTGTTGGATCCCTCAGCCCACATGTGATAGAGTTCCCAAGAAAACGAAAAGGAAGTGATTCAGGCCCATCCCAGTAAGTGAATTTATTCCTTTAAGCCCACGAAATCTTTCATTCTAAGGGGGAAAAAAAGATTACTTTTTATATCATCAATTTGAAAATGTTACATGGTAACATTTGGATAGGGACAATTACTTATCCACCCAACCACCACCCGTCACTGACTGATCTGTAACTTTTCCATCCAACTTTGAAGCTTATTGGGTATCTAGGGAGGGTCAGTTGGAGTCTGGAAGACATAGGAACATAGAGTTAATTTGCTTAACATTTATGGTTACAGCACGATACTAACCTTCCTAACTGAATTGCTTAACCATGAGGAGAACATCTTCCTGTGTGTTTCACTTAACAAATACCACGTTGCTTCTTTCCTTATCCATCACTTATATAATAACCAACCCTTGGTCATCTGTGGCAAGTTGAATCATATAAAACTCTTGTTTTCCATGTTTATTAAGCCAAGTAGATAACAAAGTCAATGTTGAGGATACTTGCTTTCTTCTTGTTTACTTTCGTTGCTTAACGCAGCTTGCAGCCCCAAATATTCTTTAATAAACTCCCCAAAGCTAGGGTTTGTATGGTGAAAATGATAAGGCAAAGTAAATATTACGATCTAAAGTACTCCATCTTGGGCTGGTACTTTACATAAATGAGAAAGTTGATGATAGGTCTCCATGAAGGAAGGGAAAAAAATTTTTTTTAAAGATTTTATTTATTTATTTGACAGAGATCACAAGTAATCAGAGAGGCAAGCAGAGAGAGTGAGGGAAGCAGGCTCCCCACCGAGCAGAGATCCCGATGTGGGGCTCGATCCCAGGACCCTGAGATCATGACCTGAGCCGAAGGCAGAGGCCCCAACCCACTGAGCCACCCAGGTGCCCCAGGAAGGGAAAATTTTTGAACAGAGGGACAAGATGACATACTGGAAGAAACCAGCTCTTTTTAAGACTGTTCTTTCCAATATACTTTCTGATTTAGTTAAAACTCCCAAGACAGCAGAATCAGTGTTTATTCAAATGTAAGAACCCGTGCACTTCCCAAGCCATGTACAAATGACTTGAAGGTTATCTACTGTTCTGGGTTGTCTGTATTCTCTCAGACTGTTCTACTAATGTGAGTGACCATAAATAACTGCAGTTGACCAAGTGACTGGTCTAGAACCGTTTACCGTTTTACATCCTGAATCAGCAGTTTGTAGTCCCCACTCAGCCCAAGCTTGAAGTGATTGTCAGTCCTTTTTATTTTCTTTTTCTTCGGAATCATAAGCACCGTTGTTCTTTCTCAGTATCCAAATAAGACTGTGAGCTGCTGAAGTGGAGGTGTGAGTCTTATAGGTGACAGTTTTATGCCGCAGAGCCGGCATGGCTGCGACCTTCAGTGGTTTGGGGAGTGAATGGGAAGGGGAGTCCATGGTAGGCGAAGTAATGGAAACATGCAAAGTACTGGCAGATAGTGGTTTTTTGGCAGAAGACAACACTGAAGATTAGCCAGTTGCCCACAGTTTAGAAAATGAATCCCAGAGGCAGAAATATCGAGTGGCTTGGCTAACGTTACACAAGTAGTTAGAACGCCTGTTAGTGTGGTACTTTCTTCATTACACCCCTCTTCCTGTCTCTCTGCAACTGGACAGGGTAGGGGACTTGTGGCCCATGAGGATAATCGTGCTGTCCATTTCCCAACATGTATGGGTAGAGGTGACCCAAGACCTCCTTCCTTCCAGGTCAGGAATCATGACAGAAAAAGTGGTGGAAAAGCTCTCTCAGAATCCTTTTACCTATCTTCTTTCAACAAGGATAGAAATATCAGCATCCCGTAGCAGCAGGTAAGTCCTGGACTTCCATTTGACATAATCCCTACTTAAAGAAAACATGTAATGGCAGTAGACAGAAGAGTATATACATCCCACTGATTTGCTCACTGTCTGCCTTAGAGCTTCTCCATTCTGCCCCAATCCTTCTTTCATTCCACCGTTTTCCATTCCTCTAGTGAAATGATAGATGTCAAAGTACTTTATGCGTTTTACAAAGTACTGATTGTTTAGCATCCTTTCCAGAGACTCAGGGCATGAAAGCCAGTCAGTAGACATGAAGTTGATTTCATTGGTGGAGCCCCAGAATATTGGGCATTTTTAAACAAAGAAGAATGTATGAGAATGTTTGCCATTTCTGCAGCACTCTTGGTTTGAATGGAGAGCTGATTCTTTTAAAGGGTCATTGATGAAGATTCCCTGGAATATAGTCATTAAATATTTCTTGAGTACCTACTATGTGACACCCAGTGGACTGGGGGGAGAAATACAAAGACAAAAGAAACATGTACAAATTAGAAAGGTATAGGTAAATATTATACATTATGAGAACCGCCATAATACATACCCCAGGTACCCTGACAACAAGGACAGTTGGGCATTTAAATAAGACTGGGATTAGGAGGGAAGGACAGCTTCCTGCAGAGGTTGATTTAAGCTACGTTTTAAATGAAGAAGGGAAGTGAGCCATTCTGAGCAGGAGTGGAGGAGGTACTTTAGGTGGAAGGAAGAACTGTGCATAGGCATAGGGCATGGAATATGAAATAGCACTCTGCTAATCAGGAAACAAGTGCCTGGCACAATAGAGCAGAGGGTGTACACAGAGGTGGGTGAGCTGTGAGACCTGGGAAATGAACATGGACTAGGTCAAAGAGATCTGTTGAACTAAAGAATATAGAAATCATCTTGCATGCAGTCAGGAAAACACAAAGATTTTAAGCATGTCAAATTACATTTAAACAAAAATTGTGGGCCTTTCGACTTTTTTTATTTAGTAAAATATATATAACATAAAAATTGCCATTTCAACCATTTTTAATGTACAATTCAGTGGCATTAGTTACAGTCACAATGTTGTACAACCATTACTACTGCCTATTTCCAAAACTTTTTTTTTATTACCCCAACTAGAAACTCTGTATGCATTAAATAATAATATTCCATACCTTGTTTCCTTCAGTCCCTGGTAACCTCTAGTCTACTTTCTAGCTCTATGATTTTGCCTATTCTAGATATTTTACATAGGTAGGGTCATGCAATGTTTATCCTTTTTTGTCTGGCTGATTTCACTTAACATATTTCCAGTTTTCTGTACATTATAGCATATATCAGAAATTCATTCTTTTTATGGCTAACATTCCATTGTATGTATATACCACATTTCTGTAACAATGTCACATTAATATCAGGTGTACAGCCTAGTCAACTTCTCTATACATTATGCTATGCTTACCACATAGCTGCAGTCTGTCACATATACCGTAATTTCAATATCATTGACAATATTCCCAATGCTGTGCCTTTTATTCCCATGACTTACTCATTCTGTAAGTGGAAACCCATATCTCCCACACCCCTTACCATTTTGCCTTCCCTCTGGCAGCCATTAATTCTATGTATTTATAGGTCTGATTCTGCTTTTAGTTTATTCATTTGTTTTTTAGATGCCACATGAATGAAATCATGAATGATATGGTTTTTATCTTTCTCAGTCTGACCATTTCATTTAGCTTAATACACTGTAGGACCATTCGTGTTGCAAATGGTAGGATCTCATCTTTTATATGGCTGTGGAATATTCGTGTGTGTGTGTGTGTACTACTTCTTCTATTGATGGACCCTTAGGTTGCTTCCATATCTTGGCTACTATAAATAATGTTGCAATAAACATAGGGGTGCATGTATCTTTTTTAATTAGTGCTTTGGTTTTCTTGGGTAAATACCCAGTAGTGGGATTCTTGGTTCATATGGTATTTGTTTTTAATTTTTCTGATAATTTTTCCATAAAATTATCCATATCCGTATCCATAGTGCTTTCCACAGTGGCTGTACTAATTTACAGCCTCACCACGAGGGTTTCATTTTTGGTACATCCCTTCCAACACTTGTTATTTCTCATCTCTTTGTTTTCAGCTATTCTGATAGGTGAAAAGTGTTATCTCGTGGTTTTGATGTGCCTTTTCCTGATGATTAGTGATTAGCATCTTCTCTCGTGTCTATTGGCCATCTGTATGTCTTTGGGAAAATGTCTATTCAGGACCTCTGCCCATTTTTAAATCAGATTGTTTGTTTTGGGTGTTGAGTTGTAGAAGTTCTTTTTTATTTTGGATATTAATACCTTATTGGATATGGAATTTGAAAATATCTTCTCCTTAGTAGGTTGCCTTATCATATGAAAGCCGCACAAAAGCTTTTAATTTTGATATAGGTCCAATAGCTTATTTTTGCTTTTGTTTCGCTTGTGTTAGGAGGAATATCTAGAAAAATATTGTTACAGCCAACATCAGAGAAATTACTGCCTGTGTTCTCTTCTAGAATTTTTATGGTTTCAGTTCGCATAGGTCTTTCATCCATTTTGAGTTTATTTTTGTGAAATAGTGTTAGAAAGTGTGTTCCCAGCACCATTTGTTCCCAGTTCCCAGTTTTCCCAGCACCATTTGTTGAAGAGACTTTCTTTTGCCCATGGCATAGTCTTGCCTCCTTTGTCATACATTAATTGACCATGTAGTCGTGAGTTTATTTCTGGCTCTTTATTCTTCCCCTTCGATCTGTGTGTCTTTTTCTGTGCCAGTACCATAGTGTTTTGATTACTATAGCTTTGCAGCATATCTTGAAATCTGGAACTGTGATACCTTCAGTTTTGCTCTTTTTCAAGATTGCTTTGGCTATTCAGGGTCTTTTGTGGTTCCAGACCCATTGCAGGATTGTTTGTTGTAGTTCTGAAAAATGCTCTTGGTATTTTGATAGGGATTGCATTGAATCTTTACATTGTCTTGGATAGAAGGGACATTTTTTAATTTAAATTCAAATGACCAACATATAGTCTGTCATTAGTTTTTGATGTAATGTTCAATGATTCGTTCGTTGCATATAACAATATTAATTCCATGAACACAGAGTATCTTTCCATTTATTTGTGTCTCCTTTAGTTTCTTTCATCAAAGTCTTTACAGTTTCCAGAGCACCCATCTCTCACCACCTTGGTTAAGTTTATTCCTAGGTATTTTAGTCTTTTTGGTGAAATTGTAAATGGGAATGTTCACTTAAAATCTCTTTCTGCTAGTTTGTTATTAGTGTATAAAAATGCAAAAAAAATGCAGTGAATTTCAATATATTAATTTTGCATCCTGCAACTTTACTGAATTTACTAGTTTTAATAGTTTTTTGATGGAGTCCTTAGGGTTTTCTATATGTAGAATCATGTCTGCAAATAGTGGCAGTTTCACTTCTTCCTTACTGATATGATTGCCTCCTATTTCTTTTTCTAGTCTGATTGCTCTGACTAGGACTTCCAATACCATCTTGAATAAAAGTGGTGAGTGGATATCCTTGTGTTGTCCCTGATCTTAGTGGAAAATCTCTTAGTCCTTCATCACTAAGTATGATGTTGACTGTGGTTTTTTTCACTTATGGCCTATATTATGTTGAGATATGTTCCCTCTAAACCCACTTTGTTGAGAACTTTCATCATGAATCAGTGTTCAATTTTGTCAAATACTTTTTTAAGATCTATTGAGAAAATCATGATTTTTTAAAAAAAAGATTTATTTATTTTAGAGAAATTGAGAGTATTAGCAGGGGGAGAGGCAAAGTGAGAGGGAGACAAGCAGAGTCCCCACCGAGCAGGGAACCCTACACGGAGCTTGATCCCAGGACCCTGAGATCATGATCTGAGCCAAAAACCAAGAGTTGGATGTTTAACTGACTTAGCCACCCAGGTGCCTTGAGAAGATTATTATTTTTATTCTTCATTTTGTTGATATGGTGTATCATGTTGATCGATTTGCAAATATTGACCCATCCTTGCATCCCCAGAATAAATCTGATCATGGTAAATGATCTTTTTAATGTATTGTTGAATGTGATTTGCTAATATTTTAGCAATATTTTGTTGAGGATTTTTGAATCTATGCTCATCAGAGATATTGGCTTATACTTGGTGTGTGTGTGTGTGTGTGTGTGGTGTCTTTGGTTTTGGTATCAGGGTAATACTAGCCTCATGGAATGTATTTGGAAGCTCTCCTTCTATTTTTTTTTTTTTTTTTTTTTTGGAATAGATTGAGGACAATAGGTATTAACTCTTCTTTGAATATTTAGAATTCACCTGGGAATCCATCAGGTCCTTCACTTTTATTTATTTATTATTTTTTTCTTTTAAAGAGAGTGTGAGGGGATTCGGGGTGCAGAGAGGGAGAGGGAGAATCCTAAGAAGGCTCCATGCTCAGCTCAGTCTCACAACCATGAAATCATGACCTGAGCTGAAATCAGGAGTCAGATGCTCAACCAACTGAGCCACCCAGGTATCCTGGATATTTTTCTATTACCAATTCAATTTCATCACTAGTAATTGGTCTGTTTAGATGTTCTATTTCTTCTTGATTCAGTTTTAGAAGATTGTATGTTTCTAGGAATTTATCCATTTCTTCTAGCTTGTCTAATTTTTGTTATGTAATGCTTGTAGTATTTTCTTAGAATCCTTCCATATTTCTGTGCTGTTCTTAGTTTTCCTCCTTTGTTTCTAATTTTATTTATTTGGGCCCTTCCCCCCCAACTTTTTTTTTTCTTGATGAGTCTGGCTAAGGGTTTGTTGATTTTGTTTATCTTTTCAAAGAACCAGCTCTTGGTTTTATTGATTTTTTTCTTTTTTTTTTAAATTTTCAGTTTCTACATCATTTATTTCTCCTCTGATCTTTATTTCCTTCCTTCTACTCATTTTTCTAGTTCTTTTAGGTGTATGGTTAGATTGAGCTTTTTTCTTTGTTTTCTTTCTTGCTTGCTTTCTTTCTTTTTTTTTTTTTTTTTTTTTTTTTTTTTTTTTTTTTTTTTTTTTTTTTTTTTTTTTTTTTTTTTTTTTTTTTTTTTTTTTTT
>PISX010001680.1:0-58085 GCA_004024625.1 Mellivora capensis | reverse complement strand
TTAGCCTCCATGTGTTTGTGAGGTTTTTAGGGTTTTTTTCGTGCTTGATGTCTAGTTTCATACAATTGTGGTTGGTAAAGATGCATGGTATGGATTTCAATCTTCTTACATTTATTGAGACTTGCTTTGTGGCCTAATATATGGTGTATTCTGCAGAATGTTTCACGTGCACTTAAAAAGAATGTGTGTTCTGTTACTTTTAGATGGAATGTTCTATATATGTGTGTGTTAAGTCCATCTGGTCTAATGTGTTGTTCAAAGCCACTGTTTCTTTATTGATTTTCTGCCTGGATGAAATGCCCATTGATGTAAGTGGCGGTGTTAAAGTCCTCTGTCACTATTGTATTACTGTCAGTTTCTCTATGTTCATTAATGTTCGCTTTCTGTATTTAGGTGCTTCTATGGTGGATGCATGGATATTTGCAATTGTTCTATCCTCTTTTTTGGATTTATCTGTTTATCAATACATAATGGCCTTCTTTGAGTCTTGTTAGTCTTTGTTCTAAAGTCTATTTTGTCTGATACAAGTATTGCTACCCTGGATTTATTTCCCCCCACTTCCATTTGCATGGAATATTTTTTCTATAGTTTTACTTTCAGTGTATATGTGTTTTTAGGTCTGAGGTGAGTCTTTTGTAGACAGCATTTGTTTTTTTATCCATTCTGCCACCTTATATCTTTTGATATAACATTTAGGCCATTTAAATTTAAAGTAATAATTGATAGGTATGTACTTATTGCCATTTCTTTTTTTTTTTTCTGGTTGTTTTTGTAGTTCTTCTCTTGTTCTTTTTTTTTTTTTTGAGATTGATGAGTTTCTGTAGCATTATATTTGGCTTTCTTTTTCCTTTTTTGGTGTCTATTACAGGTTTTGTGTTTGTGCTACCATGAGGTTCATATATCACATCCTAAGTATATGGCACTCTAAGTTGATAGTCATTTAAATTCAAACACATCCGGAAAGAAAAAAAACACCTTATTTCACTCTTTCCTTCATGTTTTATGTATGTGCTATCATATTTTCTATCTTTATTCATAATTTTCTAACATCTAATTATGACCACTTCTTTTCCACTTAAAGAAGTTCCATTAACATTTCTTGTAAGGCTAGTTCAGTGGTAAAAATCATTTTGGGGGGGAATTTCAATTCTGAATGATACCCTTGCCAGGAAGAGTATTCCTGGTTGTAGGTTTTTTCCATCAGTACTTTGAATGTACCATGCCACTTTCTTTCGACCTATAAAGTTTCTGCTGAAAACTCGGCTGATAGCCTTATAAGGTTTTTCTTGTAGGTAAATTTTTGCTTCTCTCTTGCTACCTTTAAAAGTCTCTCATTATATATATATATTTTTTTAAGTAGGCTCTATGTCTAATGTGGGGTTTGAACTCACGACCCCAAGATCAAGAGTAGTATGCTGTACTGACCGAGCCAGCCAGGTGCATCCAAAGTCTCGCTTTATCTTTAACCTTTGGCATTTTAATTATGTGTCTTGGTTTGGACCTCCTTGGGTTCATCTTGCTTAGAACTCTGTGCTTCTTGAACCTAGATATCTAATTCCTTCCCTATGTTAGGAAAATTTTCACCTATTACTTCTTCAAATGCATATTTTCCTTTCTCTCTTGCTGCTGCTTCTAGGTTCCCTGTAATGGGAATGTTTTTTCACTTACTGCTGTCTAAGAGCTCTCTTAATCAGCCTTCATTTGTTTATTATTTTCTCCTTCTGTCATTCAGCTTGTGTGCTTTTCATTAGCCTGTTTTTCCATATCACTGATATATTCTGCATCCTCTAATCTACTATTGATTCTCTCTAAAGTATTTTTTATTTCAGTTACTGTATTATTCAGCTCTGATTGGTTCTTTTTTACATTTTTTAATTATTGAAAGTCTCGCTGAGTTCACTCACTCTTTTCTCCAGCCTAGTGAGCAGCTTTATGATCATTACTTTAAATTCTTTATCAGGCATATTGTTTATCTCCATTTCATTTAGCTCCTTTCTATGAGGTTTTGTCTTGTTCTTTCTTTTAGAGCATATTTCTGTCTCCCCATTTTGCCTGACTCCCCATGTTTGTTTCTATGAATTAAGCAGAATAACAACTTCTAAATTTGAAGGAAGGCTTGGTTCACTTGGCAACTTTCACTGGCTGGAGATGTGGCTGGCATGGGTTGGGTGTCTCAGGACTCTCCACATAGTAGGCACTGTGGCAGGATAACTGAAGTGGGTACAGGTCAGTGTGGTCCCTGGGCCTTCCTGCAGCAGGTGCCCTGGCAGTATAGTTAAAGCTAGAGTGGGTGCATGCCAGGATGTCCTGAGGCTCTACACCCAGAGGGAACCTTAGCAGTGTAGCTGACGCTGACATGGGTATTACTCAGGGTATCCTGGAGCACTCCACACAGAGGGCACCCTGGCAGGACAGGTGAAGCTGAAGTGGGTGTATGCCAGGGGATTCCAGGGCTCTCTGTGGAGTGGGCGCCCTGTCCCAACTGTATGTTGCAAAGTTTCGGGGTCTATACACTGAGGGCACTCTGGAAGGATGGCTGAGGTGAAGGGAAGCTGGGGTTTCTGGGGTACTGTTTGCAGGGGGTGCCCCAGTGAGTGGAGTGGCTGGAGCAGAAGCAGTGTGTAGACCAGGAGACCCTTGAGTTCTTTGTACAGAAGGTGTCCTGGTAGGATATCTGAAGTGGGTGCAAACAGGTATGTTCTAGGACTCTGTAGAGAGAGTGCCTTGGAGGGGTGTCGGCTGGAGCTGAGGCAGGGTACATGCCTGCCAGGGAGGGGTTCTGGGGTACTCTGCACAGGGAGTGCCATATATCACATTTTGTTTATCCACTCATCTGCTGGTGGACATTTAGGTTGTTCCTATCTTTTGGCTACTGTGAATAATGCTGTTATGAATGTTGATGTACCAGTATGTGTTTGGGTCCTTGCTTTACATTCTTTTTGGTATATACTCAGGAGACTTTCTGGGTCATAGGGTAATCCTATGTTTAGTTTTTGAGGAATCACAAAAACTGTTTTTTACAGTGGCTGTACCCACCAGCATTACATTTATATTACACCAGCGTATAAGTTCCCACAGGCAATGTGTGAAGGATGCAGTTTCTCCATATTGCTGATATTTGTTATTGTCCATTTTCAAAAAGAATATAGCTACCCTACCAGGTGGGAAGTGGTGCAGACGTCTGTGTTCAAAGAATCACTTGGGAAACAACATGGAGGATGGGCTGAAGGGGGGAAAACCCAGGAGGCAGAGAAAATAGCTGAGAAGTTTTGCCAGGGATTGTTTTCTGAGCATTGGTCTAAGAGAGTAAGGTCCTGGACAGCAGGGCATGGAAAGGGAAGGGCATGTTATGAGAAGTTTAAAAGAGAATTCATGATTGTTGGTTAAGGAGAGCAGGCATACAGGAAGTGCCCAAATTTTCTGACTTGGTTACCTATATGGAGGATGTTATATGCTGAGATCAAGGGATAGGTGGTGAATTCAGTTTTGGACACAATGAGAACATGGTAATTCTCTGTTCTTCAACCAGGCAGTTGGATATGAGGACCTGGTACTTAGGGGTGACACCTGGTCTGGAGATAGAGATTCACACATCTCTAATGTTCAGGAAGCCATTGCAGTGATTGGCATGGATGCGGTCACTGGGGGAAGTGTAGAGAGTGGGAAGATTTGGGGACTGAGGATATACTCTGGGGGGGGGGGGGGGACTAGGCCTAAACACTGTAAAAGGAGGAAGGAAATCCTACCCCAAATGTGAGAAGACATGGCTCTTAAGTAGGGTAGTATCTCAGAAACCAAAGGAAGAAGGTTTTAAAAAGACGAAGGCATGAAAAGGAACAAATCTGGAGAATGTTTTGATTGCATTTGCACTTACCTAGGTTTATGCTGTAAACAAGAAATGAATTGTTTTGGCTAATATATGATCATGTCTTTTCTCTGTTCTACCAGGGACCATTAAATAATAGTATGTTTGGATTTCATAAGTACAGTAGGTTTGGATTTCACCATTTCTTTCGAGTTTTTTTTTTCCCTTTGTAGTTCAGTTGACACTGTTATATTAGATTTGTGTATGCAACACACAAATTCCACACAGGACTCAGTGCTCACTATGATATGTGTACTTACCATCTATCAGGATATAATGTTATTACAATAGTCTTGACTATAATCCCTATGCTATACTTTTCATTCCTGTGACTTATTTATTTTTTTAAGATTCTATTTATTTATTTGACAGACAGAGATCACAAGTAGGCAGAGAGGCAGGCAGAGAGAGAGGAGGAAGCAGTCTCTCTGCCAAGCAGAGAGCCCGATCCGGGGCTTGATCCCAGGACCCTGGGATCATGACCTGAGCCAAAGACAGAGGCTTTAACCCACCGAGCCACCCAGGCACCCCTCCTGTGACTTATTTATAACTGGAATTTTGTACCTCTTAATTCCCTTCACCTATTTTGCTCATCCCCTCATCTACCTCCCCTCTGGCAATCACCAGTTTGGTCTCTGTATTTAAGAGTCTATTTTTGTTTGTTCTGATACATTTGGAAATATATTTTTTAAAATATGCATTTTTAAAAACTACTCAGCCTGCCTCATTTTTTTTTAAAGATTTTATTTATTTATTTGACAGAGATCACAAGCAGGCAGAGAGGCAGGCAGAGAGAGAGGAAGGGAAGCAGGCTCCCTGCTGGCAGAGAGCTGGATGCGAGGCTCTATCCCAGGACCCTGGGATCATGACCTGAGCCGAGGGCAGACGCTTTAACCCACTGAGCCACCCAGGCGCCCCAGCCTGCATTTTTTTTTTGTTAGATTTTTTTATTTATTTGACAGACAGAGATCACAAGTAGGCAGAGAGGCAGGCAAAGAGAGGAGGAAGCAGGCTCCCCGCAGAGAGCCCAATGCGGCTCGATCTCAGGACCCTGAGATCATGACCTGAGCTGAAGGCAGAGGCTTAACCCACTGAGCCACCCAGGTGCCCCCCTGCATCATTTTTTAATGTGGAACGTATTCTGTCACCATCAGTATATT
Source organism: Mellivora capensis (assembly GCA_004024625.1). NCBI lineage: Eukaryota > Metazoa > Chordata > Mammalia > Carnivora > Mustelidae > Mellivora > Mellivora capensis. The sequence goes on along the minus strand of PISX010001680.1, from coordinate 53,060 downwards.
CCGCTATAGTAGTGGTCTGGTGGTAACTACATGTCTTACATACACATACACACACACGTGTATATATACATATATAGCCCCACACGCATATACACATTTGGCATATTCTGCTAGGGAATATACTACTGTGACTGTTAATATTATTGCCAAGTGACCGGAGTTTCCAGTTTTCAATGATATTTTTAATTAAAAAATAAATTTTAACAAAATAAATTCCTTTTCATTCATTTTTAGGCTATTTTAATATCATCACTACAAAATTTTTGGTGGAGCCAATTGTCTAAAAATTATTCTATTTAATATTATTCATATGAAAATTATATTTCTGGGGCGCCTGGGTGGCTCAGTGGGTTAAAGCCTCTGCCTTTGGCTCAGGTCATGATCGTGGGGTCGTGGGATCAAGTCCCGCATCGGGCTCTCTGCTCTGCAGGGAGCCTGCTTCTTCCTCTCTCTCTCTGCCTGCCTCTCTGCCTACTTGTGATCTCTGTCTGTCAAATAAATAAATAAAATCTTAAAAAAAATTATATTTCTCAGGACTCACGAGATAATTTTTGTTCATTGTCACAAGTTAATAGTTTTCGTTACCCTGATCGGGAGGAGGGGCCTGTGAGCCTCAGGAGGAGAACCACCACTACCCACTTGTGTCAACTATTAAGTAATAATCATTTCCAGTCATTAGGAGCTCAGGGTAGCATTTCTAACTAAAGACTTAATAGGATTTAGGATGTAGGATGATGGTACTTAATCTCACATTTATTTTCTTTCAAGAATGATGTAAAAGCTATTTCACGTAGTTTGACACTTTATCCTGCTTTTTTGTAGAATGGAAGATGGTGAACAACAAGTAAAAACGAAGTCCTTCAGGTACACTGAACAGTTGAGATGGGTAGATGGTGGGTGGAAAATGTTGCAGATACAAACCTTTAGCCAAAGTAAAAGGTGACGCCAAGATAGAATTGATTCATAAATATTAGGTTTTTCTCATCCCATATGCTCTGAGAAATGGTGAATGTCAAGTACCTGTTACCTTTTCTATCTACTGGAATAACATTTGTTTTAATGTGCCTTTATATTTTTCTTAGAGGGACTGTTTATTCTTTAAGCACTAGAGCAAAGCTGATCCATGCTATAAAGAAATCCCAATTACTTCTGAGGAGCATCTGATTGTTGGTCTTTGTCAATTGTTTCAACATATTCTCAGCATCATCTGGCAACATGGCCAGAGCTCAGTTTTGCTTTTTCTTCATTTATTCTGGTTTTGTATCTAATTTACAAAACACTGACAGGGATCAAAGTGGCAGTAAGAGTATGCAGAATTAAGAGCCAGACCCCTGCCACTAAATTATCAGACAAGCAGCCTCTGGTAAATAGGTCTTTCCCTAATACAGTCTTCCAGAAATCTTTTAGGTGCATCTCCTTCAAAAACTAGCTATTTTGCCTTCTTCTGGGTTTCCTAGCTCCTGCCATCATCATTCATTGTTCTCCACAGGGCCTTGCTCCCACATGTTCTCACCTTTCTCTAACCCCTACCTCAGAGACAGAAGACCCCATCTGCTGTACATTCCCGGAAATAGGCATCTCTGCCCATTGTTGGTGTCTGTGCTAGTGGGTAATAGGTAGAAATGAGAGGTGATAATTCTAGCAGGAGGATAACTCTAACATTCTTCTAAACATAAAATTTTAATCTAAAAATTGTTCCTGAATGGACCAAAGCATGAGTATATAACTAAATTTTATGTGAACATACACATAATTTGAGTTCTATCCAGTTCACTCAAAAGTACTTATTTTGTTCCAGGAGTAGTGTGACCCAAGGGTGAATCATTGGGTGGGAAGGGGAATATTATCTCCATTGGTTTTCATTAGTGTTATCCCCTCCCCCACTCTTTTATGTGGAAAAATTATATTTTCTTTCGTCTAATTTAAACTTCCCATAAAGACAGGTCAGAGCAAGTCTCCTCCTTCTTTCCCATCAGATGGTCCTTTTTAAACTCTTCTTATGTGGAAATTCTGGAAGCGCCACAATCTGACTGTTGTAGGAGAAAGAGACAGATGTTTACAGTTAAGTGTGAAGAGTAAAAGAGCCTAAGTCAAATGTAAAATGTAAATGTAAGATATACAATTTTCCCCTACATTTTACCACCCACGAAAAAGGTCTTATCAATGGCCTCTTCCTGTTAATGGGTAACGTTTTTCTTTCCTTGTGACGTATTAAATAATACTGAATTTCCAGCACACGGTGACTTAGGTCTGGTGACATGGTAGAAGGATAGAAGACATAGAGGCAGCTGAGAGAGGAAAGGGATTCATCATGTAGTAGTCACAGTTTCCCAGAAGAATAACTGAGGTGGGTTTTGAAGAAGGAAGAGGATTTTTCCAAGAACATAGAAGGGAACGACATTATAAGCTTAGCAAAGAGCGAGTCAGAGGAGATGTGAGGTGACTTGGCATGTGTGAGGACTAGCAAGTTGTTTGGCATTGCTGTGGAGTAACATGTGGAGATGTAGGAATGCACAGAGAGATGAACCTGGAAATGAGGGCGCAAACCAGGTCATGGAGAACCTTGGGATGTCATGAGGGAGTTTGGCCCTGCCTCTTAGGCAGTGGAAATATATTTTAGCAGTTTGATGCAATGGAATTAGATGACTTCATTTGTTTTAGAGTGATAATTCTGGAAGTCGGGGTTTGTGTAGACTGAAAGGGGAAGACACTGGAAATATAACAGGTTAAAAGGCTTTTGGGGGTAGTGCAATGAGCGGTCACCTCATGAATCAAGGTGGTGACACAGTGGCTGGGGAGGAAGAGAAGACCTGTTTAAGAACTAGAACCTATAGGAGTTTGTGATTATTCAGCTCTTGAGAGTGAAGAAGGAAGGGTCTAGAATGAGCCTAGTGATATCAGCAACCAAGATAAATTCTTCAGAAGTCAAGGGTAATGGAGGAAGGAGATATAAAATGGGGGTAAATGATAAAGACTGTATTCAGTATGGGCTTACCTGAGGTTTAAGGCACTTGTGAATCATTTAAGTGTGTAGTTCAAGTTCTGAAGGTCAGGAATGGGGTGAGGTATGAATGAGTTAGAAGATTTAATAGTAGCTTAGGAACAGCTGTAAAGCCTCTGAGAGAAGGAGCTATCTCAGGGTGAAGTTGTAAAGTGAGGAAAGAGTAGAGCCAACTGAGGAATCTTGGGGACATTGCTTTTAAGGAAAGAGGAAGAACTGATAAAGAGATTAAGGGGATGAGCGGAGCAGGGAGGACAGCGGAGCAGGGGAGGGTCACAGGAGCCAGCAGAAGAATAAGGAATGTCAGCACCGTCAAATTCAAGGCAGAGATCAGCAAGGAGTTGCATAATATAAGGATGACCTCCGCTAGAAATAGTGTCTGTGGGGCAGGGTTTGCAGAAGGTTGATTTTAATAGATGGGTGGAAAGGTGCCTGCTTGAGAAGAGAAAAGAGCGGAAGTGGTGTTCATCCAGGAAGCTGGCTGAGAAGGGAAGACAGTAACAAGGTAAAAACCCCTCAGAGTGGGGAAAGGTGGTTTTGTTTTTTTTTTTTTTCCCCTCAGAGAGATTTGCACACATTTGCAATCCCATGGGAAGCTGCTGTAGAAGAAAATCAAGTTAAGATGCTGAAGCGAATACCAGAGAGCAGTGATCTGTAGTGAAAGGAAGAGCTGGGTAGCCTTCTAAAACTGAGGGAATTTCTAAAACTACTCATGTGGCCTTCTGACACATCTTAGTTCTTAAAGGTTTCTGGAAATAAGATAGGGAGGAAGGAGCAGGGGTAGTTGGTGGGATGAGAGATGAGTGCCATTTTGGTGCTCAGCAGCTCCCTCTTCCTCCCTGAACCAGGAGTGCAGGGCCAGAGTTGGGAACAAGGAGGGTTTGCTCGCTGGCCTCCTCAGGCTCCAGCCAGCGCCTCCATGGTAACCGTGGGTCTGTTGGTTGTTAAAGATAAAGGAGGTTCTTTTCCTTCTTAGAGAAGCTCATAGCCAAACCGAAAAGCGGAGGAGAGATAAAATGAATAACCTGATTGAAGAACTGTCAGCAATGATCCCTCAGTGCAATCCCATGGCACGGAAACTGGACAAGCTCACAGTGTTAAGAATGGCTGTCCAACACTTGAAATCTTTAAAAGGTGAGTTTGGAAATGGCTTCTGCACTTGGATTTGTTGTTGTTTTTAAAGATTTTTTTTTGAAAGATTTTATGAAATCATAAAATGTTAAAGATTTTATAAAAATGTATTTATTTGAGAGATAGGGACACGGTGATAGTGAGCAGGAGGAGGGAGGAGAGGGAGAAGCAGGCTCCCCACTGAGCAGGGAGCCTGATCCCAGGCCTTGGGATCATGACCTGAGCCAAAGGCAGACGCTGAACTGACTGAGCCACACAGGTGGCCCCGCACTTGGATTTGTGAAGTCCAAGTGCGTAATTGAGATCCCAGATTCATTTTTGTGGTCGTTGGCTCCTGAAATTCTATACAGGTGTGTCTTCAGCTTTGTAGGCATCAGTTTGATGCCTATAAAGTCAGCTTTATAGGCATCAATTTTGATGCTTGCTCATATTCATATGTGGAGAGAATACTAATCTGGGTATTGAAAATCTTGGTTTCACTAAAAGCTTCATCTTAAATGCATACAGTGTGTCTTTCCATTTGTGTCATCTAAAATGTCTTTCATTGTCTAAGACATCTTCAATATCTTAGAGTTTTCAGAGTACAGTCCTTCCATTGCCTCAGTAAAATTTATTCCTAGGTGTTTTATTCTTTTTGATGCAATGGTAAATATAGTTGTTCTCTTAATTTCTCTTCCTGCTAGTTTGTTAATAATGTGTAGAAATGCAATGGATTTCTGTATGTTGATTTTGTATTCTGTACCTTTACTGAATTCATTTATTGTAGTTTTTTGGTGGAGTCTTTAGGATTTTCTGTATGTAGTATCTTGTCATCTGCATATAGTGAGAGTTCTACTCCTTCCTTACCAATCTGGATTTCTCTTATTTCTTTTTCTTATCTGATGCCTATGGCTAGGACTTCCAGTACTATGTTGAATAAAAGTAGTGAGAGTGGACACCCTTGTCTTGTTCCTGATCTTAGTGGTGTTTAATGTACTATTAAATTTGGTTTGGAAATATTTTGTTGAGGATTTTTGTGTTCATCAGGGATATTGGTCTGTAATTTTATTTTGTGGTGTTTGTTTTTGGTATTGGAGTAATGCTGGCATCATAGAATGAATTTGGCAGTTTTCCTTTTCCATATTTTGGAATGATTTGAGAAGAGGAGGTATTAACTCTTCTTTAAATGTTTGGTAAATTTCACCTGTGAAGCCTTCTGGCCCTGGACTTTTGGTTATTGAGAGTTCTTTGATTACTGATGCAACTTCATTGCTGGTAACCAGTTTGTTCAGATTCTTTCTTCCTGATTTAGTTTTGGGAGATTGTAGGTTTCTAGAAATTTACCCATTTCTTCTAGTTTGTCTAATTTTTTTGCATAATTTTTGTAGTAGTCTTTTAATTCTTTGTATTTTCATAGTGTCAGTTGTAACTTCTCTTGCATTTCTGATTTTGATTCTTTGTCTTGATGAATCTGGCTAAAGTTTTAACAGTTTTATGTCTCTGTTTCATTTATTTCCACTCTGATCTTGGTGGTTTCTTCCTTTTACTGACTGGATTTTGTTTTTTCTTTTTCTAGCTCCTTTAGGTATAAAGTTAGGTTGTTTGAGATTTTTCTTCTTTCTTGAGGTGAGTCTATATCACTATAAATTTCCCTCTCAGAATTGCTTTTGCTGCATCCAAGAGATTTTGAGCCATTGTCTCTAATTTCATTTGTCTTCATGTATTTTTTCCTTTCTTCTACGACTTCTTTGCTGATCCACTGGTTGTTTAGTAGCATGTTTTTGTTTGTTTTTTACCTCCACACATTTGGGGTTTGGGGGGGGGGATTGAGTTCATTTCACTGTTGTAGTCAGAAAAGATGTTTGATTTCCTTGTCTTTCTTGTAAATTTCTGTCTTCTTGTGATCTGTTCTGGGTAATGTTTCATGTGCACTTGAATGTGTATTCTCTTGTTTTTGGATGGGATGGTTTGTGTATGTAGATCTGTTAAGCCCATCTGTTGTAATAGGTCATTCAAAGCCACTGTTTCCTTCTTTTCTTCTGGGCAATCTATCCACAGACTTAATAGGGTGTTAATGTCCCCTACTATTATTATATCACTGTTAACTTCTCCCTTGATGTCTGTTAATGCTTGCCTTACATATTTAGGTGCTCCTGTGTTTGATGCATATTTACAATTGTGATCTCTTTTGAATAAATCCCTTTACTATTATTATGTAATGGCCTTCTTTGTCTCTTGTTACAGTGTTTTGGAGTCTATTTTGTTGATATAATAGTTGCTACCCCATTTTTGGTTTTGCTTTCATTTGCATGGAATATCTTTTTCCAGTCCTTCATTTTCAGCCTGTGTTTTTAGTGCTGAAGTGAGTCTCTTGGAGGCAACATGTGGTTGGATCTCGTTTTGTTATCCATTGCTATCCAAAAATCACCGAGTGATTTTTGATTAAATGTAATAAATGTGACGCTCCAAAATAATTATTGATAAGTGCATATGGTCATTTTAAAAATCGTTTCCTGGTTATTTTTGTAGTTCTTCTCCATTCCCTCCTTCTTTTGATCCCTTCCCTTGTGATTTGAGGACTTTCTTTAGTGTTATGCTTGGATTTCTTTCTCTTTTTTTTTTTTTCTGTATGCATTACAGGCTTTTGGTTGTACTAACCATGAATTTCATATATAACATCCTAAGTATGTAGCAACACATACCAAGTTGATGGTCTCTTAACTTCGACCACATTCTAAAAGCACTACATTTGTATTCCCCCTTTCCACATTTTATACACATGTGGTCACATTTTATAGCTTACTTTGTATATTCCTTGACTAATTTTAGCAGATATCATTTTACTACTTTTAACAGTCATACTAGCTTTATAAGTAGTTCATCCACCACCTTTACTCAGTTTTTACCACTGAAATATTTTTCTTGCATAATTTTCTTCTTGTCTTGGCCTTTTCTTCTCTGCTTAAGAAGTCCCTTTCACAAAAAATAGATACTTTAAATCACCTTCCTTAGATTTCCACATGCAGAACGGTGGCTGCCATACTCTAGCTGGCTATGTGCAAATCTGGAGGGCGGGCAGTGGGGAAAAGAAAGCACAGCCTTGATCCCTCTGATGCTAGGCAGAACAGTGCAAGTGTGAGGATACTGCTTGGCAAGCTCCTTTCAGGAGTGTGACAGGAGGTCTCATTTTCATAACCATCCATTGTGAAACAGGATTCCCTTTTACCCACAACTGGATCTTGCATAAGTTGTATGCAATATTTCCCTTAAATCTTTTAGCAGTGAACATTTGCAGCCCCCACTGAGGTCATTTGATTGCAACTCTAAAATTACCCAACAATTTTCACAGTCGCAATGCCTGGAGGGAGGAGGACCTAAGGGGGAAAAGTCATGAATCCATCAACTAATTCAACAAACAGGCACTGAGCATCATGTAGGTTCCCATCTGTGCTGGGAACTTGAAAAGGAAGGAACAATATCTCTGAGCTTTTGGGGTTCATGGTAGGCGAAGGAGACAGACCCAGGCAGAGATCATTAAAATCCAGGGTGATAAATGCTACAGCGGAAGTAGGAGTGGGAGCAAGAGAAGCTCAGTAGGGAGGACGGACTGTCTAAATCCAGAGCAGATTCCTTACACCAGAGCACAAGTTTTTGCCAGTGGCCTTTCTGAGGTGCTCAAGGGCTCATCACACACCCTGAGCAGACCCTTTAGTCAGTGCTGCCCATGAGTAAGAGGACTTCAGGCAACTGGGTCTGCCTGCCTTCCAGTGCCCTTACTGAAGTAGACCACCCAACTTGCTCCGCAGAAACCTGGACCCCACATCATCAGAGGGCTGCCTGCAGAGCATGTTGTTTTGGTCCCTACATAATTAAAGACAAATGGATTGTGAAGTGAATTTTTGCACTACATGCTTTAAATAGTGCTTCTCAAATTATCTAGGTGAAGGACAAGTGTTACCCACCCCCACCCATTACAAAGTACAGCTAAGTCCTGGAAAAATGATCATGGGCTGGGGTGCCACAACAATGTCACATTTCCATAAAAGTGTCTAAAATTGCTTTCTTTAAAAAGGATTTAGTTATTTGACACAGAGAGAGTGAGAGCAGGCATGTGCACAAGCAGGGAGAGCGGGAGAGGAAGAAGCAGGCTCCCCGCTGAGCAGAGAGCCCGGGGCTCCATCCCAGGACCCTGGGATCATGACCTGAGGCGAAGGCAGACGCTTAACTGACTGAGCCACCCAGGCGCCCCTAAAAATGCTTGTTTTTCATTTCTGTACTCACCTGCCAGAGTTTGCTGATGCCATCAGTCAGCAGACTACACTTGGAGTAGCCCTTCTTCCCAGCAGGTGCTTTCAGAGAAACTGTGGGCATTCTGTGTGTGCAGTCATAGTACTGGTACTCTGGGGGGTGGGGGTGGGTGGGTGCAGTGGTCCATGCATGGAGGTCCCAGAGGCAAACCTCCAGGGTTCGAAGCCTGGCTCCCTTACTTAATGGTTGTGTGACTTACCAAGTCACTTCACATTCTAATCCTCCAATTCTGTAGCTGTAAAATAGGGAAAAAGCATTTACTGAATAGGGTCATTGTTAATAGTAAAGACTAACACCTATCAAGGGCAAGCACAGTGTTTACTCTGGGTGGAGGGGGGAGGGGGGAAGAGGAATAGTTACTGTGATTTTGATCACTTTAACCTAATGAACACTGTGATAAAGGTAAGTGATCTTCTTTCCTTGTTTGTTATCTTTTGGTGTGCCCTAGTTGGCTCAGTGGGTTAAGCATCTGCCTTCAGCTCAGGTCATGATCCCAGAGTCCTGGGATCAAGCCTCTGAGCTTCCGGCTCAGCAGGGATCCCTGCTTTTCCCTCTCCCTCTCTACCCTTTCCCCGATCTCTCAAATAAATAAAATCTTTTTTAAAAAGTTGTTATCCCTCACTGGCACAGGTCCAGAATATCACAGCATGTGTTTTATTAATACCTCAGCCTGGCTTCGGTTCTGCCCTTACCCCCGTCATTTCTCCTTAGCATGTCCTCCCTCACTGTCCCAGCTCCCAGTTCTGGCTGATTGATACCAACAGGGTTTCCCCAACATACTTCTTCCGACCTTCAGGTCAGACAAGAAGATAACACTGCTTTGCTCAAATTGATTTATGGCCTACCCTGGCCTGGAGCTCAGTCTGTATCTTTCTGCTCTTTCTCAACTCCCTCCCATCAGGTTGCTGTGTTTTCATTTATAATCATAAGAAATCATTTGAGGGAATTCTTGGAGCCTTACCTAGAAGGTAGATTCTGGAAGAGATTTTCATTTGCTTATGCCAGGCTCATATGGGTGCTACCGGTCTGAAAAAAACTTTATCAAGTAAGATCATGAGGTGTTTTTGATTTTCTGGGTACCCCCTCACCACCATCCCACCCCCACCCCCAGCCAGCACTTACATATTTTGAGTTTGAGCTGCAAATCTTTCCAAGGGCCACTGTGTGGTTAAAATGTCCCGGGGTGGGGAAAACAACAAAACCTCTCAGGGTATTAACCCATCTTTCTCTTGCAAAAGCAACTTTTCTTGCGGTCCTCAGGAAGAGGGGCTTGGGGTTAGGAAAGTTGACGAGTGTAACAGAGGGAAAATTGATTTACCTGTGAATTACGCTTGCCTGGATGTTATCTGGGGACAGGGCACCTTGGCTTGGTGGACTGACCCTTGCGCCCCCTTGCGGCCACGCACAGCTTTGTGCTGTTGAGGAGGGTGGATGCCTTTAGGGCAAATGTGATTTTGGTGCTCCCCTTGTTTCTCTCATTGGAACTTTTACGTAGGTCCTGACCTGCTGGTTTCTCCTTTTGTCAGCTGTTCAGTTAGAGACTTTTATTTTGATACAATAAACTCTGTGCTAAGGGCTTAAAATGAATGATTTCATTTATATTTTATACATTTTTATATATTATCAGAAGTCTCCATATGATTTTTAAAGCGCCATTTGGAAAATCTTATGAATCCAGAACAGTGATTTAAAGTTCCACAATCTTCCTATTTAGGGTAATTCACATAATCCATTTGTTTTGTTTTGTTTTGTTGTTTTTTCAAGTAGTCTCCATGCCCAGCAGGGAGCCCAACACAGGGCTTGAACTCAGGACCCTGAGATCAAGACCTGAGCAGGTATCAAGAATTGGATGCTTAACCGATTGAGCCACCCCGGTGCCCCTGAGCGGTTTGAAGAAGCTAAAGAATTTTAGTGTATTAGAAAATACAGTTCTCTTTTGAAACCAGCTCCTACTGTCCACACATTCAAGTGTAAGGGAATAAGTAGTTCCGAGAACTTACAGTATAAAATCAGGACATCCTAATCTAACACTATTGAAAGAATGGGGATGATAAAGTCATAGAATGTGCTAGTAATGGTACCATTCCCAGTGCAGCGGCAGTGGGACTTATTTCCCTTGAGTACTTACTACATTTCTAACTCTATTTTCCGTAACTTTTGGACTTATTTTTAGGTATGACAAATTCTTATGCAGGAGGTAATTATAGACCTTCATTTATTCAGGATAATGAGCTCAGACACTTAATCCTTAAGGTAAGTCCAGAGTTCCATTTGTTGAAGCTGTGTTTGTCCTTTCAGTTTTACTTGGATGGGAGGCAGATTTTTTTCAGTTCACTTCCGGCTGCCACAGCCAGAGCTCCCGAATACACCATAGCTCCCTTCCTACAAAAATAAGTTGCATAAGTAACCGTGTCTTAATTTGGTCTGATGAAAGTAGAGACAGAGGATATGCAATTTCCATAATACGGAGCCAAGCTTGTCTTTGATCCTAAATTTACACTGTACTCACCTCCTGTACCATGGGGTCTCTTCCCCTCCATCACCACCTCCTAAAAAGCCATCGACCTTGTATCCTTTTCTCTTCTGGATCCTGTTCTCAGCACATTAGCCCGTTCCTGCTTAATGACTATTAGTCAATGCTTTGACATTTCTGCTCTCACCATTCATATGCATGGGTTTTCAGATTCTCTCCTCTAGAGGTTATCTGACATGGAAAATATGACCATCTCATAGGCTTCTCCTGCCCCCAGGAGGGGATGTCTTAATCTTGTGCTATGACTCATGGGCTTTAAACCATAGCATGATGAAACCGAAAAATTCTTTATATATACTTGTCTATTTTTTGCTCAATTTTTTAAAAAAGCTCTTTTATCTGAACAGCTGAATTTAAATACAAGATTCCTGATAGGAATGTAAGGGATTTTTTTTTTTTTGACGATCAAGATATCTAAAGTTAGCAACATGTACAGTATGCTTTGGAAGCTTTCTCACAATCTTCAAGTGTTTTTTTTTTTTCTTTCAGTCCTAATATAACACTTGTTCTGCCCTTCTAGAGTATGTCCACCAAACTCACCTCTTGTTTGTTTCCAGTTAGTAGAAATGATTCAATGTCGGATGGGAGTGCTAGACTCATCCTGTGTCCATACAGGTCCATTTCCATATAGGTTGCTTCACAAAGGATGTACTGGGCAGACTTCATCTAACCGAGGTTAGAGTTTTTTAAGTTTAGTTTCCAATGAGCAGTTCGTAATTACTCACAAGGTATATTGTAGGGCGTCTGCTCTTTTTCTTGTCCCCACTCTACACATTCCCTGCATCTCAGCATATCCTCGGGCAGTTGTTACTGCAGTGTTTTGTTATCTTTATAGTTTCATATGCAGCATAGAATTTGGGGTAGGTCATTTCTATATTAGAAAATATCTCAACCAAATATTCCATGGCCAAATTTTCCATGTCAAAAACTAGTTTAGACTGGGGTTCAATTCGATGTTCTTCAGTCTTTTTATAGCTTAAGAAAATGTCCTAATTTTACTAGCTCTATGACCACTCTTTGTTTTATCGCTATAGGAATTTTCACAGTACTTGAATGTAAGACAGACAGAAGATATTTAAAAATATTCACTTTTTATATTTTTAAATTCTAGACTGCCGAAGGCTTCCTATTTGTGGTTGGATGTGAAAGAGGAAAAATTCTCTTCGTTTCTAAATCAGTCTCCAAAATACTTAATTATGATCAGGTATCCAAAACTGAGGTTATCTTCCACATGATGCTTAATTTCTTTGAACACACACACATATTTCCAAGTTCTCTTCTTGAACCCGGGGCTGTGGGCTTGGGTTCCACTAGGTTAGAACTCCTAGAGAGATGGAAATGTATGCAAAGATTATGGGTTCTTATTTCTGATAAGAGTGTTCACTTCCTTACCGCTGGCAAGTTATTTAATTTTCCTGAGCTGCAGCTTTCTCTTACGTGACAAGGGGAAATGATGATTAAACCGGTCTCTTAGGTTGTAAAGACAAAATAAGTGTCACATTTGAAGCCGTCTGAACAATGTTTGGTGTCCTTCTGTTTCCTCTAAAAGACAGCATTATTATCTCTTATTAGGTTACGTGCGTAACAGTTTTTGATCTAAGCTCTGGCAACGAACTCTAAAAGTCATCTTTTATTTAACCACCTTTCTCATCTCTTTACCTCCTCATTCCCAAGTACCATTTAATTTGAGCTAGTTACTCAAAAGCTCTAGCACTACCACTAATCCAACGGAGTGAATAAACTAGCTCCTGTGGTCACCTTTAAAATAGGAATCAGACCACAGCTTTACTCTTTAATAATTCCCAATGACTTCACCTATATTCTCCCCAAACATGAAAACTTAGAGAGATAAGATTCATAGATAATGAGTTAAGTAACAGAAGAAGAGGTATTATGAGCCGACATACAGAGGGAGTAAGAACCAAATGAATCATGCAGCTGGTTTTATCGGCATTGGGGACACAAGGGGAGGTCAAGACTTGATTATTCTATTTCCTAACACGAGATAGAGACCATCTCTCTCTCTCTCTCTCACACACACACACACAACTTACAGTTCAGAATAGCATGTAAGTTCCAAATTAGTGACATGGAATCTCGTCCCACTGGGTACTGACCTAGTATTTCAGACCATTCAAGAGACATACTGACTTCTCAGGAGGACATTGGAATCCCCATGATGTAGGTAGGATCTGGTCCTTAACTTTTCAGATTCAGGAGCCTGATTTGCGTTGAAGCATAGAGTTATGGGTAGAAACTTCTATTAACCAATCACAGCAGATTGGTTAATAAAATGCTATTTTTTAAAAATATGAGATATCTAACTCAATCTAGGCTACTTGTCCATTTGTCCAGCTAGCTGGTCCATGTGTTCTGTCTTCTATAAGAATGTCTACTTTAGGTAATAAAGGATTTTATAAGGCGAGGATGATCACTGAAATCAGGGAAGGCTTGATATACAAAGTAGATTGTGGGCTTAGGTATTAAGATGAGCAGAGAATGGGAGGAAGACATTTCAGTTGAGGAGGAAGTCGGGGATCAAAAGTCAGTTGGCTGGAGTGGTGAGGGAACTATGAGTTTGTAGAGAGCGGTGATGAATTCTAGGTGATGAGACCATGCAAGCAAAGGCATAGACATGGGAATGCTGTACATATTGGGAGAAGTAAAATGGGAAATGGGAGGTATTCTAGGTTAGATTTTGTTTTTTTTTAATAGTACAGTGATTTTTTTTAATCTGAATCACACCATAAAATCACAGATACTTTGTGACTTCCATAATACAATACAATCTCTTTACTTTTAGCAAGGATAAAAAAAATTTAAATAATCATATATTTTAGAAGTAACAAGTGAATTGGGGGATATTAACAAGAGTTCACCGAGTATCAGTGATTAGGTGTTTGTGATTTGTATCTTTCCAGATACAGTTTTGTGTATTTCTATCTACAAGTATTAAACCCTGCTTTTAACACTAAGTTAATGTCACAGTGTAGTAGATGAATCTTTGAGCTTGAGAAAAAGCAGTTTTAACAGTATTTACCATAAGTTCACGTGAAGAAATGTAGAAAAATTATGGTGCTGATTTTAAATGAACATCTACCTTATAAATAGGCTAGCTTGACTGGACGAAGCTTATTTGACTTCTTACATCCAAAAGATGTTGCCAAAGTAAAGGAGCAACTTTCTTCTTCTGACATTTCACCAAGAGAGAAGCTGATCGATGCCAAAAGTAAGTGCTCATGTCAGCATGTCCATAATTTTATGTAAATAAATTATTACTTAAAAGCACAGGTATGCAGTATTTTGAAAAATTAGCTAATTATGGTTTTATCAAGAGGAGATTTAGTAAACCTTATAATCATTAACCTAGAGTTCAAAAAACAATAGAGAATTCCCGTATTCGTATACACATACAAAAACAAGTATGTTCATATGAAGATGCTTTGTTTGGAGGATATGTGATTGCTTTATAATCACTATGTTTCATATGCTAATAAAATCTTTATAAGAAAGTATCATTTGGGATTTAAAAAATTGCTGGGGTTTCCGTTGTTCAGCCATATGCAGAGACAGTTCTCTTTCTTATATGAGTTAGATCTACTCAATATGAAATACCTTGTATAATTGTGCTTTGGAAGTGTAAATATTCTTTATCATCTCTGAAAATGCCACTTTGAAAATGTTTAGTGCCAAACATTTATTTATAATATAAAGTAGTGATGCTTAAAGCCATTGATAACTACTATAAGTTGAGGTTATTTTTTATTTTAAAAAAATTTTCATTTCATTTTGATTACCTTTGTCCCCCTGCCCAGGGAAAAAAATGAAGATGAATTGCAAGTGTTTAAAGTTATAAAAATGTAATTCCTTGGCATATGCTCTTTTTGGTATATTTCACTTAGTGGTTTACCATATAAGGATGTCATTGCTTTAAATAACCATTTTTCTTTTTCAATGTATAAAAAAAAAAAAGGTAATAGTTTTGAAATGTGTCTCCTAACATTTCTTATCTATATGAAAATATTCTTTTCCACCTGTTCTCTTGCCTCCTGCTATGAAAGCTGGCTTGCAAGTTCACAGTAATTTCCACAGTGGAAGGATGCATGTGTATTCTGGCTCGAGGCGATCCTTTTTTTGTCGGATAAAGAGCTGTAAAATCTCTGTCAAAGAAGAGCATGAATGCTTAGCCACCTCAAAGAAGAAAGGTATCATCATTTTAAAATATCAAGTGATTTAAGGCATGGGTATAAAATTAATGTCTTAAAAGCTTTCTATACAGAAATAGTAAAGTGTGTGGTCAAGACAAATACTTGAGGCCAAAAGCACCCGAGGAGATAAGATTTTTTTTTTAACCAGAATTATTTGGATTGACTCATCACATCTTTCACATTTATCAGGTAACTGCAGGCCCTTTATTGTCCATGATTTTAATGGTGCTGTTGAAACTGCAGCTTGGGGGCTTTCCAGTTGGGGGTAGTGGTGGTAAAATCCCATTGTTTTAAAATATGAAAGTTAGGGCTTTTTTAAAAACTGCAATAGTACAAGAGCCTGATTTGATTAATTTTGGTAAAAGTTTCTTAAGACATTCCAGTTTCTTAAGACATTCAATGCTTTTAGTTCTTTGGTAAATAGTTCTAGTTCTGTTTTCCTGCGAATCTTTTATAGGTTTGTTTTATTTACGTTTTTAATTGATTTAATGCTCATCTATTTTACTTGACTGGGAAATTCTGGGCACTGAAAAATGCCTCCCACTTCATTTTGCCTAAGAATATACTAACCTATTAGAGATAGGATTTCCTATGCAAATTTTATTGTGGGATTTTCTTTCCCATCCTTTAAAAGTCTATTTATGTCTTCTCTCTCTCTTCAACAAAGAGATGGAAAATATAAAAGACAACTAAACAGAGTTGAGGAATACAATAACTGAGCTGCAAGATTCAGTTTATTTAAAAGTTTTGGACAAATCTTTTTTGGCAGCCACCTACGACGATAATCACTCAATACTCACTTACCAAGCATATACTTGTGCTGGATCAGAGACTGTACTGTTTTAATCCCCATGAAAACACTATGCTTTCCACTGATTAAGAATCAGGGAAGAGAGACTTGAAGATTTTCAGTAACTTGCAGAAAAGGAGATGGCAAAACTCCCACTCAAGTCTAACGCTCCTACTCTCATGTTACACCATAAAGAAACATAAGCAGAATGACTCAGCAGTGGTAAGAGAGGATCTGTTTGTAAACCATCCATTGCTGCCCTCGTGCCCTTGACTCTGAGTGGGCAAGGGTTGTCTAAAGTCACCTGTAAGGCCTCCTGGAGTTGAAGTCACAGTTGACTTGGTGTTGAAGAGGCTGTGGAATCCAGCTGCCTGGGATCAAATTTTGGTTCTATCACTTGCTAGCTCTTTGGCTGTGAACAAGTTTCTTAATCCTACTGAATCTGTGAAACAAGATTATCTCTACAGCCTGGTATGACTTTGTGGACTAGGTAAAGGCATCAATTCCGAGGCCCAACTGTTCAGGTTTGAATCTGAACTGTGAGTAACTGTTGACTCAAGATAAATTGCTAAAGCCTTCTGGGTCTCACTCTTTTCAACAACAGAAAGAAAATAGAGACCCTCCCTCCTAGGGTGTTTATTAGGATTAAAGGAGTTAATACAAGTGATGTGCTTGCCCTGGTTCTTAGCACTGTTAACACTAGATAAATGTGGGGAGCTGTTATATTATTTTGTTTTGTTTTTATTTCAGTGTAACAGAATTCATTGTTCTTGCACCATGTGGGAGCTGTTATATTATTAGAAATTATGCACCTACATTCTTAGGACAGTGCAAGCAGATGGTGGTATCATTACCTCAGGGTGCCTGTTTCCTCTGCCCTCCTTGCCAAGTCAGTTAGGTTAATTTCATTAATCTTATATTTGACATGACCATAGAATGTGAAACTAATCTCCAAGGGCAAGAATATGCTTTCTGTGTGGATGGTTCAAGGAGTCATACCCCATGTAGACCCTGGAGTGTAGTACATTTTACCCTTAGGATTTAACTAGAAGTGAACCAATACCAATACTGAACCAATACTGAGTAGCTCCAACCATAAGTGAATCACCTAACGTAGACAGCAATCCATGTGAGAGAAAAACATGGTAGCCAACGCAACTGCCTTAATGTAGTTGAAAATCTCTGGTGTTTTACACAAGTTATAAGTTGAGTAAAGTCTTAAATTATCAGGTTTTTTGAGTATTTTAAAGATTACCAAATTAAGGAGTAGTTGTTGTGGTCTAAGATGGTGACATAGGAAGACCCTGAACTTACCTCCTTCACAGATACCAAACCTGCACCTTTTTATAGAGCAATTTCTCCAGAAAAACATCTGAGGGCTGACTGAATAGCTTCTGCACAATAAAAGACCACATACAGAATGGCATAATAACAAAAGGAAACCATTACACTGAGAACTGTAGTGGGGAGGGATAGTACTGAGGGACTGTGAGCAGATCTGTCTGCACTAGGGCACACAAAAAGCCACAGTCTAAAATATACAGGAACCAGCCCTACAACCCTACCAAATGGCAGGGAGCTACTGGAACTCTCTGAAGGTCAGAGGAGCTGGTGAGCACCACAGTTTACATTGCCCCCTCCACCTTGATAACAAGGATGAGAGCAGGGTCTGGGTGCCCAAGCTAACCTTCTCTGTCAGTGAGCCCCAGGCCCCAAGTCCACAGCAACCCCAAGGCAACACCACAACAGTGCACAACAGGACATCCCTGATCCAGCTGGCTTGCCAAGGTGACAAAGTGCAAAGCAGCCTGGAATACTCCAGGCCCACATCACTTCAGCTCCAGATGGCTTGCTAGAGCATCCCCAGTGTAGACTTCTCTGGAACACCCCCACCCCCACCACCAGCTTATGCTTGTCCGGCGCAGTCCCAGCACAGAGTGCTCTAGGACTCTCACTGACACCAGCTACAGTTCCAACCAGCCAGCCAAAATCACCAGATAGAGAGTCTACACAGGGAAAGACCACACACAAGATGATTCCTTCAAGTTTGAGAGAAATAGCTCTTCAGCCTAATTCATAGACAAGCAAAATGGGGAGACATAGGAGTATGCTCCAAATGAAAGAACAAGATAAAATCTGAGAAAAAGAACTAAATGAAACAGAAATAAGCAATATGCCTGATAAAGAGTTTAGAGTAATGATCATAAAGATGTTCACCAGACTGGAGAAAAGGGTGGAAGAACTCAGAACTTCAACAGAGATAGAAAATATAAAAGACAACTAAACAGAGTTGAGGATTACAATAATTGAAATGAAAAATATACTAGGGGGAATCAAAAGATTAATAGATATAGAAGAATCAATCAGCAATCTAGAAGATAGGTTAATGGAAAGCACCCAAGCTAAAGAGCAAAAAGAAAAAAGGAATTTTAAAAAGTGAGAGTAGGTAAAAAGTTTCTTCAACATCAGGCAAACAAGCATTCACATTATAGGAGTCCCAGAAGGTGAGAGAGAGAAAGAAGCAGCACACTTATTTGAAGAAATAAGAGCTACACAATTCTCTCTCCCAGAGAAGGAAACAGATCTCTGACTCAGGAGGCACAGAGATCCCCAAAGAAGATGAACCCAAGAAGTTTTGCATCAAGACACATCACAATTAAGATGTCAAAGATTAAAGAAAGATAAAGAGAATTTTAAAAGCAGCAAGAGAGAAGCAATAAGTACCATACAAGGAAAATCTCATAACGCTATCAGCTGTATCAGATTTTTTAGCAGGAACTTTGCAGACTGGAAAGGGGTTCCATGATCGATTCAAAGTGCTGAAAGGAAAAAACCTACAACCAAGAATATTCTACCTGGCAAGATGATCATTAAGAATTAAAAGACAGATAAAGAGTTCCCAGACAAACAAAAGTTAGAGGAGCTCATCACCACTAAGCTGGCATTACAAGAAAAATTAAAGGGACTTCCTGAAGTGGGAAAGAAAAGGCCATACTTAGAAGTAAGAAAATCATGAATAACAGGATGTAAAATATGACAACATATAAACTTGGGGAAGGGGAGCAAAAAAATCTTTCAGAATATGTTCAAACTTAAGTGACCATCAACTTAATATAGACTGCTATATACTTAGGATGTTATATATGAACCTCATAGTGACCACAAACCAAACACATATAATAGGTACACAAAAAATAAACAGAAAGAAAGCCAAGCATAACACTAAAGAAAGCCCACAATCATAAGAGAAGAGAGCAAGAAGAAAGGAACAGAGAAGGTCTACAACGACAACCAGAAAACAAACAAAATGGCAATTACTTTAAAAGTAAATGGTCTAAATATTCCAACTGAGGACACAGGGTGATTCAATGGATTTTAAAAAACCAACACCCATTTTATATGCTGCCTACAAAAGACTCACTTCAGAACCAAAGACCCATACAGACTGAAAGTGAAAGGATGAAAAAAGATATTCTGTGCAAATAGAAGTGGGAAAAAAGCTGGGATAGCAATACTTATATCAAACAAAATAGACTTTAACATAGAGACCATAACAATTGACAAAGGGGCAATGAATAATGATAAAAGGATTAATCCAACAAGAGGATAGAACAATTGTAAATATTCATGCATCCAACATAGGAGTACCTACTAAATACATAAAGCAAATATAAGACAAAGGGAGCAGTGGATAGTAATACTAATAGTAGGGATTGTAACACCCACTTACATCAATGGATAGATCATCCATGCAGAAAATCCATAAGGAAGCCGTGCCGTTGAATGACACATTGGACTAGATACACTTAACAGACACATACAGAATATGTCATCCTAAAACAGAGTACACATTCTTTTCAAATGCACATAGAACATTCTCCAGTTAGATCACAAGTCTCAATAAATTGAAGAGGATAGAAATTATACACACATCTTTTCCAACCACAACAGTATGAAACTAGAAATCAACCAGAAGAAAAAACTCTTAAAAACAAACACATGGAGGCTAAACAACATGCTACTAAACAATCAGTGGTCAATAAATAAATCAGGGGGGGAAATAAAAAAATACATGGAGATGAGGATACTTGGGTGGCTCAGTCAGGTAAGCATCCCACTATTGGTTTTGGCCTCAGGTTTTGATCTCAGGGTGGTGCGATCAAGCCCTAAGTCGGGCTCTGGGATCATTGGGAGTCCCTCTGCCCCTCCCCCCTCTCATTCTCTTGCTCTCTCTTTCAAAAATAAATAAATCTTTTTAAAAATAAATACATGGAGACAAGTGAAAATGGAAACCCAATGGTCCAAAATTTGGGGGACACAGTGAAAGCAGCTCTGAGGGAAGTTTATAGCAATGCAAGCCTACCTCAAAAAACAAAAATCTCAAACAGTCTAACCTTACACCTAAAAGAATGAGAAGAACAAAGCCCAAGGTGAGTAGAGATAGGAAATGATGAAAAGCAGAGCAGAAATAAATAAAGACTAAAAAACAATTAAAATTCATAAACCTTTAGCCAAACACATCAAAAAGGGGACCCACATGATCCCAGTGTCCTGGGATCGAGTCCCATATCGGGCTCCTTGCTCGGCAGGGAGCCTGCTTCTCCCTCTGCCTCTGCCTGCCACTCTGTCTGCTTGTGCTCGCTCGCTCTCTCCCCCTCTCTGACAAATAAATAAATTTAAAAAAAAAAGTAAATGTATTTCAAAATGACAGCTTGAGACATTAAAAAAAAAAGGGGGGGGACCCAAATAAAATCAGAAATGTAAGAGAAGTAATTGACAATACCATAGAAATACAAAGGATTATAAGAGAGTACTATGAAAAATTATATGCCAACAAATTGCATAACTTAAAAGAAATGGATAAATTCCTAGAAACATACAGTCTTCTAAAAGTGAATCAGGAAGAAATAGAAAATCTTAACAGAATAGTTACTGGTAATAAGATAGAATTGGTAATTTAAAAATTCCCAACAAATAAAGTCCAGGATGATTCATAAGTGAATTCTACCAAACAGTTAAAGAGTTAATACCTATTCCTCACTAACTGTTCCAAAAAATAGAAAAGAACACCTCCCAGTTTGTTTGATAAGGCTAGCATTACACCCATACCAAAACAAGGCAAAGACAGTATTAAAAAAGAAAACTTCAGGCCATATCCCTGATGAACATAGATGTAAAAGTGCTCAGTAAAATATCAGCAAATCATATTCAACAATAGATTAAAAGGATCATTCTGCGTGATCAAGTGGGGTTTACTCTGGGGATGCAGGGATGACTCAATATTTGCAAATCAATGAAACTGACACATCACATTAATGAAAATCAAGCCATGATCATCTCAATAGATACAGAAAAAGCATTTGACAAATTTCAACATCCATTCATGGGGAAAAAATCTCAATGAAGTGGGTTTAAAGGGTACATGCTTCAACATAATAAAGGCCACATGTGACAAACCCAGAGGTGACATCATACTCAATGCTGAACACCTGAGAGCTTTTCCTCCAAGATAAAGAACAAGGATGTTCCACTCTTGTCACTTTTATTCAGCACCATAGTGGGAGTTTTAACCACAACTATCAGATAAGAGAAGAGGCATGTAAATGGGTCAGGGGGAAATAAAATGGTCAATTTGCAGATGACATGATACTAGACATAGAAAATTCTCCCAAAAGACTACTGGAACTGAGAAATGAATTTAGTAAAGTTGCAGGATACAAAATTTATATACAGAAATTTGTCATTTTTCTATACACTAATAAAAGAGAGAAGAATTAAAACAACTCCATTTATAATTGCACACAAAAGATTAGACTACCTAGGAATAAATGTAACCAAGGAGATGAAAGACCTATACCTTGAGAACCGTTGATAAAACCTTGAAAACATTGATTAAAGACATTGAAAGTGACACAAAGGAAAGACATACCATGCTCACAGATTGGAAGAATAGATATTATTAAAATGTCCATACTACCCAAAGCATTGTATAGATTCAGTGCAATCCCTATTGAAAACAGCCCAGAACTAAAACTAACAATCCTAAAATTTCTATAGAATCATAAAAGACCCAAATAACTAAAGCAATTTTGAGAAAGAACAAAGCTGGAGGTATCACAATATCAAATTTCATGATAGACTACAAGGCTATAGTAATCAAAACAGTATGATACAGGCACAAAAATAGGCAGAGAGAGGCCAGAAATTAACCCACTCATATAGTCAATCTACAACAAAGGAGGCAAAAATATACAAGGGGGAAAAGACAGTATATTGAATAGATGATGCTGAGAAAACTAGACAGCTATGTGCAGAAGAATAAGCCTGGACCACTTTTTCAGACCACACATAAAAATAAACTCAAAACGGATTCAAGACCAAAATGTGAGACCTGAAATCACAAAAATTCTAGAAGAAAATTAGCAGTAATCTTTGGTGCATTGGCCTTAGCAGCTCTTTGGTCTAGATGGGTCTCCTCAGGTAAGGGAAACAAAAGCAAACATAAACTATTTTTGTTTTGACTACATCAAAATGAAAAATTTTTGCACAGTGAAGGAAAACAACAAAATGAAAAGACATTTTGTACTGAGAGAAGATATTTGCACATGATATATCCAATAAGGGGTAATATCAAAATATATAAGTAACTTACATCATGAAACATCAAAGAAATAATCCAATTTAAAAGTGGGCAAAGGACTTGAATAGACCTTGTTTCCAAAGACCTACACATGACCTAAGTATATTAAAATGTGCTCAACATCACTACTCACCAGGGAAATGCAAGTCAAAGGCACATGAAGTATCACCTTACACCTGGTTAGAATGGCTAGAGTCAAAAAGACAACTGTTGGTGAGGATTTAGAGAAAAAAGAGTGTGCACTTTTGGTGGGAATGTAAATTGCTGCAGCTATTTGGAAGATAGTATGGAGTTTCCTTGAAAAATTAAAAACAGAAATACCGTATCATCCAATAATTCCACTTCTGGATATTTAACCCCCAAACACACACCCAAAATGATAACACTAATTTGAAAAAATATATTACCCCATGTTCATTGAAGCATTATTTACAATAGCCAAGATAAAGCAGCAACCCAAGCGTCCAACAATAGATGAGCGGATAAAGAAGTGGTACACACACACACTAGAATATTCTTAATTCTATTTACATTCAATTAATATTTAGTGTATTATTGGTTTCAGAGGTAGAGTTCAGTGATTCATCAGTTGCATGTAACACCCAGTACTCATTTCATCACATGCCCTCCTTAATGCCCATCCCCAATTACTCCAACCCCCAACACACACACCAGTATTTTCCTCAGCCGTAAAAAGGATGAGATCTTGACATCGCAACAATATTGCAAGAATATGGGGGGACCTAGAGGGTATAACGCTAAGTGAAATAAGTCAGACAGAAAAAGGCAAATACCATAGGATATCACTTCTGTGTAGAATCTAAAAACCAGAACAAATGAGTAAACAAAGAGCAGAAACAGACCCATCAATACAGAGGACAAACCAATAGTTGCCAGAGGGAAGGCCGGGAGGAAGAAATGGACAAAATGGGGGGAGGGGAGTGAGAGATACAGGCTTCCAGTTATGGAATGAGTAAGTCCTGGGGATAAAAGGTACAGCATAGGGAATACAGTCAATGATAGTTATAGTGTTGGATGGCAGCTACACTTGTGGTAAGCATTACATATAGACCAGTCAGATCCCTATGTTGTACTCCTAAAACTAACATAACATTATGTATCAACTATAATTAAAAAGGTTTTCAGATTAATTTGTCTTTCCTTCTGGGAAGAGAAGCATTTCCCATATGGTCTTATGTAGTACTGGTATTTTAATCATGTCTCTGTCTTGGTGCATGGTTAGTGCCCAGTGTCACCATGTTCTGCTTCTGTAAACCTTAACTTCACCCTCCACCACCTGCCCTACCATCTTACTCTTTGCTTCTAAACTTTGCAGCCCCACAGGTTTCTCAATCTCTCTGTTCTTTTTGAGAACCACTGCTTTAGATGCTTCTCTCAAGTATGAGATTATCTGGGAGCAGAAGAGGACGAAAGAGCAAGGAGAGTGGAGGAGAACAGATGCCCTGGGCATCAGTGCCCAAAACTGGTGCTGAAATTCTCTTAGTGTAGATTCTCCCCCTCTTGAATGTTCTCATAGCTTCTATCATAATCTTGGTTTTAAAAAACCTTCCATAGTTGCTATGCTTAAGTAACACTGATAGAGACCAGCATGGTATCATTGTCAGACAGAGTAGTTTCTAATTAAATAGATTTTGGTCACTCAATAATTACTTCCTGAGTTCCTACTATGTGCCAGGCACCATACCAAATGCAAAGGATACACTGGAGACAGGCAGTCAAGTCACTGCTCTAATGAACATTATATCTTAGCGACAGGAGGCAGTCGGTCAACATGTACATTAATAAATATTTTAGGCAGTAGAAAGTGCAATGAAGTCAATAAAATGCAATAATGAGGACAGGAACTAGGAAGAGGTAGTTACTTTAGAATACTCAGAAAGTGTCTCTCTAAGGTGACATTTGATCTGAGACCCGAATGGTAAGGAGCCAGCTATGTACAAATCTCTGGGAAGAAATTGACAGAAAGACAAGTGTGAAGACCTTGAGGTAGGAAAAAGTGGCATTTCGGGGGTGCTTAGCAAAGAACAGGTGACTAGATCTTACAGACAGGAGATAGTGACAGGAAGGGGGCAGCTGAGGCCACATTTATAGGTCCACATGGGCGAGGGACAGTGGTATGCTGGTTAGTGTTTAACAACCAGCTCTGAGTGTAGTTCTGTATGAATGTTGGTTGACATTTTCCTTTACATTTACAAGATGCAAGTGAAATCATGAAGACTCCTGGTCAGAACTTCACTCATTTTTTAAATATTAGGGACTTTGCTGAAATGATTATTTTTTTCATATTAGAGGACTAGTTGCTCAATTTTGGTGCTATTTACAATATAACAACTATAGTCACAACATGCTTTTAAGTTTGATCTTCATTATTAATATTTTGTCCATCATTTTCTTAGATGTAGACAACCAGGAAAGAAAATAAACAATAACTCAAGCCCGCTTTGTAGCTGTGCTGATTTCTGTGGCAAAAGTAGTCACACATTTTCCAACAGGAAGCCACTGAATGTGAATAGGGAAGGGAAACACAAGAACACACTATTATATGGTACTGTGTTCCAAAAGAATTTTTTTCAATAAATACTTATTAACTATACACTATGGGCCAAACACTATTCCAAACGCTGGGACCAAAGCAATGAACAGAACAAATATTCTGCTGATGGTAATAAGTGCTATGAAGAAAAAGAAAATAGAACAAGTTAGATTTAGAACCAGACCTTCCAATCACGGTTTCACTATGTGTTAAAACATGGTATTTAAAAATAATAAAGCATATTTAATAGCTCATTAAACAAGATGTATAATTTTTAAACAAGTTTTGCCATTAATAAAATTTATTCTTAAAATGTTTTCAACTTTTTTCTCTTTTTAATTTTAGTTTTGTGTTTTGTAATACACATATTTGTATAAGAGTTGATAGAGAAAATATAGGCCCATGAAGGGTGCTTACATTTTTTTTATAGCATGCAAAATAAAAAATGTTTTAAGACCATTGCTCTAGAGATTAGAAAAATAACAAATGAACCTCAGAGATGCCCCTAGGAACATATCTGGATTTTTAGTAGGATAACCCCCCACTCCCGCCAAGATAGTAAGGAAGAATGTTCTGTGTTGTATTAGGTCCATGGGGAGCTAAGTGACCATTTCCATCACTACAGTAGATTATGAAGTGCCAAATTAGACACCCTGAGTATGTTCCCCCCACTTAAGACCTCACATTAACACCACAGGAGAGCCAAAACATGTAGACCAGCTGGAAGAACCTTAAGAAATATTTCAAATGATCTGTTTCCTAACAAGGCAGACTCTACAGCACAATCAGTGGTAACACGAAAGATTTAAGAGGACAGCTTGATGATTTGTTTCACCATACCAAACATTTAATCCTGAATTGAGAAGTGCCATTATGGAAGGCGAGATGAAGTCCGTGAAGCCCCAGACATGGACCAAGATGGCCCTGGGGGTTTACCAGGCTTAGATCTCCAAAACAGAATACCAGCAGCAGCACGAGGCCATCCTGCTGGAAGGAATGGAGAATGAAAGCCTATTGGCAGATCCAGAACCATTAGAACACAGGCAACACTTCTTTCCAGGATATATTCCCTAACATCCTTCTCTCTCTGCTGGGTTAAGTCCCAGCTACCCACTTTTGGTAGGTAACCTATTAAGAATCCTGAGGTCTTTGCTGCACTGTATCAGAATTATTTTTTTTGTATTTGTGTCCCACATTAGAATGAGAGTTTCATTTGTTTCTGTGATGCCTGACACATTGTAGACATTTATAGAAGGCCTAAGTGACCATCCTCTTGTCTTTTTTCCAGATTGACCACATAATTGCTCTCAGATCCACAAGAACAATTAAGAATACAGTGAATTAATCTACATCATGATGTTTTTGTTTCACCCAAAAGGCAATTTAAACATTTTAAAAGATCTGATCCCAAAAAGTTTCAGTTGTCAGAGCAGGGTCCTCATGAGGTCATTAGTGCCCTTATAAGAAGAGATAGGAGAGAGTTTATTATCTCACATAGTGAGGTGGTCACTGTCTACTAGCCAGGATGAGAGCTCTCACCAGAACTCAACTATGCAGTCATCCTGATCTCAGAATTCTAGGCTCCAGGACTGTGAGGAAATAATCTGTAGTTCAAGCCACCCAGTCTGGGATATGGTGTTATGGGAGCCCTTGTTAGCTAGGACAGCCATCAACTGGATCATTTTCTCTAACGTGATTCTCATGAGAAGTAAATCTGGAAGGGCTCCGTCTGCAGTGGGGACTAAAGGAATCTGGGTCTTGTTGAGTACATCTACATTTATTAAATAGCGATGTTATATTTGGCGTTATATCGGTGGGGTGCACTATCTCATCTAGGTTCTTCTGTCACCTTAGATTTTTTTTTTAATTTCAGCTTTTGTGGAATTCTAGGACAGCGCTTGACTGAATATATACATTCTTGGAGGATTTTTCTTAAATAATGGAGCTCAAGTACGTCACTAATAATAATCTAAGAAGAATGATACTCTGTGCCTGGTCTTTTAACCCTTTTGCAAAGATACAAAAGGGAAAGTAAAAGGGAAATTGTACCATTACAGTATTTTGTAAATACTGAATCATAAGCAAAAACACATGTGTCTAGTCATAGGTTAAAAAATTCCAGGCAGCATTTTTGAGGGATGTAATAATCACAGTTTAGTCTTCCTGCATGGTTTCTAAGTGGAATTTTTATATTTTAAGTTAGAAATTTACAGAAGAGGCAAAGAAGATTTTTTTCCTTTTTAAATATTGGTAACCTTACTGGAAAAATATATTTCAAGTGGTAAATTAAAGCTAATTCATAGATGAATTTCGTGATGAGTTAAAGGAACTGTCATATTTTTAAGTCTCTCCAGTGTTCCAAGTTCTCATATTGGCCTTTGCCTCACAATAAGCCATGCTGCTGGTCAGACTTTAGGACAGAGTAGAAGGGGTCTGGACTCTGAATTCGATAGGATGTTTTTTGTTTTGTTTTGAGATGTCATTTGAGAGAGAGTGAGCATGGATGGGGGGAGAGCAGAGGAAGAAGCAGACTCCCTGCTGAGCAGGGGTGGAGAGGAGTGGCAGGGGAAGGATCAAGACCTGATGACCTGAGCCAAAGGGAGATGCTTAACCAACTAAGCCACCAGGCTCCCCTCAATAGGGTTTTAACATCATGTCTGCTGCTTAACAATTGTGCAACGGGAAGCAAATTCCTCTCAATATATGGAAAATGGGTGTTATGGACTGAATCATGTTTCCCCAAAATTCACATGTTGAAACCCTAACTCCCAGTGTGATTCTATTTAGAGATGGGGCCTTTAAAGAGATAATTAAGGTCAAATGAGGTCACAGAGTAGAGTCCTAATCCAGTGTGACTGGTCTTCTCATAAGGAGAGAAAGAGGGGGGGTATGGGGCTCAGTCACTTAAGCCTCTGACTCTTGGTTTCAGCTCAGGTCATCATCTCAGGGTCCTGGGACTGAGCCTGGTGTTGGGCTCTGCATTCATGGGGAGTTTGCTTGGGATCCTCCCTCTCCCCCTGCCCCCACCCCCCCCCCCCGCCCCGTGCTCGTTCTGGCTCGTGTGCTCTCTCTCTCTCTCTCAAATAAATAAATCTTAAAGGAAGAAGAGGAAGAGACACGAGGGATGCACACGCACAAAGAAGAGGTGATATGGGGACAGTGAGAAGTCAGCCATCTACAAACCAAAGAGGGAGACCTCAGAGACACCAAATCTGCCAACACTTTTGCCTCCAGAAATAAGTAGAAAATCAATTTCTCTTGTTTAAGCCCAGTCTGTGTATTTTGTTATCACAACCCTAGCAGACTGATACAATGGGTATAATAATAATACCCCCTCGTGGGAGTTAGGATTACATGTGGCTGATGCAGTGCTTGGCTCCCAGTAGGCACCCAATAAATGGAAGCCCTTTTCTGTGGCTCAGAAAGAAAAGAAGGAAAACAAAATAAAATTTGTTTCCTGGGCAAGAAAATCAGTGATTATTTAAAACCCATATGCCAAGCACTTTGAGTAAATACCTGATTTAATCTGAATAACAATCCTGAGTAAACTGTCTTTATTTTGTACCTGAAGAAACGGAAGCCAAAAAAAAAAAAAAAAAAAAAAAAAAAGCTTATGTAATTTGTCTAAAGTCACATAGAAAGTGGCAGAATCAGGAACATGGCTTTAAAATCTGTATTCTTTCCACTATGCTATACCACCTACTAAAGCAGCTTCCTAGGAGCCAAAAGGTTACTAATGAAAGAGACCCATTCTGGATGATGTCTGCAGCAGACATCCAGCAAGGGGGCTGGCTTCTGTGGAAGGAATGTATTCCTGCCTACACACGGATGTTCACTCCCACATCAAGCTGGGCCACACAGATGCCTGCAGTCAGTCAAATATCTTCCCGAAAAAGAATTTTTAATCTTCCCAAGCACTTGCACCAAATATTCCCTTTATACTCCAGAGCTCTGTGCCTAAGGCATGTGGCTAGTTTGTCTGAAGGAATGGAAAGGGCATGTGTTGACAGTCAGGGTGGCCTTTCCTTGCAGTGCTGGGTTAGAGGACAACTGCCTGTAGACAGACAGACAGCTGGGGCAGGATGAGGTAACTGCAAAATTGAACCCTGATTGGCCACATGGATGGGTTCCCACACATGAGATCATCTGTGTTCTACTTTAGCCAAGGAGAGTATCGAGTGAAGTAACTGTATTTTACATAGAGTTGCTCCTACATGGTCTTTCCGGTAATAATTAGCCATTAGGATTATGTTTTAAGACGACTTCCTATTAATGAGGAAAGCTCATAGTTAGTAAAGTGTTTTCTTGTTTACTATGTCATGGAAGTTACATTTAAAATTTTCAATTATTTTTGAGACTTTTCTTTTTTAAGAGTAGTTTAAGATCTACAAGGAAATTGAGAGGGAGGGACAGAGATTTCCCATTTACCTCTGCCCCATGAATGCAGAGCCTCCCCCATTACCAACATCTCCCACCAAAAGTACATTTGTTACCAAGGATGAACCCACATTGACACATCATCATCATCACCCAAAGTCCAAAGTTTGTCTTAGGGTTTGCTCTTGGTGTTGTACATTCTGTGAGCTTAGACAAATGTATAATACATGTATCTACCCTTATAACATACAGAGTG
Organism: Mellivora capensis; assembly: GCA_004024625.1. NCBI lineage: Eukaryota > Metazoa > Chordata > Mammalia > Carnivora > Mustelidae > Mellivora > Mellivora capensis. Next base: position 23,283 of record PISX010001680.1, on the reverse strand, counting down.
GTCTCCCTGCACTAAAATCCACTGTGCTCTGCCTACTCCTCTCCCCACTGCCACCACCCCTGGCAACCACTCATCTCTTATCTCCATAGTTTTGTTTTAGTTACACTTAAGTTTAAAAGAAACTAGAAAGCACCTCTTTTTTAAGTGAATCAAAACCGAACTTACAATTTATGGAAAAGCCATTTCTCAAGATTGGCCACAGATCACTCAAGTGGGGTTTCATTATACTGTTCTGATTGTGTATGTTTGAAATTTCCCACATTAAAGTTTTTTTTTTTTAATAAGCAGGATTGACATTAAAAGCATGATTTCTGTCCTGATTCTAACATGAATGTTAGAGATTCAAACTTTGAAAAAGCTTCTAAGATAGGGATAAAATTACTCATGTGTATCTACTTGTGAAATCAAGGGCTGATGAAAGACGGAGGACTACTGCCAAATATCTTGGGTGTCTCCCAGACATCTTAATAAGATCATCCGTAATAGAGCAGTACACCCAGAATGCCTTTGGCTCCCTGTGCAAGTGTGCAAGTCAGTACACTATGACCTATCCTCTTAGCACCTACCACTTGAAAGTTATATGACCTTATTTCCAATGTCCAACCTCCATGACTTGGCTAGACCTTCTCTCTTCTTCAGAGATTGCCTACATTAGCTAGGGGCGCACCTCAAGTCCTTGGGAATCAATGCTCCCTGTGAGCACCCCTCAACCACTGCCTGAAGGGAGCTGGTAGATGAATATCCTAATTCTCTTTTTCTTCAGATTACTTAGTTCTGAGGCTCTTGGTCTACAATTTTTCCCAGAATGCACCCCACCCATATAGAACATTAATTTTCCAAAGTGGCAACTTCCTGGACAACATATCCTTTATCAGCTTCCTTCCCTTTCCTATCTCACCCCACTTCCCTACTAATATTCTTGGGATCCCCTCTCAAATGTGTTTGTGTATCTGAATCCCTGTCTCAGGATCTGCTTCTGTGAGAGTTCACGCAGGATACTGAATTGAGAGACCTAGCCCTCCACCTGAAGAAAAATTTCGTTGAGGGATTTTAAAAAGATATCCTATAAATGAAGGCTGTGTTTGGGTTAACATAAATTTTTTTCTCTTTCCAAAAATCACAGAGTAAGTTATACTTGAACCTACCCTGCAGAGCTGATGTAAACAGTTTGGTAAGGATTGGGGCCATGACCCAATATTTAGGTAAAAATCTAAAGAATTCTCTTTTTTATGATGATTTATTTATTTCAAGGAGAGAGCATGTGAGCAGAGGGAGGGACATGGGGAGAGAATTTTAAGCAGACTCCTGGCTGAGTGTGGCGCTTGAAACAGGGCCTGATCTCACTACCCTGAGATCTTGACCTGAGCTGAAATCAAGAGTTGAACGCTTAACTGACTGAGCCACCCACGTGCCCCTAAGAATTCTTGAGATAAGCAGTATTTTGTGGGATTAAAAAAAAGCCTAAAATGATTATCAAATGGATTGCAATGGGTGGAATTACATAATCCCAACTAAAAATCTGCCAATTGAATAAATGTTCACAGTAAGAACTGTGAGGCAGACTAATTTGGAAATTTGGTCAGCAACCCTGTTATTAGAGAAGAATCAAAGTAAAATGCTAGGTTCTGTGTGATGAGATTCCATATGAATGTGAGACTTTTTTAATCTACATTTTTAATTGAAAAGAATATTTTTAGTCAGTATCATTTGTAAGTTTGCAAGCAAGTGCCTTCAGAAATGCCAAACTCAGTGTATAAGCTTTTTGACTTATGACTATCTACTCTTACTAGGAATGAAAACCTTGTATTTACCATTTATCCCAATTTTAATTCCCTTAAGGTATCTTGGATGTTGTAAAGAAAGGAACCTGGTAGGACTCCCGGTTTTCTCATTTAACTATCTGGGTTGATTATGGTGCCAATAAACATATACGTATGGTTTGAGATTGGAAGAGATAATGACATAATTTAAGGCATCTGTGGACCATGGAGGGGGAGATGTCTGTTAAGTGATGAGTGCAATGTCCTATGCATGGTTAGAAGAGATAACCTATCTGTTCTCTGCTTTATTCTCAAGCCACTTCCCCATCACAGACTATGGCTTCAGCCACATGTGACCCTCTCTCGGCTCTGGGGTTACACTGGCTGTCCCCTCTGACTCAAACACTTTTTGTGTCCCCCCACCCCACCCCCGTCATCACCCAGACAACTCCTGTTTGAAGACCTTCCAAGACAAAGCACTCACAGCTCCACCCTTGCTGCTATGACTTTGGCATTAACTCGCAGTTTCCTGAGACAGTGGTGCTGATAATAAGAACACTTCACAGGACTATTAAGATCAATTAATTGTACACTTAAAGCACTTAAAACAACACAGCACACAAAGTGTTCTCCAAGTCTTTGCTATGACTACTACCAGTTTCTGTCTTGTAATACGGCCCATATCATCTTCTGTTCAAAATTTTTTTTTTAAGATTTGTTGTAATAAGTCTTACCAAATAGTGCTGGTTTAAAATAATGAATGTTCTGATCTTTTCTAAATCTTACCACGAACCACTGTTTTCCATAATTTTTACCAAGCTTTTTCCCCCCTTCTCTTAACCCTATTAAACCCTTACATCAGCTTTTGTGTGTGGATTGCCATAATCTGTATACTTCCAATGTTTTATGCCTGTGTTGTATCTCACTGTTTTAAGAATTTCCTGACATTTGAGCATATGGATTATTTCCAGTCTTTCATTATTTTGATTGGGCCTGTATGACAAGCTTTTTCCTATGAGTTAATTGCTTGGGAGTTTTCTGAAAAGTAAAATTTATATCAAATTTTATTTTTATACCTTTTATGAATTTCTCTAAATGTTCTCTAAATATTCTTATAAATCTATTATAACCATAGATATTTATTGCCCATTATAAGTGCTAACATGAGAAATTCAAGAATCTTTATGAATTTTTAGATATGCATTATACCAAAAAGTTACAAAGCAAAAATAGTATCTTTGTGGCTTAAAGCAAGGATACTTAAAGTTTAAATTTTTCTAACAAATATGAATTACTGTAATTTTAAAAAAACACTGGCTTGGAAATATATTAAGCCCTAGGCCTATTTAAACCTAAATTAATCTTTTAACTTTTTATTGTAGCATGTATAATTTAGTTTATGAGAAAAATAATCCATTAAGAATAAGGTTGTTAAATGAATTGATGACTTCTTTTCAATGCAATACCTTTCCCTTCCCCTTTCATATTTTAGCATGCTTAAAGAATGCTTTATAGCACAATTATAACTATTATAAATGTCAAAGAAATTTAGGAGTTGATTCACAATTACTCAAATTTTTTTTTCAAACTTTTGAATTAGATCATAGAAAATTCTGTACTATCCACTGCACTGGTTACTTGAGAAGCTGGCCTCCAAACATTGTTGGAATGGAAGAAGAAAGGGACAAGAAGAAAGACAGTAGTAATTTTACCTGCCTTGTTGCCATTGGGAGATTACATCCATATATTATCCCACAGAACAGTGGAGAGATTAAAGTGAAACCAACTGAATTTATAACCCGATTTGCAATGAATGGAAAATTTGTCTATGTGGACCAAAGGTGAACATTTATATACCATAATGATTAGAGTTCAAAGAGATACTTAAGGCTATTAAATATGTGCCTAGTAGCACTGCTGGATAAAACTTGGAATAATATTTTTTGGCTTGTGGTGCAGAAACAGAGCATGGTCTGTTTTATTGAATAGGAGAAGAGCATACTCTGGACTGGGTGGGTGTCCATTCTGTGTTGTACCTCTAGTCTGGGTCTAGGGCAGCCAAAGGGATCCCAGTGATGCTTATCAGTTATTCATCCCCCTGTCCACATTTTTACTATGCCAACCATATATGGACCTACAGTATTCTGGAGGGATTGCATTCACCGATCTGAAGTTTATTTTCAATTTTAAAACCAGGGCGACAGCAATTTTAGGATATCTGCCTCAGGAGCTTTTGGGAACTTCTTGCTATGAATATTTTCATCAAGATGACCATAGTAATTTGACTGACAAGCACAAGGCAGGTATGCATCGAATGGGCTAATTTTTTTGGTACTTTTTAATTATAGCTTCAACTCATTTCTGTAATATCTGAAACTTGAATTAATCCTCAGGGGATTGATATATATCATGGTAACCCATTATGCTGATTATTATCTTTTCTTGTTAAGTTCTACAGAGTAAAGAGAAAATATTTACAGATTTATACAAGTTCAGAAAGAAAGATGGCTCTTTTGTAACTTTAAAAAGCCAGTGGTTTAGTTTCACAAATCCTTGGACCAAAGAACTGGAATACATTGTGTCTGTCAACACTTTAGTTTTGTAAGTAATTTTTTTTATGTTGTTAAGACCTTTATGTTAATTTCGAATGAGTGTCTTTTCTCATCTTGCTAAACCATTAAAGTTGTATGATCATCTGGCTTTATAACGAGTATATATTTTTTTGTAATTCATTCACTGTTCACTGGTGTTACTTCTTAGAATTAAGCTGAAAGTTTCCCTTTTGTAATAACTTTCTTTTTGCTTGGTATAAAAGGTGACAGTAAATGCATTCACTCAAGCTCTTTCTTCTTGCCCTTCATACCCTTGTCTTGTCCTGTCACAAAATGATGTAACTTAAAACTGTAGATCGTTGTAAGAAATCATTTTGTCCCGCATGTCATTTACATGCACATCTGCTAAGCCTGAGGTACCACATGTGATGGATTGTGTGGGAGTATTTGGCTGAGGGAGAAGCAGAAATCCAGCCTGAGGATTACTTGCCAAGCCCCGCTGTGGCTGTGTCAGCCAGCCTGGAAGAACAGCCAACTTTTCCTGATTTGCTTAATAAACTAACAGGGCCCATTCTAAGTATTATCTTTCTGTAAGGTTTTTCTTTGTAATTGTTGTAAGGTTGCAGCAAATCAATCCTATTTCCTGATCTACTATAGTTTTTTAAAAAGGCCCCCAAAGCTTGGTATCTCTAGCAGTATCCCCTGTTATTCATTTGGATAATCCTTGCCTGCTTATCATTAATATACAAACTGAGCATTTGTAACCGTGAGAAAGTGTAATTCACAGGGTAATAGGGCACTGGGTAAATGCCCTGGTTCTTAGCACATCAGTGCCTTGATCTCTGGTTGTGACATTAACAATGTGCATATATAAAACAAAAAGGCCAAGAATTGATAAGTACACGGAGTTACAATGTAGTGGCTTTAACAATTTCCTTCACTTAAAAAAAAAATCACCTATAATGTTTCTTAATTCTAGGGGACATAGTGAGATGAAAGAAGTGTCATTACTTCCTTGTAGCTCTCAATCATCAGAAGGTAAGCTTAGTTTTAAATGATGGAGATTTATTACTAGGACTGTTATTGTTACCATCTTTTTCTGTCTTGGAGAGGGAAACATTTCAAGATAAAATTGCAAAGACTTCTAGGGCTTAAGTTATCCTCTTCAGAATTTCTAGAATACTTTGATCACACTTCCATTATAATCTTACATCTTTGCAATTAGCTGTCTGTTCAACTGGCCTGCCACTAGACTGAGTTCAAGAGTAGGAATGGTATTTTATCCATTATCTATCCCTAGAAGTTCTCTGTAGTCTGTGTTACTCAATACATATCTGCTGGGTAAATCAATGGAAAGCATTAAGGGGGAGTTTTTGTTTATCTTGCTTATCCACCATGAGAATATTTTAACAAATTACTTGTATAAATAAAAGTGGAAATATTAAGGAATATTAAAAATGAAGCAGTATTGCTTTGGCTTTACTGTGGAGATTAAAATGGGAAGGAAATATCCACACCCAAGGGTTATGGATTATGATTGTACCCTCAGTGATGTTCTACATTTTGATTCCTATCATTCTTCATATGCATCTTAAACCATCAGGAGTTATATTTATAATACAAGCATGACTATTTCTTTCAAAGAAAGAAATAGGAAGTATATTGGAGTTGAAATAAAAATATTTTTAAAAAGTTATATATACATTTTTAAAGTCTTCATTTGAATTTTTCCTTTTGTTATTTTTTAGAATCCTCTAAACAGTCTTGTATTAGTGTGCCTGGAATGTCTACTGGAATAGTACTTGGTGCTGGGAGTATTGGGACAGATATTGTAAATGAAGTCCTGGATTTCCAGAGGTGATGTTTTCAAATATTTTCACAAGTGAATTATTGAAAACCAATATTCAAAAATCAGTAAGTTTCCCATATACAAACAGTAACTAGTTCAATAAGATAATGAAAGAGATCATTTTTACAGTAGCAACAAAAAAGGTAAGTATTTAGATATGAACTTCAGAAGCATCCAGAACTCTATGAAAACAAATTGTTAATGCTCCAAAGGTTCATAAAAGATGACCTGAATAGCTTTCTGGATCGTTGTTTTTCAATGGGAAGACTCAATACTGTAAGGATGTCAATATTTGTTAAGCTCATCTATGAATTCAGTGTGAATCCTGTCAAAAAGGCATCTTGCATTTGTTTTTTAGAATCCAACAAATGATACTAACTATATTGAGGAAAATTCTAAAAACTAAAAGTAATAGAATGAGTTAACCCTAACAGATATTAAAATATATTATAAAGTGACAGTCACTAAAACATTTCAGCACAACCCACAGATAGATTAATGGGAAAGAATAGATTTCAGAAATAGACTCAAACACATATAGGAATTTAAGATTTCCCTATTAATGAGTAAAATAAATGTAATGACTTAAAAAAACCAACCAACCAACCAACAAACAAAAAACAAAATCCCACATATAGGAATTTATTATATGGTAAAAGTGGCATTTCAAATCAGTGAGGGGAAATGGATTAAACAATTACGAGCATTATAATAACTTTAACTGTTTGGGGAGGAAAAGCTGAACAGCAATTTTATTCTTTACATTAAAATAAATTTCAGATAAACCAGAGAGTTCAAAGTAAAATTTAAAAACTATAGAACTATTTCAAGGACAGAAATACGAGTTTTTTATAATCTTAGTTTAGAAAGTCCTTTCTAGGGATGCCTGGGTGGCTCAGTTGGTTAAACAGCTGCCTTTGGCTCAGGTCATGATCCCAGCGTCCTGGGATCAAGTCCCACATCGGGCTCCTTGCTGGGCAGGAAGCCTGCTTCTCCCTCTGCCTCTGCCTGCCACTCTGTCTGTGCTCACTCTCTCGCTCTCTCTCTAATAAATAAATAAAACCTTAAAAAAAAAAAAAAAGTCCTTTCTAAACATCACACAAAATCTGGAACTCATAAAGAAAAAAGTAGATAAATTATATTAAAAACTCAAAACTTAAGCCAATAACCATCATGATAAAGGTAAAAGAATAAATTGTGAAAAATGTGTTTCATGTGATAAAATGGACTTAATATATCTTACTATATGAAGTTTTATAGTATAAGTTATTAAGCTATTCAAGCTTTATAAATAAACTTTAATTTTATTAACTTATTTTAAACTTTATATAGAGCATAAAGTTATTAAGTAATTTTTAAAAACAGCTCAATAAAAAAGTTGGAGAATAGAATAGAAAAAAATCATAAATGGTCAAGAATCTTCAATTGCTCAACCCTCACTGGGTGTTGTGTGTAAATGATGAATCACTGAATTCTACCCCAGAAGCCAATATTGCACTGTATGTTAACCAACTAAATTTAAAAAACAAAACAAAACAGAAAATGATTGCTCAACCCCATTCACAGTTACAAATATATAGAGCTGACCCTTTTTTTTAAAAGATTTTATTTATTTGAAAGAGAGAGAGAAAATGAGAGAGAGAGAGCATGAGAAGGGGGAGGGTCAGAGGGAGAAGCAGACTCCCTGTCAAGAAGGGAGCCCGATGTGGGACTCGATCCCAGGACTCCAGGATCATGACCTGAGCCAAAGGCAGTCACTTAACCAACTGAGCCACCCAGGTGCCCCCTATATAGCTGGCCCTTAAACAACATTGGGATTTGGGATATCAACCACCTCCCCAGTCAAAAATCTGCACAGAACTGCCAACTCCCCCCAAATTTAATTACTAATAGCCTACTGTTGACTAGAAGTCTTACCAATAACATAAGTAGTAAGTAAACACATATTTTGCATGTTTTATATATATATACATATAGTATATACTGTATTCTTACAATAAAGCTAGAAAAAGAAAATATTGAGAAAAATCATAAGGAAGAGATTCTCTTCCAAGATGGTGACATAAGAAGTCCCTGAATTCATCTCTGCCACAGACACACCAAATCTACACCTAATTTATAGAGCAGTTTCTCCTGAAGAACTGAAAGCTGACTGAAGAGCTTCTGTACAAGTGAAGCAATAGAGACTACATAAAGAATAGTAAAAGAAATACAGATACTGTAACAAACGGAAAAAGGGAATCCCCACCCTTGACACTGTAAATAGTAGTGGGAAAAAATAGTACCGAGGGACTATGAGCAGATAAGTCTACCATGGGGCACACACAAAAAAGTGTGGTTTAGAAGATCAACCAGAATATACAGGAACCAGCTTGGAACTCTGTCAAAATATCCCAAGGGAGCTGCTGGATCTCTGTCCAGGTCAGAGGGGCTGGCTGCCACAGTTTATATTCCACCTCTACCCTGAGAGTGTGGATGAGAGCAGGGTCCTATATGCACATTCTAGCTGGCCTATTCCTTCACTGAGCCCCATGCCCCAGCCCACATGAACCCTGCTATCCAACCAAGGTAGTCCCAGTACAGCATATGGTAGGACACTAGGACACATCTGGTCAGAGCTCAGTACAGCTTCAGCTATCTTGCAAAAGTGACACAGGTGCAGAGTACCAGAACCCTCCAGGCCTGAACCACTTCAGTTCCACATGACTTGCTAGGGCACTCCTGGTGCAAAGCATTCTGGGACCACCTGGTTCATGCTGCATTAGCTCCAGACACTTTATCAGGGTGTCCTGTTTCCAATGTGTCCCAGAACCCTCAGGCCCAGCCCTACCTTGTTTCCAGCCACTCTGCCAGGCTACCCTTTGGCAGGAGCCCCCAGCTTATACTGCTTCATCTCTGCTATTCTGCCAGGGCACCATCAGTGCAAAGAGCCTGGGGGCTATGCTGGCCCATGACCTCTTCAGCTCCAGCTCTCCCACCAGCGCAGCCCTAGCACAAAGTGCCCTGGGATCCCCACCCAGACTAACCCTACCTCTAGCCAGTCAACAAAATTACCAGGCTCTTAGTCTACACAGGGGACAATCATACACAAGCCCCTTCCTTTAGGTTTAGAAGTAGCTGTTCTACCTAATTCATGGAAACAAAAACAGTAAGTTGGTCAAAATGAGAAGACAGAAATAGGCACCAAACTAAACAACAAGGCAAAACTGTAGGGAAAAAAGTAAATGGAGATACCCAATCTATCTGATAAAGAGTTCAAAGTAATGGTCAAAAAGATGCTCATTGGACTAGAAATAAGAGTGGATAAACTTAGTGAGAACTTTAACAAATTAATAGAAAATGTTAAAATAATCAGAATTAAAGAATGTAATGACAAATGAAAAATAAAATACAGGGAATCAATAATAAATTAGCAGATGCAGAGGAACATATCACTAATTTTGAAGACAAGGTAATTGAGAGCATCCAAGCTAAACAGCAGAAAGAAAAAAAAAATTTTTTAATGAGAACAGGTTAAGGGATCTCTTGGACAACATCAAGTGAACAAACACTTGCATCATAAGGATCTCTGAAGGAGAAGAGGGAGAAGAGGGCAGAAAACTTATTTGAGGAATACTGCTAAAAACTTCCCTAACCTAGGGAAGGAAACAGATAACAAGATAAAACCAAAAAGTCCACACCAGGACAGTTTTTGATATTTAAATTATTAAGAGAAGATTTTAAAAGCAGGAAGAGAGAAGCAACTAGAAATGTATAAAGGAAACTCCATAAGGCTATCAGCTGATATTTCAGCAGAAAATTTGCAGGCCAAATGATATGTTCAAGTGTTGGCCAAATGATATGTTCAAATGTTGAAAGGAAAAAAAACATACAACTAAGAATATTTCACCCACCAAGATTATCATTAAGAATTAAGGAGAGGGGGTGCCTGGGTGGCTCAGTGGTTTAAGCCTCTGCCTTCGGCTCGGGTCATGATCTCGGGGTCCTGGGATCGAGTCCCGCGTCGGGCTCTATGCTCAGTGGGGAGCCTGCTTCCCCCCATCTCTCTCTGCCTGCTTCTCTGCCTACATGGGTCTCTCTCTGTCAAAAAAATAAAATCTTTAAAAAAAAAAAAAAGAATTAAGGAGAGATAGGGGCACCTGGGTGGCTCAGTTGTTAAGCATCTGCCTTCAGCTCAGGTTGTGATCTTGGGGTCTTAGGATTGAGCCCCGCATCAGGCTCCTTCCTTGGCCAGGAGCCTGCTTCTCCCTTTCCCCCTGCTACTCCCCCTGCTTGTGATCACTCTCTTTCTGTGTGTCAAATAAATAATAAAATCCTTTAAAAAAAAAAAAAAAAGAATTAAGGAGCGGTAAAGAGTTTCCCAAACACAGGTTAAAAGATTTTACCACCAATAAACTGACCTTACATGAAACCTTTTTTTTTTTAAGATTTCATTTATTTATTTATTTGACAGACAGAGATTACAAGTAGGCAGAGAGGCAGGCAGAGATAGGAGGAAGCAGGCTCCCTGCTGAGCAGAGAGCCCGATGCGGGGCTTGATCCCAGGACCCTGGGATCATGACGTGAGCCAAAGGCAGAGGCTTTAACCAACTGAGCCACTCAGGTGCCCCAACCTTACATGAAAACTTAAAGAGAATTCTTTAATCAGAAAAGGCCATAAGAAAATTACAAAAGGAAAAAATTCCACTGATTAAAAAATATACACAGTAAAGGTAGTAGGTCAAACTTATACTTATAAAGCTAATATGATGGTTAAATAACAAAAGTAGTAAAATCAATTATATCAACAAAAATTAGTCAAGTGATACACAGAATTAAAAGATGTAAAATACGCTGTCCTATGCATAACATGTGAAGGGGGAGTAACAATGTAGTGCCTTTAGACTGTTGAACTTAGGAGACCATCAACTGAATACACAGACTGCTATATACTTTGGATGTTATATATGAAACTCATGGTAACCAGAAGCCAAAAATGCATAAAAAATATGGAAAAAATTAAGAGAAAAGAATCCAAAGTCATCAAATTACAAGGGAAGGGAGCAAGAGAAAAAAAAAGGAACAAAGAACTACACCAGAAATAAGTGAACAAAATGGCAGTAAGTACATAGATATCCATAATTACTTTAAATGTAAATGAGCTATACGTTCCAATCAAAAGACATAGGGTGACTCAATAGATTAAAAAAATTTAGACCTATCTACATGCTGCCTGCAGGAAACTCACTTCAGAGCTAAAGACACATCCAAACTGAAAGCGAAGGGTGGAGAAAGATACATCATGCAACTGGAGGAAGAGAATAAAAGCTGGGGTAGCAATACTTGTATTAGACAAAACAGACTTTAAAACAAGGACCATAGCAACAGCAAAGAAAGGTATTACATATTGGGGCACCTGGGTGGCTCAGTGGGTTAAAGCCTCTGCTTTCGGCTCATTTCATGATCCCAGGGTCCTGGGATCGAGCCCTGCATGGGCTTTCTGCTCAGCTTCCCCCCTCTATCTGCCTGCCTCTCTGCCTACTTGTGATCTCTGCCTGTCAAATAAATAAATAAAATCTTGAAAAAAAAAGGGTATTACATATTAATAAAGGGATCAACCCAAGAAGAGGACATAATAATTGTAAATATCTATGCATTCAACATAGGAGTACCTTAATATATAAAGAAAATATTAACAGACATAAAGGGGGACATTGACAGTAATAAAATAGTAGGGAATATTGACACTCCACTTATATCAATGAATTGACCATCAAGACAGAATATCAATGAAGAAATAGTCACTCTGAATGACACATTAGGCCAGATGGACATAAAAACATATATACAGATCATTTCATCACCAAATAGCAGAATACACATTCCTTTTAGATGCACAGGGAACCTTCTCAAGGATCAATCACATGCTTGTCCACACAAGAAGTCTCAATAAATTTAAAGAAACTAAAATTATATCAAGCATCTTTTCTGACTGCAACAATGTGAAACTAGATATCAATAACAAAAACAAAATAAAACCCTGGAAAAAACACAAACTCATGGAGGCTACACAATGTGCTAAACCACCATGGGGGTCAATGAAGAAATTTTTTTAAAAACCCTGGAAACAATAGAAAATAGAAAAACTACAGTTCAAAATCTTTGGGACACAGCAAAAGCACTTTTTTTTTTTTTTAAGCAAAAGCACTTCTAAGAAGGAAATGATATAAGCCTTTTTCAAGAAACATGAAAAGTCTCAAACAATGTAAACTTTCGAGTAAAGGAACTAAAAAAAGGACAAAATCCAAAGTTAGTAGAAGGAAGGAAATAATAAAGACCAGTGTGGAAATAAATGAGAGAGACTAAAGAAATCAATTAAAAGATCAATGAAACTAAGAGTTGATTCTAGGAAGATAAACAAAATTGATAAACCTTTAGCCAGACTCATCAGAAAAAAGAGGAGAGTCAAAATCAGAAATTAAAGAGAAGTTGCAACCTACACTGCAAAAGATTTAAGAAACAACTGTGAAAAATTATATGCAAAAATATTGAATAACCTAGAAGAAACAGATAAATGCCTAGAAACATACAATCTTATAAACTGAATCAGGAAGAAATAGAAAATCTGAGCAGATCCATTACTAGTAATGAAATGGAATCAGTGATCAACAAAATCCCAACAAACAAAAGTGCAGCAGATGGATTCACAGGTGAATTCTACCAAATGTTTAAAGAAGTGTTAATACCTATTTCCCTCAAGCTATTCCAAAAAATAGAAAAGAATGTTTCCAAGTTTATTCTATAAAGCCAGCATTATTCTCATACTAAAATAAGACAAAGATGCCACTACCACCACCACAAAAAAAACCTATATGCCAATATCTCTGATGAACATAGATGTAAAAATCTTCAGAAAAGAATCAGCAAACCATATTCAACAACACATTAAAAGGACCATTGAACCTGATCAAGCGGGATTTATTCCAGGGATGCAGGGACGGTTCAATATTTGTAAGTTGATGAACTTGATACACAACAATAACAAAATATAGAAATCATACGATCATCTTAATAGACACAGAAAAAGCACTTGACAAAATTCAATATCCATTAATGCATAAAACTCAGCAACATGGGCTTAGAGGGTACATATCTCAACATAAATAAAAGCCATACACAAAAAACCCAGAGCTGACATCATACTCAATGGTGAAAAATCAAGAGCTTTTCCTCTAAGACCCAGAACAAGCACATACCCCTCACCACTTTTATTCATTGTAGTACTGGGAGTCCTAACCACAGCTATCAGACAAGAAAAAGAATAAAAGTCATCCAAACTGCTAAGGAAGAAGTAAAAGAGTTACTTTTTGCAGATGACATGGTACTATACATAGAAAACACTAACAACTATTAGAATAAATGGTTTCAGTAAGTTGCAGGATACAAAAATCAATATACAGAAATCTGTTTTTTCTATATCCTAGTAACAAAGTAGCAGAAAGAGAAATTAAACACACAATTCCATTTATAATTACACTAAAAAGAATGAAATACCTAGGAATAAGCTTAACTAAGGAGATGAAATACCTAGGAATAAGTTTAACTAAGGAGATGAAAGTTCTGTACCTCGAAAAGTACAAAATATTGATGGAAGAAATCGAATGACACAAACAAATAGAAAAACATACCATGTTCATGGATTGGTAGAATATTAAAATGTCCATACTATGCAAAGCAATCTATAGATTCAATACAATCCCTATTAAAATACCAGTAACATTTTTCACAGAGTAAAAATCCTAAAATTTGTATGAAACCACAAAAGATCCCAAATAGCCACAGCAATCTTCAAAAGAACAAAGATAGAAGTATCATAATATCAAATTTCAAGATATACTATAAATCTATAATCAAAACAGTGTGGTACTGGCACAATATAGACATATAGATCAACAGAATAGAGCACCCAGAAATAAACCCATGATTATATGGTCAATTAATCTATGACAAAGGAGGGAAGAACATACAATGGGAAAAGACAGTCTCTTTAATCAACAGTGCTGGGAAAACTGGATGGGTACATGGAAAAGAACAAGATTGAACCACTTCTGGGATGCCTGGGTGGCTCAGTCAGTCAAGCATCTGCCTTTGGCTCAAGTCATGATCCTGGAATCCTGTGACTGAGCTCTGCATCAGGCTCCCTGCTCAGCGGGGAGTCTGCTGCTCCCTCTGCCCTTCACCCCACTTGTGTTCTTGCTCTCTCTCTCAAATAAAGAAAATCTTAAAAAAAAAAAAAAAAGATTCGACCACTTTCTTACACCATACACAAAAATAAATCATAAAATTTCTAAAAAACAAAACAAACAAAAAAAAACATAGGCAGCAATCTCTTAGACATTGACCTTAGCAACATTTTTCTAATGATGTCTTCTAAGGTAAGGGAAACAAAAACAAAAATAAGCTACTGGTGGGGGGAGGGGTGCCTGGGTGGCTCAGTCCATTAAACATCTGCCTTCAGCTCAGGTCATGATTCCAGGGTCCTGGAACTGAGCCCTGCATTGGGTTCCCTGCTGAGCAGGGAGACTGCATCTCTTCCTGTGCCTACTGCTCTGCCTACTTGTGCTCCTTCTCTCTGTCAAGTAAATAAATAAAATCTTAAAAAATAAACTACTGAGACTACATCAAAATAAAAGGTTTTACATGGCAAAGAAAAGCATCAATGAAACTAAAGGCAATCTACTGAATGGAAGAAGATATTTGCAAATGATATATCTCATAAGAGGTTAATATTCAAGATAAAGAATCTATACAACTCAACACTACAAAGACCCTAAGCAACTCAATTTAAAAATGGGCAGAGGATCTGAATACACATTCTCCAAAGAACACATACCAATGGCCAATAGAACATGTAAAGACGCTCAACATCACTAATCGTCAAGGAAATGCAAATCAAAACCACAATGAGAGACCACTTCACATCTGTCAGAATGGCTAAAATCAAAAGACAAGACTAGCAAATGTTGGGGAGAATGTGGAGGAAAAGGAACCCACGTGCACAGTTGGTAGGCATGTAAATTGGTGCAGCCATTGTGGAAAACAGTATAGAAGTTTTTCAAAAAATTAAAAATAAAAACACTAGGACACCTGGGCGGCTCAGTCAGTTAAATGTCTGACTTCAGCAAAGGGCCATGATCTCAGGAGTCATAAGATTAAGCCCCCATTGGGCTCCGTGCTCAGTGCAGAGTCTGCTTGAGATTCTCTCTCTGTCCCTCCCCCCACTTGCACCCACACACTCTCTCAAATAAATAAAATATTTAAAAATAGATAGACCTATATATCTGTTAATTCCATTGCTGGGTAATTACCCAAAGAAAATGTAAACTAATTTGAAAGGATATCTGTATCCCTATGTTTACTGCAGCATAATAATAGCCAGGCTATGGAAGCAATCTAAGTGTCCATTGAGAGAAGAATGGATAAAGAAGTGTTATAATAGTGTTTACATAGTAGAGTATCCTGATCAATGAGATTTGTCAGAGGTGCAATAATTAGTAAGAAGTGGTGTGTACACACACACACACACACACACACAAATATTACTCAGCCATAAAAAAATGAATGTGATCTTGCCATTTACAACATCAGAGACCTAGAGGGTATTATACTAAATGAAGTAAGTCTGACAGAAAAAAACAAACACTGTAGGATTTCACTTACATGTGGAGTCTAAAAAAGAAACAAACAAAGAAAAAGCAGAACCAGACCCATAAATACAGAGAACTGATGGTCACCAGAGGGGAGGAATGTGGTGGGATGGGCAAAATGGGTGAAGGGGAGTTGGGGTGCAAGCTTCCAGTTTTAGAATGAATAAGGATAAAAGGTAGAGCCCAGGGAATATAGACAATTGTAGTATAACAACATTGTACGGTGACAGATGGTAGTTACAGTTGTGGTGAGCACAGCATAGAATTGTTGAATCACTATGTTTTATGCCTGAGACTAGTATAACATTGTGTGACAACTAAACTTTGATGTAAAAAAAAAAAAGGATGAAAATCATAAGCAAAAATATATTTACAGTACTGTATTTATCAAAGACAATTCATATATAAGCGGACTCATTACATAGTAGAGTATCCTGATCAATGAGATTTGTCAGAGGTGCAATTATCAAAGTTCAAACCCTGTTGGTCAGGGGTCAACTGTATATACGAAATCAAACCATAAGGTGATACTTTTTTCATTTATAAGATTGTCAAAGATTTGAAAGTTTGATAACACTCAATATTGGTGAGTGACAGCATGAGTGAACAGTAACCCATAAACTGTAGGAAATAAACTAATGTAACAACTCTGGAGGGCAATTTGACGATACTCATAAAAATGTAAATGAATATGGTCTTAGACTCAAATTCTACTCCAGGAGCACTTACACAATTGTGCAAAAGTCTATGAATAAGACTATTCATTGTATGCTTGTTTACAGTAGTGATTTAAATATTTACAACTACAACTTGTTATGGCACACCCATTCGATGGAGTACTGTGCAACTATTAAGAGTTATTAGGTCTATTTATACTAATATGGAATGGTCTTTAAAATATATGGTTAAGGGACGCCTGGGTGGCTCAGTGGGTTAAGCGGCTGCCTTTGGCTCAGGTTATGATCCCAGCGTCCTGGGATCGAGTCCCACATTGGGCTCCTCGCTCGGCAGGGAGCCTGCTTCTCCCTCTGCCTGCCACTCTGTCTGCCTGTGCTCGCTCACTCTCCCTCTCTCTCTCTGACAAATAAATAAATTTTAAAAAAATTAAAAAAAAATATATGGTTAAAATGGGGTGCCTGGGTGGCTCAGTGGGTTAAAGCCTCTGCTTTCGGCTCAGGTCATGATCTCAGGGTCCTGGGATGGAGCCCTGCATCGGGCTCTCTGCTCAGTGGGGAGCCTGCTTCCCTTCCTCTCTCTCTTTGCCTGCCTCTCTGCCTACTTGTGATCTCTGTCAAAATAAATAAAAATCTAAAAAAAAAAATCCCTTAAAATATATGGTTAATAGAAAGCACAGGAAAAGAAAATATATATATATAGTATATCTATCTATATATATATATAAAATAACTCACTTGTATAAGAAAAAAGATTTTTTTTTAAGACTTTATTTGTCAGAGAGAGAGAGAGTGTGTGAGCACAGGCAGACAGAGTGGCAGGCAGAGACAGAGAGAGAAGCAGACTCCCTGCTGAGCAAGGAGCCCGATGTGGGACTCGATCCCAGGACGCTTGGATCATGACCTGAGTTGAAGACAGCCGCTTAACCGACTGAGCCACCCAGGCATCCCAGAAAAAAGATTTTTTTTTAAAAGATTTTGTTTATTCATCTGAGAGAGAGAGAGAGAGAGAGAGCACAAGCAGGGTGAGAGGCAGAGGGAGAGGAAGAAGCAGACTCCTTGCTGAGCTGGGAGCCTGATGTGGGGCTTGATCCCAGTATCTGGAGACCATGACCTGAGCCAAAGGCAGACACTTAACTATCTGGGCCACCCAGGTCCCCCAAGATACATGTTTATATATATGAATATGTGTATATACAAACTCATAACTGCTCATCTAAAACCCTTGAGACTAGATAGTCCTTGAACCAAGAATATCTTTGGATTTTAGAAAAATCTTGTTCTGGAATTTAAGTTTTTTAAAGAGAGCAATTAGTTACATTATGGGCAGCACCCATAATCAATTAAATTGTTATTTATGCTTTGAGAAGTATTTACAGATTAAATGATAAAACATGGGAGGAGAGGAGAAGAGTTTGGAGTAAATGCATTAAATAAGATTTAGAAAAGAATTATTGAAGCTGTTTGGGGGATATTTTATTTTATTATCTACTTTTATATCTTTTTGAAGATTTTGAATATCTTTTTATATATTTTTTATATCTTTTTGAAGTTTTTGAAGTTTTCCATAATAAAAGTTCTAAGATCTATTTCTGGAGTGAATTGTAAATATTAGCAGGGCAAAGTAGGATAAAACATTAGCCTCATCATTTCAAATTTTGCTGAGTTCAGATTAATTCTGATTTTGCTGCCACATGAATTATGGAAAATCAGTTTCCAAAGCATTTTGGATTTCCGAATTGTAAAGAACGAACCTTAAACTCCACAACATATGACAATACAGAAAGTTGTTCAGACTAGTTTCTTCTCGTAGATACAACTAGGTGTTGGAGGGTGGGAGATGTAGAAGAGGGAAGAAATTTTTTACTTTCTACCTTTTTGTAAGTCCAAATTTTTTAAGTTTTCACATTAAAAACTTTACATTGAAGAAAATCACTGAGACATTTGTCTTGTGACTGCTCTCTGCCCAATTTTATTCAATACTGAATACTTGCAACATGCTATATACTTTAAGTATTGAAAGTACAATAAATCATATGTACAAGGATATGCATTTAACCCCTCATACACTTTGATCATAAATTTCTTGACAACACTCAATATATAAAACTGAAAGTAGCATATAGTGAATTTTTAAACGCTCGAGTGTGTGTTTTATACATTCTTAGTCTTTAATCCTATACTAATTTTCACTATAGGATTCGGTTTCCTTCCAGATTTAAGGTTTTACAACTAAGTGACTTAAGTAATGAAAAACATTGTATCAGTGAAAGACATTTTGTTTAACTGTGGTAAAATATATAATCAAAGTTGAGTATTTTCCCCATTTTTAATATATAGTTCAGTAGCATTAAATAAACCTGAGCAACCACCACTACTGTCCATCTCTAGAACTTCCTTCACCTTGCAAAACTGAAACTCCCATTAGACAATGATTCCCATTTCCCTCTTCCCCTAGACCCTGACATTCACCATTCTACTTTGTCTCCATGAATTGGACTACTCTAAGTAGCTCATGAGTGAACCCTATGGTATTTGTCTTTATAGGATACTGTTAATGTCCTGAAGACACTAATACTGTCATATTAAGTCTTGAAGAGATTTATGATTAAAGCATAGGATTTTGTCTATATTGTTTTGGGTTTCACTGATTTTATACCTGGGCATGACTTACAATAAAAACATAATCTTTTTCACTTAAATAGGTTATAGGATATTAGGAAAGCTTTCTTTATTCTCAGTTCTGTTGTTATTAAGGAACCAAGAAGGAATGGATTCTTAATGTGAATGCCTATTTTGAATGGTTATTTATTATTCCATCACTTTACCACATGCTGTGTTAAGACAGGCAACATGATTTACCTAAGAGCTCTTACCTCAGAGTTTTATGTTTCAGTTTACCACATGGTGTTTTTCAGCAGTCCATAGTAAAAATTAAGTATGGCACTGAAAAAGTCTACTTGAGAAAACTGTCATGACATTCAATCTCCTGTTTTTCACTGTATTTTATCAGATTATATGTTTAAAGAAAAAAGTACCATATAAAGAAAATGTTTATGTGTCACTTTTTGAAGGTTACAGTCTTCTTCCTCCCTTGATGACTCAAGTCCAACAAATTTAATGAAAGATTCTCGTGCTATCAACTGCAGGAAAGTAAGTAGAATAAGTAATATTCATGAAATAAGTGGGTGAAATTTGTTTCTTCTTAATTATTTGAGAAAAGATGCCATCATAAAAAAATGAACTCTTTTCATGTTTTTAAGAGACAATACAGACTAGTGGTTGACCGCAAAGTTGCTGGACATGTGCTATGTGGGTCCATGTTGTGACTCAGACACCTACTGCTGGGTAACCTCATGCTTGTTATTTAAACTCTGTGCCTCTCTTTCCTCTTCTGTGAAACAGGGACAGTAATAGCACCAAACTCTTAGAGTGATGTGTGAATTAAGTGATTTGATATAAAAGCAAAAACTTAACAGTGCCTGGTACATAATATGTGCTCAATAAATGGTAGCGAGGATATTATTGTAATGGGTTCCAATTCAGTGGATTAAATGTACTCCTTATGGTCTGGAAAAAATTTTTTAATACTATACACTACAAGTATTACATACTGTTTAATTCAATTGAACAAATACTATTCAAAAAACATTGTTGCATATATAAAATTGACTAAACATAATGGTAAATATCTGGAAGAGTGACATACAATTTAATTCTAATGAATTGAATAAAGTAGGTCTATTTTTAAATACCACTTTGTTTTATAGACCTATAAAGTAGGAGAAAAGAAATTAAATCTGATCAGGCCAGAAAAGAAATTAAAAAAATGTTTTTATACAGGGGGCCTGGGTGGCTCAGTTGGTTGAGCAACTGCCTTCTGCTCAGGTCATGATCCTGGAGTCCCAGGATCAAGTCCCATATCGGGCTCCCTGCTCAGCAGGGAGTCTGCTTCTCCCTCTGTCTCTCCCCATTCTCATGCTGTCTCTCAAATAAGTAAATAAAATCTTTAAAAAAAAAGTTTTTATACAAATGTCATGGTCTTTTGGTCTAGTATTTACCTTTTGCTCATACATTTAGCCAATATTTATTAGGTAGCTATTTTGTGCCAGACAATAGGGTAGAAGAAGGCGGTTAAGTCATTCCAACATAATCTCCAAGTAGTGTACATTATGTGGACATTTTATAGATCAAGTTCATCAACTTAATAAGACAACATAGGTAAATGATGTATATTTATTGCATATATTTAGTGTTCAAGCATTATTGCATTTATTTAGTGTTCAACATAACATTTAAGACACCATACATTGCTTAAGGGAATTTATATAGATGCTAAAATTATAAAAGCAAAAAGAAAATTATTTACCTAAAACTCGAGATCGTGGTTACTTTAGCAGAAAAGGGGATGTGATCAGTGGGCAATTGCCAGGTTAATAAGCTGTCAGTAATATTATATTGGTAGGGGTGCCTGGGTGGCTCAGTGGGTTAGGCCTCTGCCTTCGGCTCAGGTCATGGTCCCGGGGTTCTGGGATCGAGGCCCGCATCGGGCTCTCTGCTCAGCGGGGAGCCTGCTTCCCCCCACTCTCTCTGCCTGCCTCTCTGCCTGCCTCTCTGCCTACTTGTGATCTCTCTCTCTCTCCCCCGTCAAATAAATAAAATATAAAAAAATATTATATTGGTAAATGATGTATGTTGATGAGCTACATTAACTACTGAATTGTTGGATCTGTAACTGTGTAATAGTATAACTTTTTGGTAAAAGCCTTTAGTTTAATCCACTTCCCACTCCAAACCACTATTTCCCATTGTAGTTTAATGTGAGATAAAGTTTTACCATCATTTTTCTTAAAAACAAATAACTCTTCCTCCTCAATCCAAGATCCTTAATCTATATAATATGTACATTCAGTTACTGTTACAATGTGGACTTTGCCATTAGGTGGATCGGTTAGAATAATGGCCTCAACACTTGGGCAAGCTATTAGCCTCTTAAGCCCTCAGAACCCTGACCTCATGACGTTTGAAACATGAAATGCCTGGGGGTGCCTGGCACACAGTCCTCAGTGAATGCAAGTGGCCATACGGATGAGGCAGGCCTACGTCTGATCACTGCTAATAGAGTTTCATTTCATTCAAGTAGGAACCTTACTATTTATTATTCTTTCTTTTCAGATTTCAAAAAAGGAGTCGATTCCACTAAATCCTTCTGAAATAGGGAAGTCAGAGGCTACAAGGCAAAACCAGAGTGCTGATCCTCCTTACCGTCACGAGCCACTCCTCGGTAAGATTTCTTTGGCAACTGCCCGCCCTTTTAGTTTTCCAAACACTTTCTTAATCATGGTATTTTCAGATGTAGGAGAGCTCTAGAGGAGCAAAGACTTTTAAAACTAAGATTTTTCCATTCAAAACCCTAAATACAATGATCATACTCGACTTCAAGGTGGTTGCTACTAAATGTACCTGTATTTAAAAATCCCGAATTAGTTATGGGTAGTGTTAATACATACTATCTAAATAAAACTAAGGTACTTCTATTTAGGAGAAAAATGCCCACTTCCAAAAATAAGCACTTTTAAACGTACCAATCATAAAGTATTTAAGATGTAATTATTCATTCTGTTTATGTAGACTCAAACCAAGTAAATTGAAGTGACACAAGTTTATACTATCCATAACTAACATTGATCTACTGGAAATGTATGTCAAAGAGAATCAAAAAACTTGAAAGAAACTGGATTTCGGCTTCACAGAGAACCACCCATTAATCATCTCAAATTCAATTGTACTTCGAAAATTTCTAGAGAACTTTGGCTAACCTGTAGCTGTATGTTAACCCATAATTTCTAGATCCTCTTCCTTATCTCTAACTTAAATCTTATTTCCTTCTTTAATAAAAAAATCTTGTTATTTCCCCTTTTACAAGATTTTTCAGATTTTTGGAAGAGATGCTTTTGTGTCAGCCTTCTCTTTCAGATTAAAGGTGCACAGTATTTTCACAAGGCAGATTAAAATTAAGTTTATCCTTCTAGGCTCTATGTGGACACATTCATAAACACTGGCCCCTAGCTTCCAATTGTCTGGGAGTCAGTACCTTTTAGTGCTGTTATTTTCTATTTGAAAACTCATAGATCACCTCATTTATGTGTATCAAATGAGTTCTCTGGGACGCCTGGGTGGCTCAGTTGGTTAAGCGGCTGCCTTCGGCTCAGGTCATGATCCCAGCGTCCTGGGATCAAGTCCCACATTGGGCTCCTTGCTCGGCAGGGAGCCTGCTTCTCCCTCTGCCTCTGCCTGCCACTCTGCCTGTGCACACTCTTTCACGCTCGCTCTCTGACAAATAAATAAAATCTTAAAAAAAAAAATGAGTTCTCTACAATTTCTCTGATAGCACGTGATTATATAATAGGGGACTCATTTAAAAATATATCAGCCTTCTGCACTATAAGGCCTATGCTTGGTCTTCAGAATTTCATTGTATATTATTCTAGCCTCACTTTGCAATTTTTAGTTTAAGTTTTTTTAATTTTAACTCCAGTTAGCTAACATACAGTGTAATAGTTTCAGGTGTACAGTATAGTGACTCATCGGTCATGTACAATACTGGGCATTCATCAGCACTGCCCTCTTCATCCCCATCACCTATCTCTCCCATCCACCTGCCCCTCTCCCCTCTGATTACCATCAGTTTGTTCTCTGTAATTAGGACTCTGTTTCTTGCCTTTTTTTTTTTTTTTTTTTTTTTTTTTTTTTTTTTTTTTT